>OU898278.1:161259800-161562300 GCA_918026665.1 Diabrotica balteata
CGTTATCGCATGTCTGAAATACGCTATAAATACCTATGCATTTTGAACGAATCTTGTTTGGCTTCTAGATTTTCGATTTCGTAGCAGATAACATAAAAATGGTACAAGAAAATAGTTTCAGACCCATGTTATATAGAAATCGACGCTAACCCTCTTAGTTAAAACGACTTAGAGATATATATGAAACGAAATAAATCTTTCTTAGGAAAGGTGCATGCATAGATAGATTAACTATTTCTCGAAATACTGACTTGATAGTCCATCGTTCTGGTTTGTGTTGGACACCAACTGTACATTTTTAAAAAGAGTTCCAAGATTGTGTTCGTTTATAAAATTTGCATTTGTAGAATGTACGTTATTTTTCGCTATTTGTAAATCGTTTGTTAAGTCGTTATTGAGTTTCATATTTTGTAAAAATTTATTCACTTTTCAGGTTGTGCCTAAAATGTTGGTCAGTAGGTAGAACTAAACTAATAATATTGTATATTTTTTTATTTCTTTACTACTGTGCTATTGCTAAATTATAATCAATAAATAGTGTTTCTTAAAATTAGTGCGTTTTATTTTAGGTTATGTAAATAAAAGTTTGGTGATAGATCTCACCTACGGGCGCAGCAAAAATGTTTTTGTACTAGCAAGAGTGATTTAAATGACATTATAATAATTAAATATTAAAAATGTTTAGAATGCTGATTTTTGTTTTTATACTTATCACCATCACTAACAGTGGGACGCAGTTTGTATAAAGAATCGAATGAAAATGGGAAAAAGCTAAACAAATTGTCTACAGAGGACAAAATGAAAATAACTAGGACAAGTTTTGATCTGTGAAAGTCATTCACAAGTTACATGTAAAAAATTAAGTAGACAATGTTCTAATAGAAAGTAAACATGATACTATAATAGTCGATTGAACAATGACTGGACACTAGTAGTAGCTAAATTAAAAGAAGAAAGAATTGCCAAAAATTTCAAAACCTGTTAAGAGACAGATTAAATTAATATACAGGCAGTATACAGACTATGAGAAGAAATAAATAAAAGGATAGAGAATCCAGGTAAGCAAGATTTCGAATAGCAAACCATACAGATATCCATGTCGGAATCAGCGGAAAAGTTGAGTGGGAAGAGTAACTAAATATCAATAAAATCGGTAGAACCTTTAGTTAAAAATGGTCTAAGTAATACGATTTATGACTTTTTTAGGACGATTTTAATAATATTACAATGGCAAGTATTCAAAATACTACTGTTATTTAAACTGAAAACTTTCTGTTTATATACATTTTCTGACGTTCCAGATATTACTAGACATTTCGGGATTTTTTGACATCTCGAACAGCCACACTACGAGAGGCGTCGTGTGAGTTTTCTTAATACGTATGATCTTCATTAATTCTTGCCATAATTCTCCTTCAAAATTCCGTCCTTAATCATAATGTAATTCTAAGTAAAATCCATGTCTTGATATGACGAGTGTTATGAATGAGTCTGTTACTATAGTCGTTTCTTGATGAGAAAGGGGTGCAATTACGGGCCATTTTGAAAAATAATCTATTGCGACCATTAGGTACTTGTTTCCTCTCTCTGTCATCAGAAGTGGACAGAAAATATCCACTGCAAGTCATTCAAAAGGCTATCTGAAAAGATAATGTGCCATTTTATCATGACTTCTTGTTCTAAGATCTTTTCTACCGTTACATAATTCGCATTTATTACACCAATATTGTAAGTATTGGCAGTAAAATCGGTCTCGTACTCTGGTCAAACTAAAAATTATTTAGTTAATCTTGTTACCTTTGTTTTAATCCATTTGTATAACTTCTTCCTCTCCGTTACCTAGTATTGTTGTGTCTTATATAAATCAATGCCTTGATAGGTCCCTAAGCGAGAAGAGTGTGTCCCTGTTCTCCTAATATCGATGTGATCTTTTATTTTGATGGGGCATTTAGGTAAATTATAATGATGAATACTGTCTTATTCATATTAACCGTTTCATTTAACGCAACGTCGACGTTTTTGTGTGAGCATAGTTTTCCTACATTGGTACTCCAAACTCGGTGATAGAAAAACATAATGCTAAGACAAAAGTACGGAGAGCGTATGGTTGTGCTCTCCATTTTGTATTTGTTAGTTTGCGGATATTATTTCTGGCGCTTGCTTTTTTTTGTTCTTCTGGAACTAGAAGACATAGTTCTATCCAGACGTACGCCGAGGTATTTTGTTGTCTTATTGTGTTCCAGTATCTGATCACGCCATTCCACCTACAGTGGCCTTCTGGCATTGCTTGTTTCTAAGGTGGAAAGCACACACCTCGGTTTTGTAGAATTGGGTTTGAGATAGTTGTCGTCATAGTATAGTGCTAAGTCTTCTAGAAAATCTGTCAGTTTTACTTCGACTTCATTGAAGGTACTTCCCTAAGCTACCACAGCTGTATCATTTGCGTAAAAAAAGTGTCTTGATTGTTGGTTTTTAGGTTGGTCGTTGGTGTAAATGTTGCGTAGCATCGGCACGAAAACATTTCCCTGTAGGAGTTCTTTTTTTTTATCCCTCCACCGACTGTTATTGGACTGGAGCGTTACCTAGAAGCGTTTATTCTAGGGAAGACATTTCATTAACCTTGTTAGTCGGGAATCCTTTGTAATTTTGTAGAGTTTTACCAGCAGCCGTTGATGATTAGCTGTGTCATAGGCGGAACGCTGTGTCAGGTCTATGAACTATACTTCTGTTATTTCTTTCCGTTTCCTTTCCGTTTAAACCCATCTTCATTATGTTAGGTAAGATTAAGAGTTTAACCGCAGCAGCATTTTCCGGGTCTAAACCCTGCTTGTTCAGAAATAATTTTAGTGTCCACAGATTCAGCGATCCGGTTCAGTATCATTCTTTCGAACGTCTTTAAAAGGTGACAAAAAAGAGAGACAAGTCTAAAACTCTTTGTATCCGCAGGATCCTTTCCTGGTTTTAAGATCGTCAACACTCTAGCTTTTCTCCAGATTTTGGGGATTTGGAATGTACGGACGTAACAGTTCATCATTTTTATGAGATTTAAATCACAACTATTTAAGATTTCTACCTTTTTTTGTCCACGCCTCTCCTTCTCTTCCTCTCTCTTCTTGTCTGTACTTCTCCTTCTCTTCTTGTCTATGCTTCTCCTTCACCTCCCTACTCTTCTTCGTTTCCTCTTGCTTTCTTAAAAACCATCTAGGGGGTCTCGACGTATCCATTTTCTTAATAAATTCAGTAGAACTTGTATTGACCTTAAACAATTACTAAATATTTCTTTTATCCTACCGATGGTGTCATCAATGTTACACTTCTTTATAATTACTTGGGAAAAGTAACAATATTGCAACTTTAACTGCATAACAACTATTCAAAATACTACTGTTAAACTGTCAACTTCGTGTGTTTATATACATTTTCTGACATTCTCGACATTACTTTGTAGACGCATAGGGAAGAAGGTTAGGTTAGGTTAGGTTACGTCTAGACGTTTTGGGATTCTCAATGACATTTGAAATTCTAGACTATTTATTTAATTCTTCTTTTTCGTCAAAAGACTTTTTCTATATGGAATAAATTTCACTGAACTATCAAAACCAGAATTTTAAAATTTTAAATAAATAAAAGAAAAAGATGCAAATAAAACTTTTTAATCGGTAATTCTTTACAGAATACATGTTAAATTATAAAATAGCGTAAGTAAATGTCAGATTACAATTGAATCTACAATTAAAACAGATTACAATTGAATCAAGGTTCATCGCACGTTAACAAAGTGTCCAGCAACTGGCCAAATCATTAAAACTACACAAAACAAATAACGTTAAATATATACAATACCTATGATCAGACTTATGAAAATAACTGAATAAACATTACATTTGGAGAGAGATATTTTACTGTATCAAAAAATGAATTATTATTACATTTATCCAAATGATATAGCTTTTATACTTATACTAGTGCATTGTTTTTGTTAAATAAATAAGAAATTTTAGTAAATTAGTGTTAGTATAGAAAAAATCTAAGAAAAGGGAAAAGTAAAAGATACAATGTACAAGAAGTGATTTTATAGATTACAGAGAAAAGCAACAAGTAGGCTAACAGTTATTGCATATATTGCTCAATGAAGAATAATAAAATAATAATAAAAGAGGCAAATTAATAAGAAAACATAATAAAGAAGAGCGAAGTAATAAGAGTAATAAGAGCGAATAAGAGAAAGAGAAGAGGAAGCACAAGAAATAGATTAACACAGTGTTAAATATAAGTGTTATATATAAGTAAATAGCTATTAACAAAAACTGTTGCAAAATAGGGCTGTGGTTGTATAATAAGCACTCATTTTAAAATCAAGTAAAGAAGATTAATTATTCAAGATAATTTCTATAATCTTCCTGTCATATCTATCTACCTGTAATGTTATCCAAAAATTATCTCCTGAATGGGGTAGGTCTATAGTTATATCTATAAGACGACTCTGCACCAGTGGGGTTAACATAACTCTCATATTTTTCGCTATCTCTGATGCTGTTCAACTGAGCTTGCTTATAATACTGAAGTTGAACTACGGAAGGCACGTATGAGTCCAAGAGGCTCTTAGGTTCTCTTTTGAAAGAGAAGTCTGGAGCTTTAACGTTGTACGCGCTCTTGCCGGTTTCGAGAGCGGGTTGTTTCTCCGTGTAGGTGGTATACTGGGGCGATGATTGTGGTTGTTGGTAGGTCTGGTCGTTGTCGCTGTAGACGACGTTCTCGTAGTTCTGGGTTTGGTCAGTTGACTGCAGTTGACTTCCCTGGTTGGGGACGTATGTTGGGATATACATTATGTACTGCAAACCCCCTTAAACAAATAAGAATGAAAATTATACATATTAAAAAATAATTAAGGAATTAATCGATGCGATAGAGCGGGGAAGGAAAATTACTAATTATCCAGGATGCGGCATTATTACAATACAAAAAAATATTTAAGTAAACGTTAGAGTATAGATAGAACCATACTTTTCAATTATGCCATAAGCATAATATGCATTAGCAGCATTATGCATAATAAAAATCTTTTGTAAAAGTGGCTTTCTCAGAATACAAGATAGTAATAAACGTCTTGGTGTTGGTTTTCTTTAATTTACAACTAACTCTTCTTCTTTCAGTGCCCTGTCCTATTATCGAACGTTGGCGATCATATTGGCAATAATAACCTTATTCACGGCGGCTCTAAATAAATTAAAGGTGGTTTCTTGATACCATTCTCGGAGATTTCGTAGCCAGGATGTTCTTCGTCGGCCTGGGCCTCTCCTTCCGTCGATCTTACCCTGTATTATGAGCTGTAGAAGGTTATACCTCTCTGGATGTCTCATTACATGACCGAAATATTGTAACTTCCGAATTTTTATCGTTTTTGTTATTTCTGTGCTCTTCTTTTTCGATGTAAAACTATTTCAGATTTCAATTCTTGTTCGATCAAACCAACTTATCCGCAATACTCGTCGATAAATCCACATCTTAAAGGCCTCTAATTTTTTCATTAATGTCTCTGTAAGGTTTCAGCTCTCCATACCATACAGCAATGTGGAGAATATGTAGCAGCGTATTAATCTGATTTTAAGATTTAACGTAATATCTCTATTAATTAGAATTTTCTTTAATTTATAGAAGGCGGCTCTGGCTTTTTCAATGCGTATTCTTATTTCTTTATTTATATCCCAGTTATCGTTAACGTTTGCACCCAAGTAGGTAATATTGTGGACTCTTTCTAACTCTATTCCATACACTCTGATGTTCGTTGGTTGTAACTCCGTTTTGCTGACAACCATAAATTTTGTCTTAGAAGTATTAAGTTTTAGCCCATATTCATCACATGTTTCGGTTACCCTATTACAACTAACTAGAAGAATGAAATTTTCCTTATGCAGAATGTTATACACAGAAGAATTGGAAATATTGGAATACCTTGTGTCCAATCTTCATACCCTAATTTCACGATTTTGTTTAACTTCCATTACCCCTTATAGCACCTTCAAATTCTTTTACTATGTCAGCATAACTTCCAGTTTTATTGCTTTTACGAATTACCAATGTAAAAGTTTCCTTTATTCTCCGATAAAGTCTGTAAATGATTTGGTAGCAGTATGTCTTCTATTTGGAAATTTTTCCGTATATCTACATATCGCTGCCGTAACATCGCATTGTTTTTCCCTATACACTAAATAGATTTCGACATATTAGGTCAATTAAGTTAAATTTTTACTCGACATAACTGTATAGACGAATTTTATAGTTAAAATATGTAGTATGAGATATTACAAAAAGACTCATCTAGGGAGTCATCATTTTTTTAATTGAAATATGTGTTGGAAAACCAACTACATTTTGTCACTTCTCCAATTTATTCTAACGTTGCCACTATGGTTTGCATATCAAATATTATCTGTTACGAGTTAAAAGGCCAGACGATCGTCACCATATCTGATACTCTCCAGCCCGTACACCAATGACGTATAATATATTATACGTCATTGCCGTACACCCCTTTCTAGGTAGTAGTTGTAATGAAATGCAAAACCTTTATAAACTAGGTTTTAATATACAAGAAATTAGCATTGTTTTGTTTGAATGAATAACATGACAATTACATATGACATTAACTAAAACTAAGATGACAAATGACAAACACAGTTCACAGACCACAGGACATTCACCCCAACTTTATTTTTGAACAAAGTCTTTAAGGTAAGCAGGAGTGTTTCTTTCTGTTATATACTTGGCAACACAGGTAGGCAACACCGCTCACTGACACAACGGAATGAAGTTAGTTAGTTATTAGGCAATAAAGGTTAATGATGTAAAACCACGTTGTATTATTAATTATTACCTTATTTAAGTAAGAAATACCAAATACACAACAATTGGCGACGAGGATGGGATACATTTGATGGTAATTACGACTACTACCATTGCTACTTCAACTTCAAGTACAGTTATTTACATTATTATTATACTACATCCCCAATTATGTCTACACAAGTATCTACATTTCAATTTTCCGTTGAATCTTTCAACCAGTCTGCCACCAAATGGTCCAGGTGGGTAAAGAGGCTGGAAGGTGCTTACAAGGTATTTAAAATTCCAGACGAAATGAGATTACCTTATCTACTACACTACATGGGTTCTGAGGCCTACGACACCCTATGCGACAAGTTAGCCCCAGAAGTCCCGGAAGACAAGTCATACGACGACATTGTCAATTTAATGGATAATTTTTACAACCCTGCACCCCTGGAAATTGCAGAAATCTTCAGATTCCAATCAAAAAGGCAAGCCGAAGGAGAAACAATACAAGAATACCTTCATTCACTACAAAAGTTGTCAATTAACTGCAATTTCTCTACATATCTTAAAAGTGCTATAAGAAACCAATTTGTTTTTGGCCTACAATCGAAAAGAATACAAGCTAGACTTCTAGAATCAAAAGGACTGGACCTAGATAGAGCCGTTGAGATTGCCACAAGCATGGAGGCATCAGAAAAGGACAGTAACCAATTTTTTCATAATCAAAATTATAATAATTCTAGTGTCAATATGTTAAATGCAAAAGCAAGGAGTGCAAATAATAATAGGATGCAATTTCAGAATAACTCTGCTGCAAATTCTTCAAACACAAATAGTAATGTATGTTATAGATGTGGAGATCCTTCACATTTAGCAAATTCTTGTTCAAAAAAACATTTAACTTGTAATTTTTGTAAAAAAGTTGGACACATTCAAAAAGTTTGTTTCAAATCAAAAAATGTTAGGTCTAACCAAGTAACTTCAGTTTGCTCAGTTCAAGAAATTTTTAAGATTAGTACTGTAAATTCAAAAGACAAATTTTTTATAAACTTAAGAGTAAACAACAATATTTTAAAATATGAAATTGATTCAGGTGCTGCTGTTACCATTGTAAACAAAAATGTATTTGACACATATTTTTCTACACTACAATTACAGAAATCTGATGTAAAATTAACTACATACTGTAAAAATCATTTAAATGTTTTAGGGTTAATTCCAGTGGAGGTTGAGCACCAGGGAATAAGGCAAATGTTAAAGTTGTACGTGGTGGATGGTGAGGGTCAATCACTAGTTGGAAGAGAATGGATACGTGCCCTTGGAATTAAACTACATGAGGTAAATACAATATCACATGAGAACTCTAAAGTTTCAAGTTTATTAGATAAATACAAACATTTGTTTGAAAAGTCAATTGGTGAAATTATAGGTTTAGAAGGTGAAATTCATTTAAAACCTGGTAGTATAGCAAGGTTTCATAAGGCTCGCCCAGTTGCTTTTGCATTACGTCCTAAAGTGGAAGCTGAGTTAGAGTCGTTAGTTGATCAGGGTGTTTTACAAAAAGTAGAGTTTTCAGATTGGGCAACCCCAATTGTCCCAGTTGTCAAACACAATGGGGACATACGCATTTGTGGGGATTTTAAAATTACTTTAAATCCCTGTATTGAAGTGGACGAATATCCTTTACCTACCCCTGATGATCTTCTATCTCAGTTAGCAGGGGGCGATAAGTATTCAAAAATAGACATTACAAAAGCTTATTTGCATTTACCTATAAAAAGTGAAATGAAACATTTACTTACACTTAATACTCACAAAGGTCTGTACCGCCCAAACCGTTTAATGTTCGGTATTGCAAGTGCTCCTGCCAAATGGCAACGTTTAATGGAACAAATGTTACAAGGAATAGATGGTATTTCTGTGTTCCTAGATGATATAAGAATTACTGCCCCAAATACTGATATACATTTACAAAGACTTGAACAAGTGTTACAAAAATTATCTGAACATAATTTACATATAAATTTAGACAAAAGTGAATTTTTAAAAGACGAAATTGAATACTGCGGATACAAAATAAATAAATTTGGTATTACTAGTAGCTCAGATAAAGTAGATGCAATTGTAAATGCTCCAATACCAGAAAATAAAACTCAAGTCCGAAGTTTTTGTGGGTTAGTTAATTATTACAGACGTTTTTTACAACATACCTCTACAATATTAAGACCTTTAACAAATCTACTTAAAAATCATGTTGAATTTGAATGGTCCCAAGATTGTCAAATGGCATTTGATAAAGCCAAAAGGCTTATTTCTTCTAAAAATGTTTTGTGTCACTATGACCCAAATTTGCCATTAGTCCTTGCAACTGATGCATCCCCTTATGGTGTTGGTGCAGTACTGTCCCATATTTTTCCAGACGGTACAGAAAGACCGATACAATTTGCTTCTCAAATGTTAACCCTTACACAGCAAAAGTACTCTCAAATAGATAAAGAGGCATACAGCATTATTTTTGGCGTGAAAAAGTTCTTCAATTACCTATATGCTAGAAATTTTATTTTATACACTGATCATAAACCTTTAATTCAGATTTTTGCACCAGATAAAAGTCTACCAGTTTTAAGTGCTACAAGAATGCAGCATTATGCAATTTTCTTACAAGGTCTAAAGTATGATATTCGATACAAAAATACAGATTCTCATTTTAATGCAGATGCTCTTTCACGTTTACCTATTAAAAATGAACAAAATTATACTCATGATGAACCAGACATATTCGAACTTAATCAGATTGAAAATTTACCTACAGATGTTAACAGTTTATCTTTTCATACCAAAAATGATGCTACTTTACAAAAGTTACTATTAGGTTTACAAACTGGTGAGGTTGTTGAAAAACAATTTAGATTTAACGTAGATCAATCAGAGTTTTCACTACAGTCTGGAGTCATAATGAGAGGACAACGAGTTTTAATACCTATGAAATTAAGAAATAAAATTCTGCATGAATTACACACTGCGCATTTTGGTATGGTGAGAATGAAGTCTTTAGCCCGGAGTTACTGCTGGTGGCCTTTCATAGACAAGGATATTGAATCTTTATGTAAAAATTGTTTTCATTGCAACAAGCACAAAAACAATCCTGTTAAGGACAATTCCCACATCTGGGAAACACCTAAATTTTGCTTTGAAAGAGTACATGCTGACTATGCTGGACCTTTTAACGGAGGCTATTACTTCATTTTAGTCGATTCTTTTAGTAAGTGGCCTGAAATACATTTCACGAAAGACACTACTACAAAAACTACAATCGAAATTTGTAGAAAAATCTTCACTACTTTCGGAATACCCACAGTATTTGTTACTGATAATGGTAGACAATTTGATTCTCATGAATTTAGAGAATTTATGAAGAATAATGGTATCACACATAAATTTACTGCACCCTATCACCCAGCCACGAATGGCCAGGGGGAGAGATATGTCCAAACACTAAAAAATTGTCTGCGAGCCATGCACAGTGAAGAGAAAGACAGAGAACTTGAATTGTGCAAGTTACTAATGCAGTATCGTAGAACACCTCACACAGTAACTGGCAAAAGCCCGTCTGAACGTATGCTAGGAAGGCAGATTAGAAATAGATTAGATTTACTTAAACCTTTTACTCATGACAAAAATGCTTACACAGACCAGAGTCTTAGAAATGTTGCTATAGATACCAGAGTCTCAGTGCGAGATTACTTTAATGCCAAATGGCAATTTGGCAAGGTTATACTAAGGTTAGGATTATTACATTATTTAGTTGAGTTAGATGATGGTAGGACGTGGAGACGTCATATTGACCAAATTAGAGTAATTGGGCAGGATACACCTATAGAATATAACCCAACTTGTTTCATTCCTGATACAGTTACACATAGTATAGTTCCAAGGGAGGTATCTGTCCCTGAACCCAATTCCGTTTCACCACCTACAAATGTACAAGAACTTCTAAATGATACAATAGAGCCAACAGTACCTGAGGCTCACACTGAAGCTGAACCAGTGTTAAGACGTTCAAGTAGAGTATGTAAACCTGTTCAGAGGATGAATTTGTAAGTACATCTTTATTTCAATCTGTATTTATGAATTTTGGTCAAGAGAGGAGGTGTTATATACTTGGCAACACAGGTAGGCAACACCGCTCACTGACACAACGGAATGAAGTTAGTTAGTTATTAGGCAATAAAGGTTAATGATGTAAAACCACGTTGTATTATTAATTATTACCTTATTTAAGTAAGAAATACCAAATACACAACACTTTCCCTGGTACCTCTTCTAATAAGACTGTGTTTATTTTCTTCCTCTAAAACACTTTCAATATGACCTTGATCTTCCAGAATGTTAACAGGAGAAATATTTGGATTTTCCTCACATATACTCAATCTAGGGCTTGGTGGATCTTTGATAAACTGTTCATTAGAAACCGCAGATTCCGATCCACTAACACAGTCCAGAGATGCATCTCCTCGTGGTGCAAGTTGTCTTAAGGCTACTGTTGTTTCTTTACCATCTTCACGTCTAACAACAGCATAGTTTGGATTTGCTTCAATTAGCTGTACTTCTTCAACGAGGGGTTCATATTTGGACTGCCTCACATTTTTTTTCATAAATACTTTTCCGGGGTTATCAACCATGAAGGAAGTGCAGCTCCATTTATAGCTTTTCTGGAATGATGAAACATTCGCTCATGAGGGGTACTGTTTGTAGATGTACACAAAAGAGAACGAATTGAATGAAGAGCTATCTCAACTACTTCTTCCCACTGTTCAGTTTTTAAATGTTTAGATTTTAATGCAAGAGAAATAGTTTTCCATATAATTCCATTATATCTTTCTGTCTGGCCATTTCCTTCAGGATTGTAAGATGTTGTTCGGCTTGTTGGTATTCCTTGTGAATGGAGAAATGTTTTGACTTCTTGAGACATAAATGCCCCCCCTTGGTCTGAATGGATATAACTAGGCATTCCAAATAAAGAGAATAAGTTTGTAAGACACTTCACAACAGTTTTCGCTGAAACATCTTGACATGGATATACAAAGGGGAATCGAGAATATTCATCAACAATTGTTAGGATATATTTGTTATGAGATCTAGATGGAAGCGGTCCTTTAAAATCCAGAGACAATCTTTCAAAAGGCGAAGTAGCTTTAATTAATCTCCCTTGAGTTTTCAAAAACTTTGGTTTTATTTCTGCACAGATAGGACAGCGATTGGTCATTTCACGGACTTCATCAATAGTATATGGTAAGTTGCGTGTCTTTATCCAATGGACCATTCTGGTGATTCCTGGATGACACAAGGATTGATGTAGTTCAAATAGACTTGGTCGAGGATTTATTGAACAGCTCACTCGTGAGAAAGTATCTGGCACTACATTCTCAACTCCTGGTCGGTACTGAATATCGAAACTGTAGCATGATAATTCAAGGCGCCATCTGATAATCTTCTCATTTTTTATCTTACTAGTGTGGCGCATATTGAACATAAAAGAGACAGACTTTTGATCAGTTATAAGTCGAAAATGTTTACCTATCAAGAAATGTCTCCATTTTCTAAGAGCTTCCACTATTGCATAAGCCTCTTTTTCCACTGATGAATGATTTCTTTCACTTTTTGATAAGGTTCTTGAAAAGAAAGCAACAGGTCTTCCTCCTTGGCTAAGAGAAGCAGCAATACAAAAATCTGAAGCATCAGATTCAACGATAAAAGGAATCTTGTCATCAATTGTAGTAACAGCTGAAGAAATAATTTCAGATTTAAGAATTTGGAAAGCTTCAGCTGCTTGTTCTGTTAAAGGAAAAGTATTGCATGTGACTAGTTTTTGTATCTTTTCTGAAAATTGTGGGATAAATTTGGAATAATGTGCAAACATTCCGACAGCTCTCTTTAGTGATTGTGAATCGTTTGGTAAGGGTAACTTCTTTAATGGTTCAAGTCTTTCAGGATCAGGTTTTAAGGTCTGATTTTTCTATTTGATAACCCAAAAGTTTGATTGAATTTAGTGTATAAGAACTTTTATTTTGATTTATTGTTAGATTGTATTTCTTCGCTACTTCCATAAATTTATTAAGATTTTCATTATGTTGTTGTTGATTTAATCCACAAACCGTAATGTCATCAAGATATGCATACACACCTTTTAAATGTTCGGATTTAATAATACCATCGATAACCCTTTGAAAACAAGCCACTCCGTTGGTTACCCCAAAAGGAATCCGGCAAAATTGGTATAGTTGGCCGTTGGCTTCAAAAGCAGTGTATATTTTCTCTTCATTTTTAATTGGAATTTGATGGTATGCATTTTTAAGATCAATAGTACTGAAGACAGAATATCTTGCTACTTTTCTAACAATATCTTCAACATCTGGGAGAGGATAGGCATCTAAGTAAGTAAATTTATTAATTGTTTGTGAATAATCTACCACCATTCGCTTTTTGTGTGTTTCACTTTTTGTAATAAGTACTTGTGCACGCCAAGGAGAGTTGCTTTCTTCTATGATTCCATTCGATAGCAGATACTGTATCTCGTCAGATATGAATTTTCTATCTTCAGTTGAAAATTTTCTTGATTTAGTTGCCCTCGGTTTGCAATCATTTGATAGATTGGAGAATAATTTGGGTGGCTCTATATTTAAGTATGCCAAACTACAAATGTTATCTATATGATCAATAACTAAAGGCATTTTTGAGCCAGCAAAAGTGATTTCTAGAGAAGAATGTTGTTTAAGCAAGTCATGACCTATAACTACATCAGCACATAAATCTTGAATTATTGATAATTTGACATTTTATATGAATGTTCGTTTATTTCTAAATTAACAAAGCAGTGTCCTGAGATAGTCGTTCTGAGTGCTGTTGAAGCCATTATTATGCTTGCATGACTTCTAAATGTTTTCACGTTTATAGACAATGCATAATTCTTACTGATATATGACTCAGAACTACCTGTGTCTATTAAACTTTCAGCTGTATTTCCATTCACCTTTATCTCAGTAACACTTTTAGATAAGCATTGAGGGGCAGCAGCAAGATTTCTAACATTCGAACTAGATGTAGTAGTAGCTAAAACAGCAGCTGATACTGAATTGGGCATCTGAAGCCTACATACCTTGGAAAAATGTCCAACTTTCGAGCATTTCTTACAAACTTTGTCTCTAGCAGGGCATAGGCTACGAGGATGCCTTTCAGTTGATCCACAAAAGTAACATTTCCAACTTTTCACAGCAGCAGAAGTATAATTAGTGTGCTCTCTGGTTTCAGAAGAAATTGCATTAATAATTTGTACAGGAGTTGTATAAGCCTCAGAGTGTTTTGAAGCTGACTCCAGAGACTGGGCTTTTACTATGGCATCTTGCAGAGTAATAGTGTTGTTTTCTAGTAAACGTTGTCTTATGTCATTAGAAAGAATGCCATTAATAAAAGAGTCTCTTATATAATCTTCTCTATTTTGGTCTGCAGAAACGGCTAGAAAATTACAGTCTTTGGAAAGCACTTTAAGATGTTGAACGTATTGACCTATATTTTCACCAGTTTGTTGTTTTTTTGTCATTAGGATATGTCTGGCAAAAATTTCATTTTTGGGTTTAACAAAAGCTGCTTCAAGAATACTTTTGGCTTCAGAATACTTTCTACAATCAGAGATGAGTTCATAGATATTGTTGCTCACGTAATTTACCAGTAGTTTGAATTTCTCCTCCTCTGAAACATCAATCACAGAGGAAATAAAGTTTTCAAAGGTAGCTTTCCAATGCATCCATTCTTGAGACGATCTAGGAGAGTTAGGATCAGCATCGAATCTGTCTGGTCGTAGTAGCTTATCCATATTTGATATTTCTTGTATATTAAATTGTAATGAAATGCAAAACCTTTATAAACTAGGTTTTAATATACAAGAAATTAGCATTGTTTTGTTTGAATGAATAACATGACAATTACATATGACATTAACTAAACTAAGATGACAAATGACAAACACAGTTCACAGACCACAGGACAGTAGTCAGTCGCTTTTAGTTATTTAAGTCACTCAAGACATTGTTGCATTGACAAAGGCAAAGTAATTTAGTATTGAAACGTGTAATTTATTATTTTAAAGTGTCTAAGTTAAATATATATAGTGGAATTAAAATTAATCAACAAAAAGCGTTGTGTATAATTTCACTTCAAATAAGAGACAGACAAAAAGAATCAGCTATCACAAAAAATCCTGTAATACAAATTCGACAGGTCACCACGAGCGTTTAGTGCTCTACGGAAAATTGGTGAAAATAAGGTACTCGTTTTCCTTTACGGTCCTTCGAGCCGGATCACTAGACCTTCAGGGTAAAAAAATGAGCTATCAGCGAAAGAACTTCTCTTTTAGTATAGCTGGTTTTGATGAATGATTCTTCTTGTGAGAACTCCTCCTCCTCCTAAGTGCCTTCTCTATTGAGGTTGGCGATCAATATGGCAAATTTCTCTCTGTTCTGGCTTGATGGATTAAGTCATTTCCTGTTGTGTGAGTCCAATCTCTGATGTTTCGGAGCCAGGATTTCTTCTTTCTTCCTATACCCCTTTTACCCTCGATTTTGCCTTCTAATATTACCTGGAGCTGCTCAAATTCCTTATGGCGCATTATGTGTCCTAGATATGACGTCTTTCTAATTTTGATTGTATTAACCAGATAAGGTCGTGTGTTCATTATTTCCAGTATCTCTTCATTTGTAGTTTTGCTGGTCCAGCTTATTCTTAGCATTCGGCGGTACATCCACATTTCGAATGAATTCAGTTTGTTGACGTCATACTGTTTTAATGTCCAGGTCTCACAGCCATATAGTAGTAGAGACCACACATAACACTTTAGTGTTCTTAACCTTATTGTGATTGATAGCTTGGGGTTACAGAGCATTTTACGCATGTTCATGAAGCCAGATCTTGCTATTTCAATACGTCTTCTAATTTCTTTTGAGTGGTCTAGCTGACTCTTCAGCTCTCTGCCCAGGTATATGAAGCTTTGGGAGCTCTGAAGGGTGATACCATTGATTTGTATGTTGGGTGTAATTTGTTCATGGAGGTTCTTGTGGAATACCATGATTTTGGTTTTGGAAAGATTAATATCCAAACCTAGTCTGTGACTTTCTTCTGATAGTATGTTCATCAATATTTTTAGTTGGTCTTCTGTTTCTGCTAATACTACGGTGTCATCGGCATATCTTACATGTTAATGATGATTCCATTGACTCTGGCACCTTCAGGGCGATCTTCAAGAGAAGCTCTGATGATATTTTCGGCATAGACATTAAATAGAAGAGGGGACAGAATGCACCCTTGACGCACTCCTCGTTCTATGTTTACATAATTGGTATTTCCGTTGTCTGTTCGAACACATCCTGTGTGGTTCCAGTATGTATTGTTTATTATAGCTATGTCGTGTCCGTCCAGCTCTACTTCTTTTAGCACCTCAATTAATTTTTCCTGTCTAATGCGGTCGAAGGCCTTTCTATAATCGACAAAGCACACATACAGCTGTTTTTGAACCTCGAGATACCTTTCTGCCATTAGTGTCAATCCCATTATTGCTTCTCTGGTGCCTGTACCTTTCCTAAAACCATATTGAGAACCACTCAGGTATTCTTCACACTTATTGTGAATGCGGTTATAAATTACTCGCATAAAAATCTTAGTAGCATGACTCATTAGGGATACAGTTCGATGGTCTTCACATTTCCTTGCTTTTTGTTTTTTAGCAAGAGCTACATATGTGGATGTTAGCCAGTCATGCGGTAGAGTGCCATGTTCATATATAATGTTCAAGAGGTGAAGTGAGAACTAAGGTACAGAAATTAAGAATACATCTGAATTGGCATTCCAGTAGAGTGCTAATACCTTGCTGTTATCAGTTTCTGGAGCTATAATATAGTTTGAATCATGAGAACGAGAAGAGAAATTTTCTAAAAATATTTGAGGGTTAGAACACTATTTGTGTACTGATATTCCTACCTTGTTCAATAATTCTGTGATTTCAAAATAAGCCTTTAAGAGATTTGTTGGGTCATCAGCACCATACAACATGTCATCTACCTAGCATACATTGATGATAGCATCACTTGCAAGAGGATACGATTCTTGATGAGTGCGTAATTCTACTAGACATCTACAGCTAAGAAAGTTGCCACAACTAGTACCATTTTATACAGTATTCAACTTCATGTATTGCAACTCATCTTGAGGGAAGTTTCGACAAAGAATGCTTAGGAGATACCTTTGAGTGGGGTTTATAAGGATTTGCCAGTATGTGTGCCTGAGCTCAGAAGTAAAAACATATAAAAATGTTCTAAAATTTATAAGAATGTCAATTAGTTCTGGTTGAGTTTTATACCCCTTCAACATAATATCATTGAGTGAGACAGCAAAGCTTGTTTTCATGAAACAATCAAACAATAATAAAATGGTGTGGGATAAAGTATTATAATAATACTTTATATATAAGGATATTAGGATATAAGGATAAGAGAGATATATTCTTGTATGAACTCCTTATTCTGTACTGATTGTAGAACCTCCGCTTGCAGAATAAAAGAAATTGCCTAATCTTTTAAGCTCTGCTGAAGATCGTGGTAGGCGGATCAGCTTGAAACCTAGGTAGGAGCATAGGTCTTTCATGGAATTTTTCCACCTCCCAAAATCTTTGAATGAGTGCATCTAGAGGTTCAGTGTTATTCAAAGAATTGATACAAAGATAGACCTGAGTTGAAAAACAATATGTTTAAATAAACAATCAAAACATCAAACTCATTATTTTGCTCATAACTTAAAAATTTGTCTATTTAGAGATTTAATGTCAACAGATAATTTTTCCAGAAAAAAAAAATACGCATAAAGAGATATGCTAAATTACTTAAGGTTTTATCGTGTTTAAATTGTATATAAAAGATGGGCCAGATCGGTTGAATAGTTTTTGCAAAATTTAGTTTGTTTATAAGATTTTTTAAAATATGAGCTAATTTCCACGGCCATTACAGATATTTTGACTGAATGTATCTCAATAATCCGGGACTAATGTTTTTAATAAGACGAATAAAATAACCAATGAAAAAAAGTGAGAAAAAAACTCCGTAGACTTTAGTTTAAATTAAATAGTAAAAAAATATTCGGAAAGCTGGTTAAAAAACACAACTTAAAAAAAAAGTCCTACGACCTTTAGGAACCAAGATTGCTCCATTTTTTATTAAATAATATTATATAAATTTACGGTTTTTGTTCTAAAAATATTTATTTTATACTAAAAAAAGTGCCCTCTTTAAAGAGCTTTAGCTCCTTTAGAAAGCATTGTTGGATAATGTGTTTTACATCAAATCGATATAAACTGAATTCCTGAAGTAGTAGTTTTCTTTTATAAAGAGCATTTGTGACATCCTGTATATTTCCAATAAAATTAATAAACTCAATTTAGAATTTTCTTATTTTTTTATTCTTTCTTATTTCGAAATAAGACAATGAATTGTAAATTTTTACTTTAATTGTTAAAAAGTCAATATATTAAAATACTGTATTAACCGTACAAGCTAAATAGCTCAGTTGCTTGATATATGCCATTATTACAATTATAAAAAAGTAATAATGTAGATTAAACAAATAAACTGAATAACGTTCACTCACCTTTTGGGTCAACCACAGCTTGTATAGACGTAGTAGGTGCTTGATATTGTTGTTGCAAATAATAATACTGCTGTGGGTTGTAGTATTGTTGTCCGGCTCCTTGATCAATGTTGTTGTCTGCTACATACTGTACGTTATCATAATTTAAATACTGAGACTGCTCTTGCTGAGGGACGTAATACGCTTGAGTTTGATCTACCGGAGCTTTTTGTACTCCTCTTTGTGGTGTTCCTTGTCCCGCACCTGTATACACTGGTCCTGTAGTGTATTGCGAACCAGAGGCGTACTGTATAGTAGAATACTGTGGTTCTGTCTGATATTTAACTTTTTCTACGTTCGGGGATATATACTGAGGTGGGGCATAAGTTATCTTGGGTTCTTTTTGGACATAATTAGCTGGTGTTTTGACTGGTATGTATCCAAATTGGGTGGGAGATTTAGATCGTACTTTTGTTGCTGTTGGTGAAGGTGGAGGAGATAGTCGTGCTTTGGTAGTAATGTACCCTCGTTCTACGTCCTCTAATGTTGTTTTTTTCTCCTTTCGCGCGGCGGAAACGGCGAGAAGGAGGGAAGCGAAGAGTAGTATTGTTTTCTGTAACAGAGAGACATTGTTTAATAAAATCTTTAATGAAATTATTATAGGTAGTATAAAATATTTTTGCATGTATAAATTAGACTAAGTGTTAAATGTGTAAATTCCGTCATTGCCGACCATAAGTCGAATTAATTGGGTGCATGTTAGTGGCTGATGTCATTAAGAGCTTGTCAACATACGTTAAAAACACTAACAAATCTTTTCCCTGTTTGGATGAGTAAGGACAAGTGTCCAGAGCTCTAAATCTAAACCACTTTGGTTAAGGTATGGCAAACCTAAAAAAGCATCTCTCCAAGTCAGTAGCGCACCTAGAATTTTCCTCTGGTTTGGTTGGGCACCGAGAATTTTTTATGCTACCTTCACCATTTTAAGTCCTTAAAATTTGTAAATAACAGAGTCGGATTAGGGTCGGGGGGGGGGGGGGGGTTAACCCCCAAAAACCCCCTCAAGTTAGGGGTTATAAGATTTTTAAGAAGCTTTCGAACTAAAATTTAGACGATGACTCTTTCCGAAAAATGACAATGATTTAAAATTATTGACGTAGATTGGAAGCGTAAAAGTGTAACACTGATATAATTGCACTCCAAAACATGCGAGAGCTTGGTAGAAACTATTTGAGAAAAGAAGTACAGAGAACACATCATCTTTTAAAAGACTTTCAACCCATTATCAAGAGACTATGCCATATTAGAATAAGGGTAAACTTTTTAATTACTCAATAGATAATGCTAATGACCCATTGAAGAGAGAAGGAGAGAGAGAGAGAGTGAGTGTGATACGCCTCTTATACACCTGTTGTCCGAATGAGCATGGTTATTGCCAGCACACGCTTATGCACAAGGATGCATATATACCGAGAAGAATAGGTAAATAGGCAAAGAAAAAGAAGTTGAACTTACAATTAAGGAAAGAAAGCTACAGCAAGAAGTATGGCATCCTGCGACTCATAATGCAAGGAAAGATAGATGACAGAAGAAGCATCGGAAGAAGACGAATTCCATGGCTTAAGAACCTGAGAGTATGGTTTGGATGCAGTTTAAAACAACTTTTTAAAGCTCCTGACTCAAAAATTAAAATAGCTATGATGATTGCCAACCTCCGTAGCGGAGATGGCACCTGAAGAAGAAGAAGATGCATATAGAAGAACACAAAGAACAGATGTATTATAAATATATCATTTAAATTGACACAAAACCTTGATTTGCGCCACGTAAAAACAATACTTCTGCAGGACTATCCTGTGTTCAGCCAACTCGAGTAATGGAGGAAGAATCAGTTCTTTGCGCTCCTTTTTTGGATGGGACTAGACTCAAAGCCATCATTAGCTGATTACTGGCGCAAAATTTCATTATATAAAAGTAATATTGCTAAATACATGCCCTGATATCGGTTCGAATTGCTCTTGTGCATGTTTCAAACAATGATAAGTGTTCTAAAAATACAAAACTTCATAAAATTCAATGTCTGGTCAATCAAGTGAACGGTAATTTTTATCGATGTATGATTCCAGGCTCAACTCTTTGCATTGATGAAACTATGATCCCATTTAGAGGCAAGTTATCTTTTGGACAGTACGTGAAAGAAAAATGTCATAAGTTTGGAATAAAGCTGTTTAAAATTTGTTTCCTAGAAGACTATACACATACAATTAAATTATATTGCGGCAAAGAAAAGATAATTGGACAACCGGTTGCTGAAAGAGTAGTTATGGAAATAATTAAACCTTTATTGGATCAGGGTAGTACTCTTATTATGGAAAACTGGTATACATTAGTTAACTTTGCTAAAATTTTAAAAACTAGATCCACTCATCTTATTGGAATGTGGAGAAAAAATCAAAAAAAATCTTCCCAAAGATGTTGTAGAAGCCAAACTCAAGAAAGAGGAGATTATTGTCAAACAAAACAAAAATAATATTGTAGTTACGAAATGGCATGACAAGAGAGACGTACTTTTTCTGTCCACAAAACATGCGATAGAGGTAACGCATAGGGAACGTCCTAAAAGAAAACCTGCAGCCATTGTCGAGTATAATAACGCAAAAGCGTTTGTGGTCGTGTCAGATCAAAAGACAGCTTACTCAAACTGCTTACGAAAGTCTGTCAAATGGTACAGAAAAGTAGCATTTGAGATGATTACTGGTACTTCACTGGTGAATGTTCTAATTGTTTTCAGTACCATCAACTAAAGCAAAATGTCAGTTACAAAATTCAAAGAAATGTGTGCATGCAACTTCTTCAATGTAGTAATCTACCCCTTCCCGTACAAGTTCAAATCAACCATGAACTTTCTTAAAATGCTTTGAATAAAAAAGCAGGTGCACGATTTGTTACAAAAAAAACTCACATGGTCGAATTTATGCTGTAAAAAAACACAAAACGAGTAACAGGTGTATGCAACGGACGTGAAGACAGCCGTTTTATGTGTTTAGAATGTTTATTTGCCAATCATTTTTTCACAAAAAAATAACTAAAACATGTACAACTAAACTGAACCTCAGTATGTAATTTTCTAGTTAAAAATTACTACATTCTATGTTAGTTTTGATTATATAATGTGCTGTTCTTCTTCTTCGCGTGCCATATAAGAACTATCCGACGTTGGCGATCACCATTGCGAAGGCTTCTCGATCTTCTGCAATATGGAATAATTGTCCAGCATTTGGTATCTGAGTCCAGTCACTAATGTTTTTTAACCAAGAAACTTGTTTTCTTCCTAATAATATGCTGTACTATCATAAAAATAAAAAAGATGATGTATATTTAATTTTTATTTTGATATCTTTTATAGCTTTAAAAATTAAAAAAAAAATCACAGGATATTTTTAAATGTCATAGTTCTACTCCAGAGTTAATGATATTTTTTATTTCAATACACGGTAAATGTGTACCAGCCACGGACAGATGGCTGAAACCCTGATAAAATCTGTGTCTATTATATGTACACATGGCAGAGAACTAAAATTGCCTGTGTCCAAATATATGGTACACATGGCAGTCAAAGTGTTAAAAATAAAGCCGAAGAGCGAGAATTTTTACTTAATTCAAATATCTGTTGATTACAACCCAGAAATTCTTTATAGATTAACGTCGAATTCGCCTTAACTGATTTCCATAAATTATTTGGTGAATTAATATGTATTTAAATCCCTACGTAATTAAAATGTAGGCTCGAAGAATTGGAGCAGTGGTGATGCGTTTACGATCTAATAAAAGATTAATTCAAGTGCATTTGATTCCCCACAGATAATTATAATAAAGGTATTATTTGCAGAAATTTCTCCTTAAAATCCGTAATCACAGTTGAATAGACAATAATTAGCTAGTATATATTAATATATGCGCACACAGAGTGTAATGACTGGTACGGTCTTAACAAAAAGCACAAAAAGCGAGAGATAACAGGTGCGCCTCAATGATTTATAATTTTCTATCAGGGCATCTAGTTTGCTAATGCTACACTTTCACTACATGGACGACAAAAACGATTATTTTATATTTATATGTACTAAAGTAACTGGTTTTAGTTCCTTTGCTGACTTCAATAAAAATTTTGATATTTATCGTCAAACCAGTACGGGGCACCGGCCGGACATACTTCGCAATAGATGAAAGTTATTTATTTTATCTTTTATACTTTCCGTCGCTGTTGTATATGAATAATGTATAATTAGGTTTTTGTTCCGTGCCGGACGGTGTTAATGAAATACGTTCATTGCCAAATATCAAACATATTTCTTTTAAAATCCTCAAAAAGTAACAGATGGTATTCAAAATAAAGTAGAAAGCTCATTTCTGAAGAACACGTCGCAACCTTTACATGCACTTAAAAAATATTCTATTAATTTTTACATTTGGTAATTACTTTATTTCTAATAATAAGCCACAATTAAAGGTTAAAATAAGTTTATTGACGTTTCAATTTCCACTTCGGAAATCGTTCTCAAAATACAAACATTGATAAATTAAACAAATTTTGTTTTTTTACTTGGTGAAAAATCCTTCTAATAATTTAATTTTATCTAACTCAATACTATTGACAATTCTGCAGACATATGTTATACATGTTAAAGTAGACGTCTTTAAAATGATATTGCCAATACTGATGAGTTGCGTTCCTGGGACGACTTCACTTGTAAGATAGTTCATTGGATTACATGAAATCAACTTTATCTTGAGAACATCCGCCATGATGACAGTAAAATTCTTCTGTTAGTGATTCCATAGCAAATCATGAGGAAAAAACCAGAAAGAAAACCTAATAATACTATCCCGACATGATAAATATTTGGTCTTACATTTAGTTTAGTCTCAATAAACACCAAATTCTGATTGTATATGTTTGTTTATTTTATTAATATAGTTTTATATACTGTAGTTATGTCAAATTTGGAGTGCTTAAGTTAATAATCAGAAATTAGCCTTTAGAAATGTCATTTTCAGTAAAAAATGGTGTGAATTATTTTTAAAAGATTATTTGAATAGCTTCCTGTACAAGCATCAATTTAAAAAAAATTCAGGAAGCAAACAATAATCCACAAGGAAACTAAGTTCCTGTAGCTGGCTGTATACCATGTATCACTAAAATTTATTTAAAAATCCTTATCACACGTATATCTAAAAAAGTGCCTATACACCTCGCTAAATACTAAATGCTAAATCTCGCCTATACACTCTCTGTCAACACAGCAGTAGAACAGCAGCAGAACAGTCAAGGCCAGCAAAATTAAAGGAAATATAACCCATTCCTCAACATAAATAGTTGCATATGCAGATGATCTTGTTCTCATGGGAAGAGACAAGAACAGATTAAAAGAAGCAGTAACAATCCTGGCAAAAGAAGCACGGACAAGATCTAGAAATTAACGGAGAGAAGTGAAGAAGTAACGGAACGAATACTAGCAGGCAACAAAACATACTGGAGATATCATAGGCTTATGAATGACACGAACTTATCCAGAAATACAAAACTGAAAATATACAGAGTTGGAATCAGACGAAATCAAAAAAGATGAATAAAAATTGCGAATTTTCGATAGGAAAATCCTCAGGCGAATTATGGGTCCGATAAGAATGGACAACGGAGAAATGAGAAGAAGAATGAACCATTAACTAAGAGACATAATGAAGGGAGAAGATATAGTTAGATTTATTAAAGCACAAAGGCTGAGATGGCTGGGACACATAGAGAAAAGGAAAAATGACCTACTGATTAAGAAGATTACCAGATGGAAACGAGTAACTAAAAGACCAAGGGGATGACCCAGAAAGCGATTGGAGGATCAGATCATAAGAGATATCCAAATTCTGGAAATGAGAAACTGGAGAGAACTGTGCACATATCGAAATGAGTGGAAGAAAATTGTAACGAACGCCAAGTCATACCACAAACTTTGACAACCTACAAGTGGAATGCGGAGTGATTTACCGCAATAAGCGAAACAGAGAGCTAGCTCTAAGTCAGAGCGACAAACATTCCACCCGGAATGAAAAGCACTGATGATGATGATAATGATGATACCAAAAAAAATTGTGTTTTTTATATATCATTTTTCTCATAACTAAATTTGACAAGAAATAATAGTAACTTATGAGGATTACCTATTATTTAAATAAAATACTTTAACAAACTTAGTGAGTTTATGTTTTTTTTTTTAAACTTATTCTCTATCCTTTCATTGTTGGATATAGGTCTCCCCCAGTTCTCTCCATCTTTCCCTATCCTTAGCTGATGCCAACATGAGCCTTGTTTCCTGATGTCATCTTTCCACCTCATCTGTGGTCTGCCTCTTGATCTCTTTGCATTGTACGGACGCCACTTTCCGATGGCATTGTTCCATTGTCCGTCTTGGAGACGTTCATTGTGTCCAGCCCATTTCCATTTCAGTTTTGATGCTCGTTCTATCGCGTCTACTGTCTTTGTTCTGGTTCTGATCCACTGGTTACGTTTTCTATCTTTAAGTGATACACCCAACATTTGTCTCTCCATCGCTCTTTGTGCCTTCCTTATCCTATCCAAATTGGCCTGTGTAAATGTCCATGTCTGTGCTCCGTAGGTGAGCACCGGTATTATACAGGAGTTATATACCTTGCTTCTTAAGTATAGAGGGATTGTTTGATTTTTTAGAACGTAAGAAAGTTTGCCGAACGCTGCCCATCCCATTCTTACTCGTCTCAATATTTCGGCTGTTTGATTTTCTCTGTTAGCTCTGATTGCTTGTCCTAGATAGATATACTCATTTACCTGTTCTATTTTTTCTGTTTGTATTTTTTATTGCCTCTTGGTCTTCCGTGTTTGTCATTACTTTTGTTTTGTTGAAGTTAATTTTTAGGTCTTTTTGCAGTGATTTTTCATGAAGTTCATTCATATCAAGTTCATACAGCTCCACTGTATTTCTTTTGTTATCATTCAGGAGTTGTCGTCGTTTTTTTTTGCATATCTTGTGATTTAGCGCTAATTTTTTGTTGTTTTCGCTTTTGTTTATTAGCAATCTTCAGGCCTGCTTCTAGTAGTTCTGTTGTTATTTTATTGTTTAATTCGTCTAGTTGCAAACCCTTTAGCTGTGATATGTCATTTCTTTTTAGCTGGTTTATGTATTGTTCTTTGCGTTTTTTAAGAAGTTCTATATCTATCTCTTTTTTAGATGGTTTAAAATTTTTGTCTGTCTGTTGTGGCGTTAATTTTAATTTTGGCTCTATCAATTATGTGATCACTTCCTACGGAAATCATGTTTATGACCGTACCGTCTTGTACTATGTTCTTTTCTTTGGATAGGATGTAATCAATCTCATTTTTTGTTAAATCATTGGGTGCGACCTAGGTCCATTTTCTCTGTGGTTTTTTATTGAAAAAGGTATTCATCGCATATAGACCGTTCGTTTCCATATAGTTCATCAATGTTTCTCCTCTTTTGTTTCGTGTTCCATGTCCAAAGTTGCCGATTTTATTGCCGCAAGGGGCGCTAAAGGGATGCTAAGTAATACTTGTCCATTTGAATTTCCCGCCAAATGATGAATAGTAATGACCCCAGTCGCACATGGTGCTAATAAACTAAATTTATACATTGAGTTGCCTATCTACCTGTATATACTATATTATTTATCTATGGAAAAGATCAAATACTATTTATGCCTGGCTATCGTGGGTTCTTATTAGTACAATCGTATGGAAATGAAACCACTCGAATCACTTAAATGACGTACTAAGGTAACCCCCACAAATGTCCCTCAAGCTCCACCAGTAGAATAATTTTGTTCTGAAAGGTTTATGAAAAGAAGGAAAGACTAATAACGAACTAAATCTGCCGGCACGAATTTTTAGTGGACCAGAATATGGTCTAAAGGAAGATGAAACAAGTCTTGAGCAAATTAATACAATTATAAATATGTAATGCCTTAACATATAATAGATAAACATATAAAAATCAGAATTTGATATCATTTTGAAGTTGAAATCACCCCCTTTGAATTTTCTAGCAATAAGGAGCTGTCAGCAATAAGAATATATAAAGGGATCATGTTGATATTTTTAATGGACCACAGGAGTGATGACGTAGATTTGATTGACATCTGCCAGTTTCACTTTCCAAACAAACCTTGTTTAGTGTGGATAATTTGTATTTTTCGTTATTTTTTCATTTATTTTATAGAATCTTTCCCCTTTTTGCAATATTTAAGTATTCTAATAGTTACTACAACAATTTTACAAGGTTGTGTAAATAATAAAGCACATTGTTTTATGCTCATAGGAATAAAATGAAAGTAGGTATCAATAAAGTAAGGTTAAAATTTCTTTAATTAAACTTTTAAACATATTTCATAGAAATAGAACTCTGAATTATGACGGTATTATCGTAAAAACACTATACTTACAAGAAAAAGCAGCAGAGGAAGCAAAATGTTAACTTTATAGGAATTAAAAAGTCTTGAGATTTGACATTTCAACGTTTGTTTGGAAAGTAATAATGACAATGTGACGTCACACTCCTGCGGTCCATTGTAGATGATAGACGACGGAACTGACGTCACATTACTAGCTACAATGTCCGATGTGAGTTTTACAGGTGATTATTATTTCCCGATATTTTAATGTTAAGGTTTAGATTTTAATGTTAATAACAGGTAACATTATGTGTTAAGTCAATAATTTAATGTATTATTTGTGGTAAATTAATAAATTTGTCACAACAGTGACGTGTGATGAGCAACTACGTACCTGTAAAATATATATGTTTTAAATGCTTTATGTTATAAACATAATAATTTGACATTTTTACGCGTCATTATATCTTTTATTCACATGTAAATAACAGCGAAAATAAATAACTGTTGCACATATATAGATGTACCAAAAGAATTTTAAATTTATAAACATTTATAGGATTACAGATTAAATCTAATAATTTCTTTCTTAAATTAAAATTTTGTTGAAAAATACTTCCGGATTGGAAATAAAAACGTCAAAACAAATGCAATTTTCATTACAAATAATTGTGGTTTATAGTCCCATATAAAATAATATTTATTTCAAAATCATGGTTTGCCATCAGTTTTGTAGATTATTCTTCAGGTTGTCAAAAACTGTAACATTAGGTAATGAATTTAAGTTTGAATAAAAGTTCGTCATTTTGCCAATTAACCTCGATAAATTGTGTTTTTAATTTAATATTATGAACTTAAATTCAATTTTTGATTCACTAGAAAAATATCGCGACGGAAACTAGTCCGTGATATAAATGACACTCGATACTTTTCCATTTGTATTATCTCTTGTAAAATCAAAAGTTATTATATAGTCGAGGAGTCAAACGAAAGTCCAATATACAATAACAAGTAGATCTGTAGATCAATCTCACAGTACTTTAAAGATTATTACATCCTGTGTTGTTATATAATAATAATAAGACATCTTTCATTTACAACAAAATCAATCTGCATATAATAGTTTCACAATTGACATAATAAGCACAGAGCAATCTCACTGCTCTATTATTTATTACTGAAACAAATATTCGTAGATTCCTACCAGTTTTTTTTTATATATTATTAAGTAAAAGTAATTTGAATTTCAAAGCAGATCGCAGATTTTATTTAAATTTTAAGATTATCCGTGCGACAACAGATGTTCTGCGCGTACCTAACAATCAGGATTTACTGCTAGAAAAAGGCTTGGTTTCCTTCAGCTGTATGTATATTTTATTTATTTATAAACATAAAAGAAATTGAACGACACATCACTTGTGCGACAAATATTTTTAAAAGACAAAAATTTTTGTTTGAATATTTTAATTCAAAATTATTCCTAATAAGTTCTCAATTGAAATACAAAAGTATGTTTTGTAATACTTTGTGTGTGCGTGTAGTTGGGATATGGACTACCTATGCCTGACGTCACAATGGGCGGGGTTTGAAAAACCTTTCCAAACATTTCTAATTTGTGTGCATTTGTCCCACAAGACGCTGGAAATATTGTTTTTTTAAATTGTTTGAAGAATAAATAAGAACTTTTGGTTATGAACATATATTCTGTTTGATTCTTATTATTTGTTGTTCGTGAATTTGTGAGGTAAGAATATCAAAGTATTAAGATATTTAATATGAATGTTCATATCTTAAGGTTATGTTAGCTCTTTTAGAGGACAAAATCACTAGCACTTCAAAAGAATAAAACATGAATTTAAATATTTTTAATAGCAACAAAATAAATTGAAACACAGTAAAAAATAATAAAAGTTTTAATGAAACACTAACATAACCTTAAAATATGAACATTCATAGTAAATACTTAATAATTTGATATTGTTACCACACAAATTCACGAACAACAAATAATACCAATGCACAGAATGAATATTGATAACCAAAAGTCCTTATTTATTCTTCAAACAATTAAAAAACCAATATTTCCAACTTCTTATGGGACAAATCCACAGAAATTAGAAATTTTTGGAAAGGTTTTTAAAGCCCCCACCAATTGTGATGTCAAGATTAAGTAGTCCATTGACTACGAAACCTATGGTTTCATTCGCCTATCATGTTTGACTTTGACTCTTAGTACAAAAAAAAATAGAATTTATTAATATTTTAAATTAATATTATCTATTAATATTTTAAATATTTTGTTATTAATATTTAAAAAATATCTATAAATACGATAAAAAATTCTACATTATACAATAAACTTACAAATCATATTATTTTTCAAATACAGTTTTCTAATATTATCCAGTTTCGTATCCTGGGTTATATTTTTTCAATATTATCCAGTTTCGCATCCAGTAATTTATATGTTTTTCAATATTTATTTATTTATTTTTTCTGCCTTTTTTATCTTTATATTGTTTAATATTTTTTTTATTGTTAGAATGATCTTTTTTTGCTTCATGCATATTTTTTTTGTTTATTTACTTTATTTTTTTAATTTTTTTTTTCAATTTATGTACAAGTTTGGCATACTTTTGGCAATTATTCTTAAACTGCTTATTATTTGATATAACAACTTGTACAATAAACTTCTAAATTGTATGAATTATTAACACATAAAGGTGAAACGATTTTACTTCATATTTTATTTTCATAATTGCTTTCATAAAAAATATTGGTCGTTATTCTATTTTTATTACAATTTATTACGTTTTAGTGTGTCATATTCTCCACACTCGCAGTTTTGAGTACTTATTTTTAATTTAAATAAGTGTGACAGTGCTACTGAATAAATAAATCTAATTCTACAGATAATTTTTATTGCATTTTTATTTGTAATAAAATTATAGAACCATGGTTTGCTTGGAATTTTTGACTGAATACCTTTTAAAAATTTGGTGAAAGTACCATATTTATCGATCCATTCCTGCCTAATTAAATTTTTTGGAATCATATACAGGTCTTTCCGAAATCAACGAATATTTTAGAAAATTATCGGAATCCGATGTTTCCTTGGCTAGTATGCCCACTTGGCTAGTACTATTTGTAGTTCTTCAAAAACCAAGAAACAAAAAACTTCACTTTTTAACAAAGATTTTCGATATTATTTGGACATTTATTTTAATCGGTTAATAGCCAATGGCAATTTATTATAACTTATAACAGCCTCTTTTGATACGTGTACAATTTGGTCGCTGAAATGGTTTAGACTTTGCAAGAATGAATCGAAATTGTAGGTTTGTCCTACATGACATGTCCTAAAAATAATAATTGTGCAAGCGTTGCTGCTAGAATTTTTAATGAAACACACCACAATAGACATGCAACTCAACTCATAAGTTTGTGATCGAACTGATGCAGAAAGTTAGAGCAACAGGTTCAGTTCGCAATAAAAAACATAACCGACAGGGACTTGTAAATAACTAAACAATCCATGTAGCCATTTAGGGCGTTAACTTAGAGGCTGAGCAATCACAGTCACTGTCAACAATAAGTAGAGCAATCGGTGTTTCATCTTTTACAGAGTTCCAAGTCCTCTACGAGGACTTCTAAGAAGAACTAAGATGGGAAAAACCATTTTAAACCGAAGAAAGAATAACGTTGACATCACTTAGAGAAATATCCACAGAGATAAAAGAGAATATAAATTCTAAGAAAGCTCACCCAAAGAAATTGACATCCTATCGACCAATATCACTCTTTCCGGTGATGTCAAAACCATTTGAAAAGCTTCTATTGAAAAGATTAAAACTAATAATAGAAAGAAAAAAATCTTATGAAATCATCAATTTGGCTTCAGAAATAAACATTCCAGTATAGATCAAGTTCACAGAATAACAAATATAATAGAAAAATCATTAGAAGAAAAGAAAGTCTGCTCTACAATCTTCTTAGACATAGCACAGGCGTTTGATAAATTCTGGCATAAGGGTTTAAACTATAAACTAAGAACGTTCATACCTAAAGATTATGCAGAAATCTTACAATCGTACATTGCGAATAGATATTTCAGAGTAAAACAAGAAGAAGTGTACACCGACTTAAGGGAGATCAAAGCTGGCGTGCCACAAGGGAGTGTATTAGGTCCGGTCTTGTACCTATTGTATACGTGTGACATTATAAAGCTAGAACAAAATACTATTGCCACCTTCGCGGATGATACAGCCATACTAGCGATGGGTGACACTAGTGAAGAAACGACTGATAAGTTGCAACTATCAAACTATTAAACTATAAAAGAAAAAAAATATATGGCTTCAATGAATAGTTTATTTATCATTAGTAATTAAATGTTTGCTTCTTAATTTTTGAATATTATTATCATTACATAATTTAAACGTGAAGGCAAAACGATAATGCATTGTTTAATAAAGATTAAACATTGCAAAAGAAGGTGGAACTTCCTTAAACTACTTTAATGAAATAAAGATGACTGTATTACGTGCATTAAAAGGAATAGACCATGATATCCACCAAGCGTAACATCTTAATTTTTTAGACAACATGTGAATATTATATAATAATAGCTTTCCTTCATTCTTGTGTCAGAACGATCAAGATCCGATAAATCGTTTAAGGTTTGGCAGTATTTAATTAAGGATTAATGGTGTGAACAACAAAAAAATTACACAAAACAGATCGTAAAAAGAGATATAATCTCTTTAAAATTTAAATTTATTAGTTTCTTTAAATGAGATGTTAATTGACATTCTTACCGTCAGATTAATTCGTCTATTCAATAAAAAAAAAAATAGGTAGCCAGCTGTAAACGGGCCATAACTACTGAAATGGCTTAGATTTTATCTAATTTAAAACTTGTTTGACAGTATTAAAACCAGGTCAAAACAATAACATGAACCAGAATTTTAACTTCTTAATTCTTATTCTTTCACATACTTCAGTATTTCTCGTCTTCACTAAATCTTTCTGCTAATAGACTTTAAGCCCATGGGATATTTTTAAGAGGTCACTTGACCCAGCATGAATCACATATAAATCAATAATACAATATGTAATAACAATTTCAGGTAAGGTAAACTTACCACTCAAGAGAAGGGGGTAATTTGGTCAAGCAATTTTGGTACAAAAAAAGAAAGCAGTGGATGAAAATTGCAAAATATAGGGAAGCGTGAAAGCAGTTGGAGGAGGCCTATGTCCTTATTCTTCTTAAAGTACCCTCTCCTCAATGGAGGTTGGCTACTACCATTTTAAACTCTTCTCTATCTTCAGCTGTTCTTATTAGCTGTTCAAAATTTAGCCCTGTCCATTGTCGGATGTTTCTGAGCCACGATAGTCTTTTCCTTCCTAGGCCTCTCTTGCCCTCGATTTTTCCTTTCACTATAAGTTGGGCATATTGGTACTTATTATTTCTCAGTATGTGGCCTAGGTATGAAGGTGGCTCATAGGCCTAGGTGGCCTATGTCCAACAATGGATAAATGAAGGCTGAAGAAGAATAAGAAGAAGAATACAAAAATAATGACTTGCAACCTAATACAGTACAAAAACAACTAACAAAATAATGATATTAAATAAGAAGTAAAAAATAAATGAATATCTGTCACTAAAAGATTAGAGTCTGATATTTCGTCTGTATTTGACAACTCTGTCAGAAGTAAACAACAATTTATTGAATTATTTTAAAATAGTATAATTTGGGTTGAGTTTACCGAAAGTACAAGCTGATTATAGCCACAAATGTCAAACATGTAACAAAAATTTCGGTTTAGCAGTGTTGGCATGTTTTTATAATGTAGATGTTGTATGCTTCAAATATAAAAAGATAAAGCTTTAGAAAAGTACATATTGATTATAATATTTTATGAATTCTGCAATTTCTTTGGAGATTAATTGCAGTTAATTATTAGAAATTTTTTTAGCAATTATCCTTTGATAGATTAGAGGATAAATTTGGCAATCGTCAAATCAGCAGTTGCTAGAGTACAACAGATGTTTGCAATTAATCTCGAAAGAGACAAATATCTACTCGTTATTGCTTCATATAAATTAAAAATTGCAGAATTCATAAAATAGTATAATCAAAATGTACGTTTTAAAAGCTTTATCTCTTTATATTTGAAGCATACAACTTAATATGTTTTACCGGTTCTTACATATGGTGCAGAAACACTGACACTGACAAAAAGAACAATAGATAAAATGAGAGTTTTCAATATTAAAAAATAAGAAGAACAGGAGTCACAGATGCAGTTGAAAAAATAGCCATGGCTAAATGGGCTTGGACCGGACATGTTACCAGATTAACGGATGATAGATGGACCAGAAAGATTCTGGAATGGCGACCAAGGCAAGAGGCATATCGAAGCAGAGGACGACCACCGACTAGATGGACGGATGATATCAAGCGCATCGCCACAAACTGGATGCAAGAAGCTCAAGATAGAAATAGGTGGAAAAGTTTACGGGAGGCCTACGTTCAGCAGTGGACAAATATAGGCTAATTGATGATGATTTTGATGATGATGATGATAATAATGCTGATGAAGGGCTGCAGCTCCAACTGATGATGATGAATTTTATTATTTATTTATTATTTATATTTTAAACAAATTATGGTTGAGTTTACCGAAAGTACAAGCTGAATATAACAGCAAATGTCAAAAATATTTCGGTTTGGCAGTGTTGGCATGTTTTTATACTGCATATTATGCATTGGCATGGAATGAGCATCGGCTCATTCGTGAGAATCGGCCTGCCTCAAAAAATTTTTTCCATTCTTTCCTGTAGAGTGTTTGTCTTCTCCATCCCTTTACTCCAATCTTCCTACACATCGTCCAGATATCAGCTTAAGTCACCTCTTTCTGCTTCTTCCCACCGGACTATTTAGCATGGTTATTTTAGAAGGATCACATCTTAGGCGGTTTATGATGGTTGATGTTTTCACGATATACACATCAGTAAAAAATCTATTGAGTTCGAAATTATATTTGAAATTATAATTCATTTTTTAAATTAAAACATAGTTTGAAGCTTCACGCCGTTCTACTGTGCCGTCTACCGTATTTTTTTGGCTTTTTGTGCTTTTCTAAAGCTTTTTCGTATTCTGCGTCTCGTATTTTCGCATATTGACTTCTAAACAGTTGGAAAGGGACCATCCTAGTTTAAGATTGTAAGTCTAAACTGCCCAGTATACCGAACTCATACACTTCATTATGTTGTTTAAATTTTGACTACGATTGGACGAGTTTGGAAATTACTACATAACCAGGCACACGTGCTTACAGTGCATATTAATTGCAACTACAAATTAATTTAAAACAATGATTTGAAGAGGTTATTTTTGAAACTTTATACTCATTTATAGATTAGTATTTACAAATGGAAAGTTTTTAATCAAAATTTATGATTATACACTTCTATTATTCATGATTATTATTTTTTTCAATTAAAGAAATATGAAACATGTTTCTTTCATCTATTAATAATTATTGGTTGACATTTTTATGTTGTTTTGTTTCTGACAATGTCTTTGTAAAATATTTCCAAGATCAGTGAATCAACTACAATTGAAAACGAATTATGGGCAGATCGAACCTAGAACAGGTGTGAATAAGGTATAATCAAATAAGCATTAGTAATTTCTTTATGAACGTTAGACCGTAAGACCTCTTCATTTGTAATATAGTCGACTAATAGCTGTAAAATAATAATTTTCTTAAATCACTAATTTCTTTCGATGTGGATGTATGGCACTGCATAAAGACGTTGCGTCATTACTGAGCGCCAATAGCAAGCTTGATGTGAGATATTCGTCCATACTCATTTCGTTTTTTAAATATTGCCATTTTTCTTCTTCAACTTCTACTTATCGTAATTTAATAAACACTGATATATTGCTCCGTCTTCGCAGCGTGTTATACATGAAAGAGAAAGAGAACCCTTCGCAGAAGGGTAAAATTACACACAAATCGATTTACCAAGAATTTGTACACCGTAGAAAAAATTGTTTTAAATAGAAAATGTAGCTGAGATACTTTTAAACAAAAATGTTTATAAGCATTTTTTGTGTAGAATAAACCGTTCTCTCAGCTAGATGATAAAAATTCGATATCTTTTGATCCAAAGTGTCCTATTGACAAAAATTAAGATGCGTTTTAAAGGCTAAGAGTTTAGCTTTCGTATTGAGTTTTTGTATTTTGCCAAGAATAAACTTAGTTTTTATAAAGGTGTTAAATGCCATGCGGTCCATATGTATGGAATAAATTCATTTTTACCGTTATTATGTAGTATGTGAAAAAAACCAAAAAAAACCGAACAGGTCGATTTTGATTCTTAAATTGACAATTTACGGTATAAAAATATTATCTCTCCCCAGCATTCTCTTTAAATTATAAGTCCCCCTCGAAAATTTTAAATACCAAAGGGGGTCGTGTGACACCTTGTTAGAAAGGGATTTTAGTCCTCTGTTTAACAATAAGAAGTTTTTTAAGTTTGGTGCAACCGTAACTGAGAAAAGCGATATTTAAGATGTAGGGGAGACCGGGGAGAGTTCGGACACAGGGAGACATCGGACACATTTGAATTTCGCACATTTTTGAAGATGCACTGTTGTCATTTGGTAAACACAACCTTATTTGTACATAATTATAGGTTATGTATTGACAGCTGTGATTTCGGTCGTAGTCACAGAGTTATCTATTGTGAAGTGTTTTGTCGAGTTTTGTTCTAAAAATATCGGTGCAATCCAGAAGATATATTTTAAAATACATAGACTTACCACGTATAAAACTTTGGTGCTGTAATCTACTATACTTATTTCATTAATTTGCGTTTATGTTGTTGCAATATTTAGGTAAGTTTTTTTATAAACCCATTGTATTACCAATGTTTGCATTAGGGGAGAGTTCGGACACAGTGTCCGAACTCTCCCCTGTGTGTCCGAAGTCTCCCCTGATCTGTAGTTATTCTATTTTTCTCTTACAGCTCATAATGCCCCGTACATATACAAGGGTAACAGAACGACAATTTTCTGCAGACACTATGAAAAATGCCACATCAGAGGTGCTTGACGGCAAATTGAGCATTCGGAATAGCGCCAAAACCTACGGCGTTCCTAAATCTAGTCTTCTAGATTACATAAAGAAAGCTAGAGCTGTGGGTATAGACAACGTAACATTCTCTCCAAATTTCAAGCAATCTCAAGTGTTTACCGATATAATGGAAAAAATGCTTGAAAAATATTTATTAGATTGTTCTTCCATGTTTCATGGACTAACGCCTAAAGCTGCAAGACGTTTAGCTTTTGAATTTGCCAAGAAAAACCATGTTAAAATGCCTACTACATGGAGCGAAAATGAAGAAGCTGGAACAGACTGGTTTTCAGGTTTCATGAAACGTCATCCTGTACTATCTATTAGAACACCTGAAGCCACTAGTCTCGCTAGAATGACGAGTTTTAACAAAGTTACTGTTGAGACGTTTCAAAATAAATTAGAAGAAGTTTTACGTCGTCATTCTTTTGGATCTTCAGCGATTTTCAATTTAGATGAAGTGAGTCAATTAACAATTTTGTTTAGTTATTTTGATAATTAATATCACTTATTTTTTAGACTGGGGTTACTACAGTTCAGCGTGTACCTAAAATAATTGGAAGAAAAGGTCAACATCAAATAGGGCAGGTGACCTCACGTGAACGTGGAGAATTAGTTACACAAGTGGGCATAATTTCTGCTGATGGAAAAGCATTGCCTCCTATATGGGTATTCCCACGGCAACGTTTTGATGAAAACCGCATGATGAAAGGGGTTCCTCAAGTTGCTTTAGGATTAGTATCTCCTTCAGGATGGATGACAAGTGATAATTTTTTGAAAGTACTTAAACATGTTGTCAAAAATACACTCTGCTCTGATACTAATAAAATTTTACTAATCATGGATAACCACGAGTCCCATCTCTCAGTGGAGGGACTTGATTACTGCAAAGAAAATGGAATTACTGTTTTGACACTACCACCTCATACTTCTAATAAGTTACAACCTTTGGACCGAACAGTGTTTGGTCCTTTCAAAAAGTTTTTTAATGATGGTGCTAATTCCTGGATGTTGTCTAATCCTGGTCAGACACTTTCTATATATGACTTGCCTGCTATTTGTTCTTCTGCTTGGGACAGAGCTGCCAATCCAGTTAATATTAAAAGTGGTTTCAAGTGTACAGGTATTTGGCCTTTTGACAGGAATATATTCGGAGAAGAAGAGTTCTTATCTTCTTACGTGACAGATAGACCAATGCCTACTACAGAACCGGAACTCGGAAAAAGAGATTTTGATAGCTTGTCCAAACCGGGGCCAAGCAAAGTTTTAGTTTCTCCGAGTCACTCAACTTCTCCAAACATCATTTCTCCAGAAATGGTTAGACCGTTTCCCAAGGCGCCAGAACGTAAAACATCAAATAGAGGCAGGCCTAAGGGCAAATGTATCATTGCCACGGATACTCCAGAAAAAGACGAAATTGCCAACAGGAAACTAAAACGATCTGTTACAAGGAAAGTAAATCCTAAAAAAAGACAGAAAGTCACTAAAAAAATTGTTGAAACATCTTCTTCTTCTTCCTCTGAAGACATAATGAGCAATGAAGAATCCTCTGACTTCATAGAGCAAGATGACGAAGTGGATACAGAAGAAACAAATATTGCAAATGGTCAGTTTATAATTGCCAGAGTTTATGGAAAAACACCAGCTACATTTCGGCACTATGTTGCAGAAATTCAGGAAAAACAGATAAAAGGATACGACGTAAAATTTTATAAAAAACATGCCACTTCTAATCGGTTTATCTCCACTGAAGAAGATGCTTTTGTTATATTTGAAGACATAAAATGTATTTTACCGAAGCCCTTGAAAGATACACGTCAAAGATATGAAAATATGATCTATTTTAATACAGATTTAGAAGATTATTCATTGCATTAATTTTTTAATATCTAAACATGTCTATTTTTTTTAAATACATTTTTATAAGTAACATATGTTGTACTGTCCGAAGTCTCCCAGTACTGTCCGAAGTCTCCCAGTTCCTAGTCCGAAGTCTCCCCGTTTCTGGGGAGACTTCGGACAAATGACCCCCTGCAATATTTTTTTATTTTTGTTGTTAATTTATTGATTTGATATATTCTGCTCTTGATTGGTTATGCCTGAACCTTGGAAGCTTAAGTTAACTACTTTAAAAGGTAAATATATCAATACACTTTTCTAATAAAAATTAATTTTTAAAAATGGTCCGAACTCTCCCCGGTCTCCCCTACAATTTTGATAATGTCTCTATTACAAAAGTTTAGATTGAATGACGATAATAATGTCACATAATATTTAGAATGCATTTTTCTGCAGTAAGGATTTTTTCTGCTCCAATATCTACAGTTCTATTTGTTAACCGTTCCGTTTAAATGAAACGACGCTTCATCAGAAAAAACTATTTTGTTCATGAACCGCAAATCTGCGTTCATTCTGTCCATCATAATTTCATAGAATTCTTGCCTTCTGTCAGGATCATCTACATTTAACTTCAAAATTAACTGAACTTTGTAAATGTGGTATTTTTCTTTCTGCAAAACTCTCAAAATAGATGATTTACTTACATCATTGACGGCGGCAAGTTCTCGAGTTGTCTTATGACGGATTTTCCTCGATCTCTAGAAGTACAACTAACTTTTTTTCGTCAGTAAATTAACATTTTTACCTGGTTTTTCAATATTTTTTATATGTCCAGTAAAACGAAACTTCTTTTTAATTTGCCAACTGTAGACTGCGACACTTGTTACATAGGGGATTTATTATTAAACATTTCACAAACCTCCTTTTGAGTTCTTGTTTTATTACCACAACCAATCATAATTAAAATGTCTATTCCTTGAGTCTCGAACAAATAAGCCATTATTTAATCTTAATATGCACACAAATATTATACTGACGTCTTTTAGTAACTTTAAATACCTAAATGACAGCAGCCTACTAGATTTATATTAATTGTTTGTTTGGCTTTTTGACTAATATTTTATTAACTTCAATAATGTTTAGCAGAACAGATACAAAAATACCTGATTATTTGTAAAGTATATTTTAAACATACCAGGCAATATTGCTGATTTAAAAGTTAGGATAACTGAAGAAATTAACAGAATAAGCCCCGAGGTCATAAAAATGTTGTACGAGAATTCCAAAATCGCCTCGGTTATTGTCAAGAAATGAATCTGGTCATTTTGATTATTTAATTTAATTATAAAGTACATTGAAAAATACATTCTAAATATAATGTGACATTATTATCGTCTTCAACCTAAAGCTTCAATACCTAAAAAACACAATGCGAGAAAATGCTCAGAATATCGATTAATTGGTCTAATGAGCCACGCTCTTAAAATTTTCCTCAGAATATTTCACAACAGAATTAGACGCAAATGCGAAGAAGATCTTGAAGATACCCAGTTTGGTTTTAGAAATGCTATGGGAACCAGGGATTCACTTTTTGCGCTTAAAATCCTATTACAAAAATGCCGTGACCAAAGAAAATATGTATTTGCATGTTTCGTGGACCTCGAAAAGGCATTCGATAAAGTACAGCATGTAAAATTAATGCAAATTCTGAAAAATATCGGAATAGATGACAAGGATATTCGTGTCATTAAAAATTTGTACTGGAATCAAACTGCTATCGTAAAAATTGGAGATAACTACACCGATGAAATCCCCATACAACGAGGAGTCAGACAAGGTTGCATTTTATCGCCAACATTGTTCAAACAAATAAAACTCAATGGGAAACTGCTTAATGTGATTAGATATGCAGCCGATACAGTAATTCTATCAGATAATATTGAAGGTCTTCAAATTCTGCTTAGTCGTATTCACGGTAGGAGAGGAAATGAGCATTAAAATAAACTCAAACAAAACCAAATTTTTAGTGTTTAGTCGTGACCCACATCCCGATGCAAGCTTCAACTGAACGGAGTCCAAGTTGAGAAAGTTCACAAAATGATATATTTGGGAACTGCGATAATGGACTGACTAGATCCAGACATAGAAATAAAATGTATAAAAGCAATGACTAAAATTACTGTTATGAAAATAAAGTTATTTTTTTGCAATAACCATCTCAGTTTAGAACTTAGGCAAAGAATGGTTAAGTGCTATGTTTAGTCCGTACTTTTGTATAGTGTAGAAGTGTGGACGCTAAAAGTATCGATCATGAACAAAATTTAAGTATTCGAAATGTGGGTTCATAGACGAATGCTAAAGATACCTTGGACAGCAAGAAAAACTAATGAAGAAGTACTAAGGAGCGTCAACAAAGATAGAGAACTGCTAAAGTCTGTTAAATATCGAAAAACGTCTTATCTGGAACATATAGTAAGGGGAAGTCGATATAAAATATCACAACTGATCCTTAAAGACAAAATAGAGGACCGTAGAGGTGTAGGAAGAAAACAAGTTTCTTGGTTAAAAAACATTCGTAAATGGACTCATATACCAAATGCGGGACAATTATTCCATAGTGCAGAAGATCGAGAAACCTTCGCCATGGTGATCGCAAACGTCGGATAATTCTGATATGGCACGTGAAGAAGAAGAAGATGAACAAAAACAACAAATTATTCAAAGAAGTTATCTTCGACATTGTTAAAACATATCCCCTTTGAGTATTAATTGTCATATATGATTTGAAAGGCATCTACGTCAAATAAAAATCATTCTGCAAGATTTAAAAATTTTGTACAATCTTTTTGTGTATGCCAGATGTTAATTTTGACCAAACAATGATAAAATTTCTGGGTAAAAGTTTAAGGAATATTAATAAATTTAAATACTAAATAAAACAATTATATGAACAAAAAAACAAAACAAAATAAGGATGGAAAAGAAAAATAAGGAAAACTTCAACTAATTGGATTAATGAACAGAAGAACAACATATTCAAAGAATATTAAAAAATAATAATAAAAAAAAAATATTGTGTATCAATTTCAAATTGCTATGCAAAAAAAATTACAAAATTCACCATTTATCAGATTAAAGTGTGTGGGAGAAAAAGTTAATTTTTAAATCGACCAATCAGGTGCCCTGCATCCCTTACATTGGCAAATAACGTTTATGTTATTTAGAAATTATATCGGCCTTTGTAAAATATACAATAAAAAATATACTAACGAAAAACTATGTATAAAAACAATTTTAATTTATTTGAGAAATAACAAACCTTAACTAATTAATGGGCTTTTAAAACCCAAAATAATCACAACTTAATATTAACGTTTTAAATTAACCAAATACACCATTTGCAAAATTCTAGCACTAATTAATTTAATTAAAAATCCTGGCGAAATTCCAAAATCAAACTTACCATGACTAGTGGTAGAGAAATGATACAGTTTGGTGAAAGAACGGACACGAATTAAAATCACCGAACTCCGGTTGCCGCCATTTAAACTTTCTTTTAGTGAATGTAAGCTTTGTACCCTACCTTCTGCATTGGACGTTTGTGTTCGTACATATTTTTGCAATTATTTGTGACGTTTGACATGGTTAAACTTTTCAAGGTTTTTTCGTTGGATCGAGGATGTGTTAGATATTAATTGTGTTTGAGTTAATTAGATAGTCGAATTTGAAAGTGTAGCTGATCATCTATTTATTTTATTGTAACCGTTAGTTTGCAAAGTGTGTTGATTTTGATGTTGATAAAAGATGATTTTTTTGTATATATAATATAAAGCAGTGTTCTTAATTTTGTCACATTTTTTTGTAAATTGGACATAATGTAACTTCAGTATATTTAATTAATATGTTCTAGGCGAGCAGTGCACCCCTAAAAATATGCATAAAAAAACCAAATAACCTCCTGAAAAAAGACGACTTTTTGATTTAAAAACATACAATCCACTTTGCAGTTGTGTATAAACATAAATCTTTTAAATAATGTAGTATATGTTCGGTGTTTATAGTTAAGGTGGTTTTAATATAATCTGAGATTTTATTTTCTTCGTTGTACTGGCAATCAATCAAAATATGCTTCACTGCCAAAGGAAGAGAGAACAGTTTCTGTAGGACAAAGCTTACAAAAAGCCAAAACATTAAAAATAGCAATTAAAATTTATTTAAATTACATAAATCGTCAATATCACAAAATAAAAGATAATAAAATATACAATCCATTGCAAAATTTAACCAAACTTCAAATTGCATAATAAAACCTTACGAACTAATAAGTTTAAGTTGCTGAATGTGATATCCAATATAGAAATACTTCAGTTACTTGTACACAAAGATACTGCAATTCCTTTCAGTTTTTCGTTAAATAACTCTTCCACTGAATAATATGGTTTTCCAGATAGATAGACTGTTGTCATTTTACGGGACTTAAGGAAAGAAGTTGGAGATTTAAATTGCAAAGAGAGATGAATGTATAATTTTTTGCCGAATATAATATAGATTTCTTTACCAACTCAGTGGACGGGATCGGTAAATACACATCAAAGGTTGAATTTCTGGTGGAGCAGTCATAATTAGGTCTTGCTAAAAAAACATGTAGGTGTTTACGAATTACGCAAACAATTTCTAAAATATATAAAGAGGGAAGAATTAAAAATCTACCGTATTACTGTTTTTTGTAAATTTAAAAATAACATTAAATTGGGAAGCTGTAATAGAACGTTACAAAGGAAGACCATACCGAAGATGAGACTCGAACAAATGAATACTAGTTTCTTACTTAACAAATCGATATGAAGTTACCATTTAAGGTTGCTGTCTATAAAAATACCAAGAAATTTTACAGAATCGACGAAAACTGATCTGGCTGTTATTAAGAAGCAAGGGTTAAAGAGCTCATTTATAGAATAATCTTATCTCAGTTAAAAGGGAGTAAATTAGAGTCGGACCAGATTTTTATTTTAAGTAGTTTAAGTTAAAGGAGTCCCTCCAGGTGATACTGGTATCTTCAGCAAAAAAAATATTTTCATCGATTTTTAAGTTGTGATATCATTTATAAAGATAAAAAAAAAGTGGGGGACCCAATACTGAACCTTGTGGATGATTAGAATCAGTATCATTTGCTCTAACTAGTTGTTTCCTATTCCTCACGCTTCCTTAGTTTTTTTATGAAAATGCCATGATTTACACAATCGAAAGCTTTTGCATATTCGCAAAAAACAGTGGCAGTGTAAAGATTATTGTTTAGTACTTGATAGACCTCATGTAGTACAGAAAACATAGCTTCACTGATACATTTATTAGATAAAAAGACGACAAAGGGCATAAGTCGGGATTATTATAAGTCTCTCAATAATTTTGGATAGGGTCGGTAATAAGGCAATAGGTGCAAACAATGACGTATAATATATAGACTCGGTGAACGCTTTAAAAAGTGTCCAAAACATGAATACCTTTGTTATTGTTTATTGTTTTGATACGAAGATACACGAAGTTCATGATTTCTTACGAAGCATCACGAAGTTGATCTTGTGTTTGAAAACATCATGGACGTATGAAAGCATTTTCTCCATTTTGTGTGACAAGCAAATTTTATTTTAAATTGTTGAGAGTTATTTACTTACTATTTTAGTAAAATGCCATACTATTTTATCAAAATAATTATTTCTCTTATAGATGGGACAAAAAGAAATCATAAATATTTAATTTTAATTAAAAAAATAATTATTGTCATTAAAATATAAATGAACACGCCGCTGTTCTAATAAACATACCTTCAACCTTGAGCCGAGATCTTTCGGACACTCGATTCTATAGCGAGAATAGGGGACTGCGTAGTCTATATATTATACGTCATTGGGTGCAAACAAAAGATTTTTAACCATCCTTATGAAGAAGAATAATAATAATAGTTGTCTTTAGGCACTCTGGAAATATATCTTTTTCAAAGGAATTATTAGTTAGTGAGACCAGGACTTCCAAACACATTTTTTAGGAGATTTAAGAAAATTTGCTTTTGATACTACTTGTTGTTTGTACCAGTTCAGATTTATTAACTGGTCTTATAAAGAATGAATTCTAGACTTTCGATAAATTCCTAGGCAGAACTCAGTAGGATAAATATAGTATCATCTTCTTGTAGTGCCTATTCGTTTCTGTATTTTGTAAATCTGTGGTTGATCTGTGATTTGTGGTTGTTGTGTTAAACCACGTACGTAGATTTTTCAACCAGGAAATTCTACATAATTCTACATAATTCTAACTAAACTTTAGTGACATAAGTATATTGACATTAAAATCATATTATTTTCCGAATATTTTAACTTTGTACAGTTGTTGATATTCACCACTATCATTATCGTAATATTTAAGATTTTAACAAAACCTTTACTATGACCGTGAAATTACTAGGAAAATTTTTTCGATTTTTTGTCAACATTTGTTATTTTCATTGCAAAATCAAATTTACTCTACTTCCTTATGATTTCGTTATTTTTGGATCGTTCTTTGTTTACTTTTATGACCTCTTAAGCCAAATGCTTTTTGGTACATTTGGTTAGTTTAATAAGCACCCGACAGTTACTTCTTGAAATCGTGCCGTTGTCTGTTGGTTTGTCTGTCTGTGTGATAGATCCCGAAGAAAAGGTCCTTGAGTCTGATTTTTGGTGTAAAGACTATATAATGGCTCCTCTACACATCGACAGACGCGTCCGCGGACGACATCTACGTATGCATCTGGAGATGTGTAGATGGGGTAATTTGATCATCTGTTGTTTATATATCACGTGCGCGGATGCGTCAATGCTGAAATCGTTTTTAAAAAAATACAAAAATTATGAAATTATTAGATTTAACCTGTCAAGCAATTTTACAGTTAATGTTCAGTGTGAAAAAACTTCAAAGTTTTCAGTGTTCATTTAATTTCATTTAAAGCAGTTTCTTTTTTCCTCCTTATCTTCCCCGGCAGATGCCAATTATTTGTCCACCTTTTTTAGAGTTTTTCTATATGCTCTTTCACTTCTGCAACATTTAAATCAACTAATCTCTTGTCTCTACATTCTGAATATTTAAATGATCTCTCAACATCTCCATAGATTCTTGTAAGTTCTATATATCGTCGACAGATTCCCTCCACAAATTCTTCTAGTAGGCTCTAACGGTCTCCTATTTCAGTTAATCAAACACCACCTTTAGTGATGTTAGACAATTACCAATATTGCATGACAAAAATATCAAGATCAGTATCGATGGTTAATTATTTCTAACTGTTTGAATGGTCCTAATTATTTAAAACTGTTTAAATGTATGTATGAGACCTTGACACCTACATATAATGAACCTCTTATTACATGCTGTATTATTAATAAAACTAAATTCACTATAACCTCTCTAAATACTTCTGTGTCTCAGATTATGCTGGCGATTATGTTCCGAAAAAACAGGAAGACATTTTTTATTATTTTTAGAGGAAGAGGATTTTTTAGACCGTGAGTAACACAATCCTTTATCTCAGATAAATCTAAACCGTTATTTATTTAGAGGCTTTAGAGCTTTAGAGGCTTTATTCCTCTATAAGAAATAGTAATGATGTTATAACTTTATACCCCAACAGTTAAAATGAATGTAATACATTATTGTAACTATACCTACAGCTCATAGCGAAAACAAGGATATTGATGATACAGCCATATTGAACAAGTATTAAAAAATGTTAAAAAATACATTATAATGTGTGATTTTGTTGTCAAAGTAAAGAAAAAATACGCAATATACTAATCATATTAGGAATTGAGAAAGACTGAGCAGATGATGAGAGACTAAGAGGAGACATATGAAAAATGATGGAAAAAGAAAAGCTAATATATAAAGGATAGGTATGATACAAATCCCAAACAAATTTATGCAGAAATAAAGAAGGGCAAATAACCAGTGATACTAAAGAAATAAAATTAGTCTGAAAAACCATTTCTAAACTCTCCTAGAAAGACAAGAAAATGAAGAGCATATGGATATGCATCACATTGAGAGACACAAAAAATATAGAATCCCTGACGATGGAAGAGGTAAAATAAGCAATAGGAGCACAGAAAAATAACAAGGCTTTAGATATTGACAAAGTCCTTTCTGAGCTTTATAAATTCGGTGCGAACACCTAGTAAGACAAATGCAGATGCTTAAGATAAGATTTGATTTGATGGAAAGACCCCTAGCGACTCGAAAACGGGATTATATGCTCAATCTATAAAAAAGTTGACAAACTGAAGGGCAAAAACCCTCTGTAAAAGTAACTGAAAATATTGTCGGAAAATATCAAACCGGTTTCCGACAAGCAAGATCTACAATTGATCAGCTATTGATCAGTGAAACAAATCGTAGGAATATGAAATTGACGTCCACAATATATTCATAGATTTCAAACGACTCAATTAATAGACAAAAGTTATATCAAATTATGTATAGTTTTAACATCCCCCAAAAATAAATCCGACTAGTAAAAGCAACAATAGACTTGTCCAAAAGCAACTGTCATAGTACAAAATGAGCTCAATAAGAACTTTTAAATAGTCAAAGAATTAAAACAAGGACACGGGCTGGCACCGACATTATTCAACCTGACTCTTGAATATGTGATAAGACAGCTGAATATAGGAAGAGGTAATCTCTTAACAAATAAATCAATACAGGATACCGCCTATACCGATGACATTATGCTATATTAGAGGCAGAAGAGACCGGACTAGAAATAAATATTTCAAAGACAAAAAACTAACACAGGCAAGAGCTAGGGGAAACAAACGGGCAATTGAATTAGAGGACGATATTGAAACTGTAGAAAGAGTCACATCTCTGGGACTTACATTAAACACGGATGAAACTGGTGCTTACTTTTAAGCTTACGGCTTACTTTTCCCCCGCTAATGTGTTCTACTCCCAAAACACACACCGGAGATCTAAAATCAGGGTCTACAAAACTATTATCAGACCAATAGTATGTTATGGATGCAAGACATGGGTGATGATAGAAGACGCAAAACGAAAACTGAAAGTCTTGGAACGAAAAGTCTTAAGGAAGATATTTGGACCTATTGGACCTATTTGCACCGAAAACGAAGTATGGAGCTTCAGGTACATCCATGAAACCTACCAACTGTTCAAAGAGGCACCGATCTCAGAATTCATTAAACTTTAAAGACTTCGATGGGCTGGTCATGTAGTGAGAATAGAGACTAAAATATTGCCATAAAAATCCCTAGTAGTAGAGCGCAAGATCGCAAGTGGTAGCGGACGCGCAAAATTTGCTAGACGTGAGAACCTGGAGAAGATTGGCGCGGGACCGGAAAGGTTGGGGGAATAGTTTGGAGGAGGCCAAGGCTATATTCGGGCTGTAGCGGTATTGAAGAGAGAGAGAGAGAGAGTTATAGATGCAGCGCTAACGTCCATACAGGCAAAGAAACAAAAATAAGTCAGAGACGTAGCCAAACAGGAAAGCAAAAAAGAGAAAAAGAAAAAATCGGATACCAGAAATTAGAAATAGACGACAAGGTGCAATGTAAAAGAGTATAAATTCACAGAAATTAAAAATGCTCCAAAAAACTAGACAGATGAAAACAGATAATGCAAACGAAAGGAAAATGAGTCAAGGTATATTCAGAATAATAAAAAAAATACAAAAAAAAGAAAGATAATTAAGAAAAAAATCAGATACCAGAAATTAGAAATAGACAAGGTGGAATGCAAAAGAGTATAAACTCACAGAAATTAAAAATGCTCCAGAAAACTAGACATATTTTAAACTACGACACAGTTAAAATTTTTAACAAACGTATAAACAGAAAGTAAATGGGCTATCATTAATAGAAAATCAGATTCAACATACGCACTTGACCTTCTAGACCATAATCTTTCTTTTAATGACGAATTTTAAACTCTTCACATCCAAAATAAAGGCCTTAAGCTATCCTTGTTAGAATCTATGGAAATCAACAAATTAAAAAACAGATATAATTTTGAATGACCAACTCGAGACAAACAGTTCTCCCCTCCCAAACCTATTCAGTTAAAGATTGTAAAGTGTAAACACATACCAAACATAGATACAAGATATCATAATAAATTTTGTGGAAGTTTTGAAAGCAAAAGTTTTCAATGTTTTATTGTTATAATAATATTCCTGGTATAAATCTCCCTTAGACTTATGTGTTAATTTGTAACAGGTATGATTTAATATAACAGTAATGAGTATCACACTAGGATAATATTATAACAAAAAAAAGCTTTAAGAAGTTGATTAATATTGAATATCCTCAATTACATATTTAAAAATATAGAAGAATGTTAAATAGCGAGATTCCAATGACGGCAGATGGTCAATTGATTCTTTATTAATTAATATTTATAAATATAAATTAATATTTAATAATTTTTTTTTGTGGTAGGTGTTAATATTTACAGATCGTGTATTAATTTTAGCGTAAAGTTATTTATATAAATATGATTTATCTGATCATATATTTTTTTTTGTCAAATGTATAACAAAAATCTTGTTAGGAGTAAACCACAATTGTAGCACAAATAATTATTTTAAGTTTGTTTCTCCCGTTGAATTTTATCTGCTTCATGTATACTAACAAATTGAATATGCTATTACAAGTTTTACTCTGTAATATTTACCCGAATTGCTAAACTAAAAAGAAATATCAAGGTTGATATTCATCATTAAGTGGTGCTACAGCCATAGTTGAGTCTCGATTTTCCCCAGTCTATTTCGTTAACCGTTGCCAGTTTGCTTTGCCGATGTTCCTCGCGTCCTCGTCCACACCATCCCTCCAACTCAGTCTTGATCTACCTCTACTCCTATTTCCTACTGGTGCCGCTAATAGGGTTCGTCTGTGTGGGTAATTTTCCTTTGCTCTTGATACATGTCCAGCTCATCTAAGCCTACCTATTTTTAGGAAAGATATTACATCTTTACCATTAATTATTTCTTTATACTTCTCGTACAATCCGAAATTATATCGCGATCTCCTAATACCATTCTCACAGATTGCTCCCATTATTATGCGTATTATCTTCCTTTAGAAGACGAGCAGATGATTTGCGTATGTTTTTTTGCCCCATATATCAGAACTGGTAGGATGGGTGTTCTACATATTGTTGGGTTTTTTTGATCTGTTTTTTAGTTCTGTTTTTTAACTCGGGTCTCTTATAGTCTTTTCTAATGCTATAAAAAGAGAAAACACGCCAGCGCATTTCCTTGTCGAACCATGTATATATAAAGGCTTGTGACATATCGCCTTGTATTTGAACTCTGCAGATCACTTTACTTCGCACAAAGAGATAAAACGTATCAGTATTAAATTCATTGATTTTTTCTAAGATTTGACTTGACAAAAATCTGATCAATTGTTGACCTACCTGATCCAAAGCCGCTTTGATACTCACAAAAGGGTTATTTGACGTACGTACTTAAATGGCTGTAGACTGTACAGGTAATTAGAGAATATTTTATATATTGTGTTCAGAATATACCCCCATAATTTTTATATTAGAACAAATCCCCCTTTTTGCGCAGTAGACGTAGGTACGATTCCAGTGCACCATTCCTTTAGCGTTTTTTGTTCATCCCAGACTTTGACTATTATGCTGTGAATCTTCACATTTGATAAGCTCTACAGGAATACAGTCCACTCCTGGGGATTTGTTATTTTTGAGGCGTGTGATTGCGTCTCTCACTTTCGATATTGAAGGAGGATCTACGTGGGTGTTACTTTTTAGTCTTTGGTGCATCATTTTCCACTTCATGTTATAGAATTTTCTAGTTTTATTTTTTTTCCTTTAGTTTTAAAGCTATTGCATAATCTTCTAAGGTCTGTTTTTCTTGGATGCACGCATTTTTCCTCCTTCCTGAGTTCTTTGTACGTTTGTCCCTTATTGTGTGTTTTTCTTTGTCGCATAAGTTTGTATATATTTTTTCAGAGATATTTTCAGATAGAGGACGTCATCTAGCGCTTCCTTAATTGTTCTTCTACGTGCATCCTTGCTCGCTATTGTGTTTTTCTTTTCAAGTAATTTTGATACCTTTCTAGAGTACGGACTCTTTTAAGAGTTTAGAGATTATAGCGAATGCTTTTCTTGCCTTTTGCGTTTGAAATTATTGCTCTTATTTTTGCGCTTACCAAGAAGTGATCTGAGAAGAGAAAATCTCTCTTCTCAGACCACTTCTCAGATCACTAATTCTCTTTTAAATTAGACAAGTGCCTGGTTTCTGTTAGGATGTAATCTATTCGATTTTTTGTTGTTGTATGAACGTTGATACAACTACACTATTGCACTGTATTTGTACAAGTGTGGACTAACGAACAAATTCCGAAACAGGGAAAAAAGCTAGTATATGGCGAATTAAAAAAACGAGCGATATTACAGAATATTATAAAACCGAGAAACTCTCACCGATGAGAATAAAATAATAGAAAGATGAGCTAAATATTTTGAAGAACTCCTTAATGTTCAGAAACGTTACTCTTAAAAACGATAAAAACGTGGAAACAACAGAAAAAATGAGTGTCAAACGGTCGAAATAGAAATATTTCCACCACTCCTAAAAGAAATTTAAATGATCTAACAAAAGTTGTCTACGTGCCACCTTTTTTGAAGTTGGCGTCCATTATAGCAAATTTATTTCTGTTCTGGCTGCGTGTAGTAGATTATTTTTATTGGTGTTCGTCCAATCTCAGAGAACAAGCAGTATTTCGTACGCGTACATTCACTATATATTTTCACAATATATTTTCTTCGTAACACAAATAATAGAAAAAAAGATGCCATGGAATCAAGAAACCCATGTGTTATTCGTCGAGCGACGGAAAGCCTACGATAGTATTCCACTAAAGAAGTTGTGGCAATCAATAGAAAGTACGAATAGTAATATCGAAAGCCATCAACATACTATACAATCAATCCGTAACAAAAATAAAGGATTTTGACTAGCAAACAAATAACAACAGAGTCTGTAATATCAAAGGGATTGAAGCAATGGAATTACAAAGATGGAAACAAAAATGTAGAACAACGCGGATATCACTCGCTAACACCAAAATATATACAATCAGCCTTGCAGACGATCAAGTAATAGTGGCTCAAGATTTTAACGATTTAAACTATCCTCTTCCTCACTCCTTGAGTCTTTGTCGGGGCGTCGTGGATGGCTTCATGTAAGGATTTTTTTACCAGAGACTTCATTTGGTCTGCCCATCATGTTGGAGATCTTCCTTTGGCCGTCTTCTACTACCAATAGTTCCATGGTCCCCGTTCTTGTAGCAATGTGACCGATGTAAATTAGTTATGCCCGGTTTACTTTTTTTAATTTCAACTGATCCGAAAATTAATTAAAGAGTACGATATATGGGGTTTAAAAGCCAATAAAAAGAAAACCGGATACTTGTGAGTTGGATGACAACAAAAAGATCTCATATTAGATGACACATTAACGATAAAGCAATGCTACGACCATAAATATCTAAATATCAATAATTTACACAATGGAACAATATACAAAGCCATAAGAGAAGAAGAAATACGACAAGAAAGAAAGCCATTTTAATGTTAAATAGTATTTTATGGGACGAAACCATCAGCAAAGAAAATGAAAAGATGGTATATGAGACTATAGTTAAAAATATCGCCCCACACAGCTGTATGGTATGATCACTGAAAGAGAGAACGTTGGTAACGCTGAGAGCAATGGAAACAAATTTTTGAAGAAGAGCAACAGGAAGATCTAGTAGAGAAAGGATTAACAATGAACACATTAGAGAAATAATGGGAATCAAACGAAAAATCACATATGACTTAATAACAAAAAAACTTATTTGTTTTGGACATTTACAAAAAATGGATGAACAACGAATACCAAAGAAAATAATAAAATGGCAACAAAAAGGCAAGGAAGATAAGGTAAACCAAGAAAAAAGTGGAAGCACAGCGTAAATAAAGAGACTTGTAATTGGAAAGAAAGCATTGGACAGAAATCAATGGAAGGAAGTGATAAAGAATTTAGTTGAGTTCAGTTTAGTCTTTCTCATGTTAAGCTGGAAGATTATAAATGTATTAAATGTACTAAATAAGGAGAAACTAATACATGCTAATACGTTGTGAACTCAAATAATTACTGAGTTAATCCTTTACACTACGCCACTGGCTAAAGGTTTCGGTTTTACTCTATTTATTGGATTTTTTATGCTAATCAAGATACATACAGTTCATTCATACTGGTATATCATGTCCGGTTACTATTGTGTAACAAATCATTTAAAATAGCTTCTTTTGTTCTTTTGTTAAGTATCTGTTAAGACTTATTAGTGAAACTGGAAGATCGCGTGTGAAGTTAATGAACCTCTACAAACGTTCTTATCAGTTGTTCTTACATAAAACGTGTTTGTGTTTAAGGCAAATTGTGTGATTTTACACAAATTAAGATATTTTTCTAAAGATTTGTGGAGATAGTATAACATTGGATGTAGAGATAATATCAGACAATCTGTTTTATATACAAATGAAAAGAAAAACTAATAACATATATTTTAAATGAGTAGTGTTAGACGTTTTAGATTTTGTTTTCTATATCTGCCTTGGGATTTTCTTGGGTTGATGGCAAGGGAGACGCCACGGTCTGTTTGAAATCTCCCTCCCCAGTCGGATCTTGGATTCCTAGGTCCATGATCATTAAATTTGAGAGATCCTTAATGATCATATTTTTAGTGGTGACTCCTGATCTTCTACATCCTGAAGCAAATGACCTTTTCTAGGTTCTTACGCATTTGAAAGTGATTTTTCAGTCTCAGGATAACAGCATGCACTTAATCAGCACATTATTTTCTTTACATAGCATGTGTCGGTGGGCTATATAAAGCTGTGATAGTTTTTGCCTGTGATGTCCAACACAAAGACATACACCGTGTTATTTGGATACAACCAACACGTCATCTCAAGTCCATTAATGACTATGCTATTATTTGTAAAGACGCAAAATTTAAATTATTAGATGTGATGTTATTAAATTATTAGAGTAAACATGGGTCTTGAATTCGAAGCACTTTTTTCTATAAGCTAAAATATTTTTTCCCTTCAGATACTGTTTTTCAAAAGAAAACCACAAAAATAAAATCATAATTCTAAATCTCACGCAGTACAATTTATGAAGTTTAATTGATAATTCTGCTATATTTCTGTATTAGTTAAGACTTGCCAATAAACTGCACAAACTCTCAGCAGAAAGCTCAGTTGATAAACTCTATAAAAACTTAAAGAGATAAATTAATACAAGATGCGGCTAAGGAAGCAATGGGAGAACCAAAGCGAGATTGCAAAGAAAAACCCTATGGTGGACTGATAGTATCTAAACACTTGTCAATGAAAAGAAACAACTGTATGAAAAATCTCTGACGATAAATGCTCTAGATGACTGGAAAGAATAGGGTATACTGGGTATGGTTGTAACAGTTTTCCTTTAGTGTTTCATAGCACATCTATTATAGCTGTAAGCAACGATCAAAGTCTTTGAAATTCATCAAAAAATACTTACTTTTGGTTAACAAAACACAATAGGTCTCACTGTACCTGTAGTTTACCGCGCGAAAGGTGATGAGAATCATGTCGGGCCACGTTGTCTACATATCCCTTCCCTTGCGCCTCTCGCCTACCTTACACAGTTTGGGACGTGGGACGAGAGATGCTCTGAAATAAAAAACTATAAGAGAAATACTCAAGCCAGTAAAGAAGGAGACTATTAAAAGAACTTAGTATAGACAATAAGGACCAAGGAAGTGTTTCTGTAATAAATGGAGCAGATAAATGAAAGGAATATTACAAGTCTCTGACAGACAGACAGACAGCAACTCACCAGTTTTAATTGATGACTTCACAGAAGATAACGACATATCCCCTGCAGAAGTTTAAAATACCGCCCAATAAGTGAAAAACGGAAAGGTGCCTGGACACGGTAACATTCCGATAGAGCTAATTAAGGCCGCTTCTGTACAAATATTTGAAATACTAGTAACTACATTTACATGACATCTAAAAAGCAAAAATGTCCGAAATCAATGGAAGCAAGCATTTATTTTATTGATATACCAAAAATCAGTAGACCGGAGTGTAGAAATTACCGAGGTCAGCGTTTTGTGCCCGATAGGATCTAGGATGTCTATATGGAAGACTTATTAAAATTTGAATAAAAGATAATATGACAGAAAGCAAAAAGCAAAGTGGTTTTAGAGCTGGGAGTTCACGCATTGATAATATATAATTTTAAAAACAGCTTATTGAAAACAAACAGAAAAAAAAAACGATCCGTCCGCTTAACTTTCGTAGACCTCCAAAAGATATATTTTAATATTTTATTTTTTTGCTCTCTTCTAACACTAAAACACAATTAATGTATAACATTTATTTACTGAACGTGACAAGTATATTAATTAGACTAACACCTACAATTTAATTTCTTCTATTTATACTGTGCGTCTATGCTTTCAGAAATCTCTTGATGCCGTTTTCCTTATTTTGCTTCGAATCGTTCAATCAGCTTCTAGACTGCAGTTGGACGCAACACTGTAATAGTGTACGACTCTCGCGAATGTGGCATGGATAAAAATAGAGCATTAAACAAATAATTGTAAAATCTGTGCAAAATATACATCTTGACGTGACGAGTAGTATAAAGAAGGTTGCAAAATTCTTTATTTGAATTTTAACAAATATGACTTGTATTTCTACTGTTTTGTTACTCTTATCTTGGAGGGGTAAAATAAATTTGAACAAATATTTTTTAATATTCTTGGAGAAGTCGTCCTTTCAAATATAATTTCAGGAAGGCGTTTGGACATACACAACGTAATAGTCAAAAATACTGTAATTTATTATATTTTCTTGAAATAGCTGTAGAGTAAATGTTATACATTCCTTAAACCGCCTTAAACTTGTGCAAACAAACATAATTTGCATCTTCACCTATATTAATATCTTTAAACTGATTGGTCAATCGATCTCACGAAAGCAAATAAAACTTTGTCCCATTTAAAACCCACATATATTTACAGTTTTTAGTAATTAAATCAGTAAGATACTACTCGTATACGAAATAAAAGCTATGGGTACTCGAGAAGCCGTCACTGCTTATCCGCTTCCGTTTATTTGATTTCTAAACAAATCAGCCTCAGTCGATACGGTTCCAAATTACAAAATTTCATACCCACATGTCCACATATGTACTAGTACTTACTTCACACAAAGTGCAATTTAGATTGAAAGTGTGTCTTTTGTTCAACTGTCACTTGAAAATGATAAAAATAATAATAGTTACTTTGAAAATATTATACTTACGTCTCAAGTGCGGTGTGCAAAACGAGTTTAAGTTTCACTTTATTGATTTTAAAAGAGTTAATGGCTGAAAATAAATGTCACCGAATGTGAAGTTATAATACTTGTATAGACATAATTTAGGAAAGTTAAAAATCTTAGTATGGAACGATGTACTGTAAAGAATAGGAACTATCTTATAAAGAAAAAGGAATCAGCCGTTGTTAATCAATAGATTTCGGATTCAAAAGCATAAAGACACGCAAAAAACGATTTTATTATACAAAAAAGCCTGAAAATAAGCATATACATTTTGACAAACTATTTTCTTAAGCATAATTTCTAAGCTAAGCTTATGAACTAGTACGTACCTACAGTCCGTCCCAAACCCTTCTTTCAGTGCGTCATAGTTGTTCGAATTCTCTCTAACGCATTAAGCTAGAAGTGACAGAAAAAAACGTGAGTCTCTGATTATTATACATAGAACTTAGAAAATTAGGTATCGGTCACGGGTATTCGCATATTAAAGCGAATTCTACTTACGAACGTATAATTGGTTGGAGTTTAGAATACGCTAAATAGATATCCAATCAATTATGCATATAAATATAATTTGACACAGATGATCTTGATAATGACAGTGACAGTACTTTCACAATGTCAACTGATAAAATGATAATTGACGTTCCAGGTTAGTATTTTCAGACATTTTACCTACAGTAAAAATTAAATTTTGTATTTATTGTCATAAAAATATTTTAAATATTCCGAGATATACCGAGAATGAACAAAGACTAATATTAAAATTATTAAATTAGTTTCAATTAGAAAAAGAGGCTGAGTTATCTTTATTATCAGTTTTTGTCGTTCGCGAATCAGATTGTGAATTCCGGAATGATATTGAGAAAATATCTTAAACTAATACCGTTATGGATATTTATATGTATTAAAACGGTTCTTTTTAAAACCACGGCATTTTCTTGAAATGTAAGATATAATTGATACCAGCCACATATCTAGTGTAATCATTGATTTTAAAGAATCAGATTCTGAATGGGTTTATGGATTGTTTGAAATATAATATTCATTTTTGTTATTCATAAAAAAGAAGGTAAACTTACATTCGGTATCTTGTTTTTTAACTAAACTCCATTAACACGATTTCATCTGGATACCGGAACTGGTAGATTAACTCAAAAATCAACTGCTTCACTATTTAAACTATTTATATTTTTTTTTAACTAAACTTTATAACCTTCTTTCATTTGCACACCAAATCTGGTAGAATAACTCAAAAATTAACTGCTTCACTATTTAAACTATTTCCACTATTTAATGACAAATCTTCACAAAATTAAACTATTGGCTGCCACAGAAACTTATCAGAAAATTACTTATCCAAATATGACTGATTTAAATCGATGTTTTTTTACCACAGGAATGTTTACTTTGATGCCTTGCAATTGCAATTGTCATTGCAATATGCCTGTGTGTTTGTAATAAATAATAATAAATCCATAAACGAATCTAAGCTAATTAAGCACTTTCCTTGGAATGTATAAAATAGAACAGAGTTATGACAAACTGCTATGCATTAAAAAAAAAATAACCTTTTCACATTTAGCCGATTACGATCCTGCAACTGTCAGATTTAATTAAAATGTCATGCAATAATTCTCGACATTCTTTAAATCCTATATGACGTCAAAATTAGTGACGCACTGAAAAAAGGGTTTGGGACAGACTGTATTATAATTTTACAAATAAAATAGATATAGAATAAAAATTTAACCTGATATTTATCAACACACTTTAGATAAAGAAAAATATATCATTTCTTTTAAAGCATGAAACAACAAAATACTCATTTAAATGTTCCATCGTGAAATTTCGGTACCTGTCACTCAAAACATTTTAATAAATCAATTTCCACACTGGCTATGGGTGCATACTTGAGGGTCCTAGTAAAGGTCGATTCAGACACATCAGTCATGTCTCGTCACAGTCCTGGCGCCGAACCGAACAATCCGTCATACAAAATATTCTTAATAGAAAATATGGCGCCCACATTCACATTCATCAGTTGACGAACAGTTTGCCAGCTGTCAGATAGTTGATAGTTCTGTGACCAAACAGGACCGTTCGACGCCGAGACTGTGACGGGACTGATGTGTCTGAATCGACCTTTAGAAAGTCGGCAATCTCCATGATTTTGACTTTTGAGTAAAACGTCTTTTAGTAAAATTAATGATATGCCTTTATTTTCGGTGATATCGAAACATATATAGTTTAATTTATAAGACAATGGCAAATGGCAGCAAATAGTAAAGAAACTTTATCTAAATTGTTAATAGTTTTTTTTTAATTGAAAAAAATAATAGAGAATGCCGGTTTTTTATTTTATTTATTCGCATCAACCACTGGAGTTATTAGCGGTAGGTTTATGATACATATAGAGAAAATAGAGAACTTCATTGAATTTTGTAACCAGTGCTTCTTTCAGGCTGTTGGGTATCTTGAATATCGCCTTGGCTGAGGTGTACTCTGGACATTTTTTTATTATATGGTTGACTGTGAAACGTGGTTCTTTGGAGATTATGTAGCCGTGCGTAAGTCGTGTATGTCCAAGCCGGAGTGTGCTGATAATTACCTGGTCTTTTCGTTTTGGTGGTAGAGGAAGATTTTTTGAAGATACGTCTGGTCTGATGCTTTTAAGATTTGTGTTTGTTTGATTCCATATTTCTTGCCAGATTTTATTTACATGAGTCTTGAATAAAGTTTTAGTATCTGATATTGTATACTTGCTGTAGTCGGAATGTTCACATTGTTTATTGCTTCAAACGCTGTCTTGTCTTCTAGCTCATTATCAGTTATTCCGACATGTGATGGGACCCACATAAATGATATGGTTTTCCCAGAAAATTGGAGCTGTTGCAACGCGTCTTTAATTGGGAATAGATTGATGTGTGTATAAACATATTTAATGGTCTGTAAAGAACTTAATGAATCTGATAATATTAGTATTAGTTTTTCATTTGTGGTGTTACAATGATTTAGTGCGTCAAGTATTGTTTGGAGCTCTGCGGTATAAATACTCTACAGCCGTCAGTTAATCTAGTGGCAGAAATTACGTTTTCTGATACGTAGCAGCTGCTTTTCCGTTGCAATCTTGGGAGGCATCAGTGAAGAACAATTTCTAAGTGGAAATGGATGACCCCCTGTAGTTGGTGAGCATCATGTAAGATGCCCCCATTTTCAGTTTTTATTAATCTACAAATCAACAGTCTATTGCATTTACCTTCATAAACACCTCGAGGATAGTTTTTTAATACGGAGTTCTCTACTATGTTTTCACGTGGCCATACAATGTTTTTTTGACAACTTTTTATTAAAATGATGATGGAATGAGTTTATGCCGAAAAGATCTTCTTTAAAATAAAAGTTTTAAGCTTTTAATAAGCATTTTTTTATACCTTAAAACACACGACCACCACGTGCTTTGTATTCAACAGGTATACTAGCAACTTCTGGATATATCTCCACTTCATGGTTTGTTCCAGTTTCACTTTTTCTTTTTCACACATTTTGCCGCCATGAGGACGGATTGCGAATTCGTTTGCGAGCTTTGTTGTTTTCAAAAGGAATAGTTCAATGTAATAGTTTCCATTTTAAATACTAATAAAATAAAATAAAAAAAAAACAAACAGCTTGGCACCCTGGTTAAAAAAAACTACGAGAAATTATAACGATAACAACTCCAGCCGACTCCTTGTGGTAATCACATGATCGTTGCGAGGATTTTCATTGGTCAAAGAGGACGTTGCCGACTTTGATTCTAAACCGTTTATGAAGATTGCCGTGCTTGTTTCTTAGGCCAAATTTATATGTTGTTTTATGTATATGGCTGATTGATTTTATGTATATGAATGTATTTGGCTTAGTATAAAATGCTGCATCTAACCATATACCAAACCGAGTTACCACTGGTTCAGGTGGCAATCAAGTACTAGGCAATATTTCTCTAAAAAGTTGCACCCTTAAAGAAGCTTTAATGAAATTTTTTTCCCATTTTTTATCAACTCTTTATCAAGTAGAAATTACAGCCGTATATTCTCAGCTAGTCGATCCAGGCTATGTGTTAGACATTTACAGTGAATTAGGTTTGGATAAAACACTTAAAGATTTAATGCTGTTTTGATCATATACGGTGCAGAGTCGAAAATCATTAATACCATTTTATTAATAGACACAACCTCGAGAAGATAAAAATTTGTTAAAGCTTCATTTACGAATCTTGAAACTGTATTGTTATTTGTTGCTTCCAGTTCTTTTGATCGCACTAAATAACCCCGCATCAAGATTTCTTTGTGAAGTACGCCTATGATTAAATTAGCGACATACCTTCCACAAATATCTGTAGCCTCGTTCACAGCAAACCAGATGTAATTGTTCACCACTAGTGTTTTTACTTTTTCTGTGGTTTCCTTGTAAACACAATTACATACTTTTTTCGCAGAGTACTTTCATCTGGCACATATATTTGACAGTACTTTTCCAAAAATTATTTAAAACTTTACACTGCATAGATCAAAATTTTTGCTGTTTTGCTATATCCCGAATTTGATTGTAAGGATTCTGTTATTATGTGTTGCTTACATTTATTTGTAAACCTTTTTAGGGATTCTTGATGTGTAAAATATATTTCTACATGTTTAACTATGTATATTGTATTTTTGTCGAATTGTATCTGTAATTAATAATAACATAGCGATATGTATTCTTCTCTTAACTTCTTCACTGACATTGTTATCTGCGGTAACTAGATATGTAAAATTTCTCAAGCTATCGATGTTATATTCTCCGATTATCAGATTCTGTAGGTTTCTTTGGCCTGTCGATTTGCTGGCCTTCATGTATTTGACTTTATTTCGTTAAAGTTTAGGCCACTGTTTTCTGCCGCTCTTTCTATCGTATTAAATGCTTCTATCATCTCTCTTTCGCTTCTAGCTATGACATCAACATCGTCTGTAAATGACAATATTTGTACGCTTTTTGTTATTATTGTTCCTCTGGTGTTGAGTTTTGATTCACTCTATTTTCTCTAATGTGATGTTGCATAGAATACAGCATCTCCCTGTCGTAGGTCCATTGGATTGTATCTGTTAGTGTGTTTTGAATTCGAATTTTGCTTTGTACTTGTGTTTCTTTTACTATATCAATGAGTTGAGTTGTAATATTAAACTCTTTCAGTGCATGGATCAGAAATTCTCGATGGATGCTATCATAAGCACTCTCAAAATAAATGAAAAGATGATGTGTGTCTATATTAAATCCACTAGTCTTTTCCAAGATTTGCCTTAAGACGAATATTTGATCTATTGTGGACTTCTGCCTGCAGAAACCACATTGATATCCCCCAACTCTAGCTCACTTTTTATGTAGTGGGATAATTACTCTGGTATTTCAGTCTTGTGGCAGTTGTTTATTATTCTATATGTTCACTATTAGTTCGTGTATCGCATTCAGTAGGGAGTCTCCGCATTCCTTTAGTAATTCTGCGCTAATGTTGTCTAGTCCAGGTGACTTGTTGTTTTTCAATTTGGTAACTGCTTCTTGCATTTCAGCTACTGAAGGGGGTTGTTTATCTGGTATCCGTTTGATCCAGTATAATTCCATCATATAGTGCATCTTCTTTTTTTTCAAAAAATGTCTTCGAAGAATTCTGTCCATCTTTGTAGTATTTCACTCTGTTGAGTCACTGTATCTCCTTCTTTGTCTCTGCACATCATTGTTCTTGGTTTATATTCTTTTCTACTTTTGTTAAGTTTTTGGTAGAATTTCTGGTTTCTTATGCTTCATTTTGTTCTTCCATTTCTTGGAGTTCTTTTTCTATGTGTTCTCTTTTTTTTCTGCGATAAATTTTCTTCTCTTCCCTCCTCAGCATTCTATATTCCTCCTCTGCCTTTCGTGTTCTATGTCGTTGTTGTAGTCGTTGAAATGCATTATTTTTCCTCTCTGTTATATTACGACACTCTTAATCGAACCACTGTCCTTCAGTTAATTTGAGCTTTTTTTGAAGACCCAGAGTCTCTTTGGTTGCTTCCCCTTCTCTGTTTATATCCTTGTGCTTTTGTCTGTTTTCTAGCCTTTCTTTTATATATTCTTTGTATTTTGCCATTTTGCTGTTGTCTGCAAGTTTTTTATTTCATATTTTTCAATTTTGGATCCCTTTTCTTTTTAATGTTTGATATTCTGGCTCTTATTCTACTTTCCACTCGGTAGTGATCCGAGTCTGCATTTGCCCCTCGTCTGCTGCATACGTTTATTACATCTGTGTGATGTCTAGAGTCAATAATAACATGATCGATCATGTTTACTGTAACCCCATCTGGAGATCTCCACGGTTCCCTTATGAATATTTTTTTGCTAGAAGCATCTGCTGGCAATGACCATGTTAACGGAAGTTGCTAGATTTATTAGTCTGATGCCATTGCCATTGGATACCTCATAAAGGCTATGCTTACCTATTTTTTTTTTATTTTACTCTTTTCCTATTTTTGCGTTGAGATCACCATAAATAATTTTGATGTTATTCTTTGGTCATGAATGGTATGCAGCTTCTAGTTCTCCATAAAATTTTTCATCTTCCTTTTCCTCTGTAGGGGCATGCACATTTAAGATGCTATAATTAAAGAATGTTCCACTTAGTCTCAGGATGCACATTCTAGAGTTCATAGCACGAAAGTCTCTTACGAGGTTTTTAACCTTTTTATTTACAATGAAGCCAGGACCTAGTGCGTGGTAAACACAATAAAATGTGTTTAGCTTAAATATGCAATGTTGTTTGAAATGAGCAAACATATGCAATATATTCATTTATATGCACTTTGCATATATTCCGCTCTCTAATTATTAGGTTTAAATCGAATTAGCATTTTAGCTAGCTATCAAAACAAAGAAAGTTTCGAAACATAAAGTACAACATAAAAAATACAAAATTTAATTCTAAAATATGCCTGTTACGAATAACGTTAAAATATACGATTGCATTAGATCTATTGCAACTATTTAAGTAATAGCCAATTGTCTTGACCAAATAATCAATCTGTGTGTTCTTCTAAACAAAAGGATTTTAAACAAAATATCCACTGACAATGGCAATTATCAGTTGTTAAGTTTCAAGCTAATTCCATTGTTATAATATCCTCTCGTCGTAACTCTTCCTTGTAATCTCAAGAGTCACGTTTTAATATGTAACTGCTTTTTTCGACCAATGTTATACTTACTACTAATTCAATTAACATTATTACAGTAATTTTAGGTGCCGTAATATTTTCAATTAAGGAATTTGTTAATTACATTGAGCTGTTTTACAAAGAAAGAAAGAGAAAAGATGGTGAAACTTCAATTCAGTATCATTCTATGAATTGTAGGTATGCAGATAACTGCCTTAATAGTTGTCGAATAAATATAATAAATCGGACATCTACACACCTTTTTAATAGTTACTTTGATATTAAGAGCGTAAAGGAGGCGTTTATTGCCTGCGGTATAAATTAGAGGTAATGACGAGAAGATTTGAGGGCTCTGTAGTATCTTAACAGTATTTAGTATCTTAGAAAAACATTAATTAAAGAAAAAATAAATTATTTAATAAGGAGATAAGCACTAAAATATGAGTTGTAATAGAAACATACGTTAAAAATAAATATTTGAAAATTGAAGAGTTACAGGAAAAACATGATGCATTCAATGCATAATAGTTTAATAAGTGTGGAGATGAAAAGTTGCAAAACAAGCTTTGAAACAATCTATGATGATTTAAAAAAAGATCTTAGGATTATTAAAGAATCTACCACTGGCAACAAATCAGTAAGTAATGCTGGAATTGATAACATTCAAAATTGTGCAGATGTCAAAGGAACCGATGCAGTTTTTGGGGAGATACATAACAGGACCCGAAGAGCCAAAAATATTATTATATATAATGTACCTGAAAACCATTCCAGTGAATTTCACAAGGAAGACAGTTCGTAGCTCAAATCACCCAGATTATCGCACATCGCCTCGTTCACAGTGGGCCCAGCAGCTCAACTAGGATACAATCTGTATTATGGTATCGTATAATATTTATATATTTTCCTTATTATAATATAGATTATACACTAATTGTCCACAGGTCACCTACATAAAAAATTACAAAAAACACAAAAAACCGGCTTCGGCCACCAAAAAAATCAAAAAAAATACTAACAAAAACCGGCTTCGGCCACCAAAAAAACTAATAAAACCCCCAAAAACCCGGGCATGTAGGGCCCAACCCCCTTGAGCACCAAGTCGCCGAACTGAGCCGACACTCAGAGCGGAGACTTGAGGCCCAAGTAAGCAATTTTAGTTCGCGGATAAGCCATATTAAGATAACAGGAATATAGCGGAGATGCGCTGTCCTGAGTTTTTGCATTCGGTTAGGAAACCATGTTGGGTTCTATTACCCAGGACCTCCACATGAAGAGCATTTGGCTGATTGTTGTGCCTCTATAGCGAATCAGATTGCTATAGGGGGGAAAGGGATAGTCTAGAGCATTGGAGCACTGTGGGGTGATTCCAGTTTTTAACTCGAGTTAACACACCTTGCTCCAATGAATTGTTACACCCGATCGTACTACCTGGGTGAACATTTCTCATAGGCTGGGTTTAATCAAATTGCTTGCTTCCAGTGAATCTAACATCCGTGCTGAACACGATAGAAATGAGGTCCATGGAATTCTCAATAAAATAGGTGCAACGAACAGCACCTTTAAAGCTTTTCATCGGGGTCGACTAACAGATAAACCAAGACCTCTTAAAATCGCATTTAACGATTCAGCAATAGTTATCTTATATTTAAAATACCGTAGATCTTTGATGGGTTCTAATTTGCGCATTGGGGCTGATCTTACCCCTTAGAGGGGAGAAAGCGTGAGAAAGGGTAGCGTGAGAAAGTGAAGGCCCTCTATCAGGAGTTAGAATTCAGAAAAACACAGAGTGAAAATGATTTGCAGATCAAGTACTTTAATGGGGTACCCAAAATCATTGTCAGTAAATCCAATAATTTAAAAAACGGTCATTGAGCTTATATTTATAGAATGTTGGCGGTATGTGCATTAAACTTCAGAATTTCAGACATGCTGTGAGTCTCTCTATAACTACGTTCCACGTTAAGAAAATAACATTGCGGAGATAGGGCCATGTATTTTTTAGGGACGATAAAAACGCGGCGTTGCCACGACACCACAAGCACAATTTAGGGTTGTATAATTTCTATTTTCGTTTCCATAGACATGAATTAAATTAATGTTTTTTAATTATTTTATCTTATTTTAATTATAGTAACGACAGTTTATTTTGTTTTTCAGTAGAAAATATTGCTTAGTTAAATCATGCATTTTGCCGCCTATTAATAAAGTTTTAAAAGGAAATAAACGGACCGCTTGGAATGCGTATATCTAATTACTAATTGCAACTTAAAATAATACGATGTGCGTATGCCAGCGATTTTATATCGTTCTCTGACTACATAATGATAATAAGGCTTTTATTTATTTACAGTTAAATGTTAATTGAAAATGAAAATTCAAAAATTAAGCAAAGGGAATATCTTGGACATCCGTGCAAAAGAGAGTGCCTGGGAGTTTTGGCAACACTGACCTCCATAAGCGTAATGTTATTTTCTTAACTTGAAACAAAGATTAGTTATGATGTTATTATTATTATTGAAACATGGCTTACATCTAGAATCTTAGATGCTGAATTGGGATTAAGTGACTTTAATGTGTATAGACATGACAGGGTCCCTCAAACGAGTTCAAAGACCAGTGGGGGTGGTTTTCTTATTGCTGCCCATAAGCGCCTTAATTCAATGTTGGTTAAGCCTATCGATTCCTCTGTGGAATATGTTTTTGCACAGGTAATGTGTGGCACAAAAAAGTTAGTCATTGATGCAGTGTACTTTCCTCCACGGTCATCTGGGTCAGTATATGAGGAGCATTCCACCTGTATGTTGGACTTAGCGGATAGATTCAGTGATTGTGAATTCTGTATTTATGGTGACTACAACCTACCTGAAGCATCCTGGGATAATCTTAGTAATTAATTACTATTTAACTGGGAATAAGCCACAATTAAAGATAAAAATACGTTTATTGACGTTTCAATTTCCACTTCGGAAATCGTTCTCAAAATACAAACAGTAAATTAAACAAATTTTTGTTTTTTGTTACATAGCGAAAAATTCTTCTAATAATTTAATTTTATCTGACTCATTTATATTGACAATTCAGACATACATTATGCATTTTAAAGTAGACGACTTTAAAATGATATTGCCAATATTGTTGAGTTGCGCTCCTGGGACGACTTTACTTATAAGATAGTTCATTCGATTACATGAAATCAACTTTAACTTGAGAATATCCGTCAGAAAAAATCATAGCATATAATTCGTCTTTAAAAAGATAAACACATGACATGATGACAGTAAAATTCTCCTGTTAGTGATTCCATAGTAAATTATGAGGGAAAAACCAGGAAAAAAACCTCATAATACTATCCCGATATGGTAAGTATTTGTTCGTGCATTTAGTTTACTTTTAATAAACACCAAAATTCTGATTTTATATGTTTCGTTATTTAAAAAACATAAATGATGTATCCTCTATATGTTACTGACTTACTAATACTGGTATTTTCTTATTAATAACTTCCTCTTTCAATATTGGTAACCAGATCCTACTACATTCTGCCGAGGAATTTGCGACACAATTGGCCTCATTTAGCATAATTATAGCCGCTTTAAAATATGATGTCTTCTATCATTATTTAAAAAATGTAATTATCAAGTTTAAAATGAATATTTAGCCTCAATTCTTTGGAACAAGGTATTAGATGAATCAGATATAAATTGCTGCTTAGAAATTTTTTGCCATATTTTATATCATGCCATCAATATGTTTGTTCCTATCAAATGTTTTAAATCATTAAACTTTCCAGTGTGGTTTTTGCGAGAATTAATTGACCTTTTCATACAGAAAAAAATAGCTCACAGGAATTTTAAAGCATCAGGCAACTCATATGAGGAATTTTCGGTGTTAAAGGAAAGATGTAAATCATTACAAGCAGTATGTTATAAGTACTATTTGTTTGGAGGTATGTTAGTACTACACGTGGGTCTAGTGCTTATCCTAATGTAATGTCTAATAAAGGTGGGGATGTAATAGCTCAGAATGGTGATGAAATAGTCAATCTATTTGCCAGTTAATTTTCAGGTACATATAATAATAATGAGTGTAATGTACCTAATTTTAAATTGGACTATAGTATGGATTTCCAGATTCTGAAGTTTAGTCTGACTGATGTTTTCGAGGGGATTAGGAATTTAAAAACTACATATTCTTCAGGGCCTGATGGTATACATGCAGCACTTATTGAGAACTGTATTTTTCCCTTTGTAAACCTTTACAACAAATATTGTTCTGAAGCTATTTTCTTGTGGCATTGTAAATTAATTGCTATTTATAACTGGGAATAAGCCACAATTAAAGATAAAAATACATTTATTGACGTTTCAATTTCCACTTCGGAAATCGTTCTCAAAATACAAATAGTAAATTAAACAAATTTTGTTTTTTGTTACATAGTGAAAAAATTCTTCTGATAATTTAATTTTATCTGACTCATTTATATTGACAATTCAGACATACATTATGCATTTTAAAGTAGACGACTTTAAAATGATATTGCCAATATTGTTGAGTTGCGCTCCTGGGACGACTTTACTTATAAGATAGTTCATTCGATTACATGAAATCAACTTTAACTTGAGAATATCCGTCAAAGAAAAAAAAAAAAATACATAGCATGTAATTCGTCTTTAAAAAGACAAACACATGACATGATGACAGTAAAATTCTCCTGTTAGTGATTCCATAGTAAATTATGAGGGAAAAACCAGGAAAAAAAACCTCATAATACTATCCCGACATTGTAAGTATTTGTTCGTGAATTTAGTTTACCTTCAACAAACATCAAAATTCTGATTTTATGTAACGTTATTTAAAAAACATAAATGATGTATCCTCTATACGTTACTGACTTACTAATACTGGTATTTTCTTATTAATAACTTCCTCTTTCAATATTGGTAACCAGATCCTACTACATTCTGCCGAGGAATTTGCGACACAATTGGCCTCATTTAGCATAATTAGAGCCGCTTCTTTGATTTTTCTTTTTTTACCATCCGTTTCTTTTAGGACTATATTTGAATTATTCCATTGAACTCTATGTTCATTATCCCATGCGTGTTTACATATTTGAGATCTATCAAATTCTCTATTTTTAATATAAGATTGATGTTCACTTATTCTAACATTTAATGGCCTTGATGATTCACCTAAATAAAACTGATCGCATTCACAAGGTATTTTATAAATGCAATTCTTTGTCCTTTCTTGTTCATTGTTAGGTTTGGTTTTGGACAAAATAGATCTCAACGTGTTTGTTGTTTTGAATGTTGTTGAAATGTTGAATTTATTTCCTATCCTTTTAAGTTTTTCTGATAATCCTTTTATGTACGGTATTGTTATTTTCCTCATATTATTCCTTGTGTATGCTGTAGGATCTCGTTCTAAGTTGTTCTGTTCTATTCGATCGATTGTTGAAAATTCCTTATTTATAAACGATAAAGGATAATCATTTTTTAATAAAACAGATGTTAACAAATGTTTCTCCTCCAAGAACGAATTTTCGTTAGAACAAGTAATTTTGGCTCTATCGTATAAGGATTTAATTATTCCCTTTTTTACATTAATATTATGATTTGATTTGAAATTTAAATATCTATTGGTGTGTGTTGGTTTTCTATACACCTGAGTCTCATATCCAGTATCGTTCTTAGAGATCAAAACATCCAGGAAAGGTAGCGTGTTATTATATTCCTTTTCCATGGTAAATGTTATTGTCTCTTCTTTATCGTTTATATCGTTTAGGAATGTGTCCAACAACTCTGATCCATGAGGCCATATTGAGAATACATCATCTACATACCTCCACCATACTATGGGTTTGAAATTTTGTTTAGAAATGATATTTGTTTCAAAATCTTCCATAAATATATCGGCTAAGAATGGAGATAAACTAGAGCCCATTGCTAGACCAAAATTTTATATATAAAATCTACTAAAATTGAACAAAACATAAGCAAAGAGGAACTAAAGGCTATAAGAACTTTAAAAAATGACGACTCCATAATCATCCTACCAGCAGACAAGGGGAATGCAACTGTAATAATGGATAAAATTCAATACGAAAATAAAATTAAAGATCTATTAATAAACGGACCTTATACAAAATTAACAAAAGATCCAACAAAGCCTTTGGAAAACAAAATATATAGAACTTTATTCAAGTTTAAAGATGTTTTAACAAGTTATCAGAGAGGATTAATTACACCTCATTACAGTAAGACTCCTCATTTTTATGGAGTACCGAAAATTCATAAAACGAATATACCACTTAGACCCATTTGTAGTACCCTAAATTCTCCTTGTAGTGAACTATCAAAATTTTTATTAAATATTTTAAAACGTTATACAAATAAAAATGACACATTCATAAAAAATACACAACATTTTTTAAATAAATTATCAAATATTGAATTTAATTCAAATAATACTTTGGTAAGTTTTGACATAAATAGTTTATTTACGAATGTGCCATTAAATAAGACTTTAAGTATAGTCAAGACAAAATTAGAGAGTGATGATTCATTGGCAACTAGAACAAGACTAAACATATCGGCTATAATGGAGTTATTAACATTATGTACTGATAATACATATTTTCAACTAAATAATGAATTCTATAAACAAAATTTTGGTCTAGCAATGGGCTCTAGTTTATCTCCATTCTTAGCCGATATATTTATGGAAGATTTTGAAACAAATATCATTTCTAAACAAAATTTCAAACCCACAGTATGGTGGAGGTATGTAGATGATGTATTCTCAATATGGCCTCATGGATCAGAGTTGTTGGACACATTCCTAAACGATATAAACGATAAAGAAGAGACAATAACATTTACCATGGAAAAGGAATATAATAACACGCTACCTTTCCTGGATGTTTTGATCTCTAAGAACGATACTGGATATGAGACTCAGGTGTATAGAAAACCAACACACACCAATAGATATTTAAATTTCAAATCAAATCATAATATTAATGTAAAAAAGGGAATAATTAAATCCTTATACGATAGAGCCAAAATTACTTGTTCTAACGAAAATTCGTTCTTGGAGGAGAAACATTTGTTAACATCTGTTTTATTAAAAAATGATTATCCTTTATCGTTTATAAATAAGGAATTTTCAACAATCGATCGAATAGAACAGAACAACTTAGAACGAGATCCTACAGCATACACAAGGAATAATATGAGGAAAATAACAATACCGTACATAAAAGGATTATCAGAAAAACTTAAAAGGATAGGAAATAAATTCAACATTTCAACAACATTCAAAACAACAAACACGTTGAGATCTATTTTGTCCAAAACCAAACCTAACAATGAACAAGAAAGGACAAAGAATTGCATTTATAAAATACCTTGTGAATGCGATCAGTTTTATTTAGGTGAATCATCAAGGCCATTAAATGTTAGAATAAGTGAACATCAATCTTATATTAAAAATAGAGAATTTGATAGATCTCAAATATGTAAACACGCATGGGATAATGAACATAGAGTTCAATGGAATAATTCAAATATAGTCCTAAAAGAAACGGATGGTAAAAAAAGAAAAATCAAAGAAGCGGCTCTAATTATGCTAAATGAGGCCAATTGTGTCGCAAATTCCTCGGCAGAATGTAGTAGGATCTGGTTACCAATATTGAAAGAGGAAGTTATTAATAAGAAAATACCAGTATTAGTAAGTCAGTAACGTATAGAGGATACATCATTTATGTTTTTTAAATAACGTTACATAAAATCAGAATTTTGATGTTTGTTGAAGGTAAACTAAATTCACGAACAAATACTTACAATGTCGGGATAGTATTATGAGGTTTTTTTCCTGGTTTTTCCCTCATAATTTACTATGGAATCACTAACAGGAGAATTTTACTGTCATCATGTCATGTGTTTGTCTTTTTAAAGACGAATTACATGCTATGGTTTTTTTTTTTTTTTTTTTTTTTTTTTTTTTTTTTTTTTTTTTCTGACGGATATTCTCAAGTTAAAGTTGATTTCATGTAATCGAATGAACTATCTTATAAGTAAAGTCGTCCCAGGAGCGCAACTCAACAATATTGGCAATATCATTTTAAAGTCGTCTACTTTAAAATGCATAATGTATGTCTGAATTGTCAATATAAATGAGTCAGATAAAATTAAATTATCAGAAGAATTTTTTCACTATGTAACAAAAAACAAAATTTGTTTAATTTACTATTTGTATTTTGAGAACGATTTCCGAAGTGGAAATTGAAACGTCAATAAATGTATTTTTATCTTTAATTGTGGCTTATTCCCAGTTATAAATAGCAATTTACTTTACAACAAATTTTCAATTTATTATTGTCATCATCTGTATTTCCACAATATTGGAAAAATAGTTTTCTTACACCTATCTATAAATCTGGCAATCGCGAGTGTGTTAACAATTATAGAGGTATAACTATTCAATCAGCAATCCCGAAACTTCTTGATAAATTAATATCGATAAATCTCACCTGGGCTTGCAAAAACATAACTGTTGATGAACAACATGGATTCTCTAACGGGAAGTTTACAGTAACAAACCTTGTCAATTACCAACAATACTTGTTGGGTGTATTTGAGAATAAAATTCAGGTCGACAGCGTTTACACTTATTTCTCAAAGATCTTTGACCAGGTTAATCATAATCTTTTGGTCCACAAACTTTATGTATCTGGCTTTGTTGGCCCCATTGTTAATTGGATTAAAAGTTTTCTGATGGGACGTATACAACAAGTTCGTATTAACAATTATATTTCAAACGAATTCCATTGTTGTTCTTGAGTACCGCAAGGGTCTCATTGTGGTCCCTTGTTTTTTAACTTGTTTGTTAACGATATTGGTAAGGCTATCAAAACTCGCACTTCCTACTATTTACTGATGATCTTAAGGTATTTCGGTGTATACATAATAAATCGGATAGAGATCTCCTGGAAGATGATGTAAATAATATATGTTTATGGTCAAAACAAAATGGTTTAAGCTTAAATCTAACTAAATTTTCTTGTATTTCATTTGTGGCGACAATGGAAAACATTGGCAAAAGCCATATCTAGTTTTAAACCTACAGGCATTTTTTTGTTGGATTCAGATAAATTCCATCATGAATTAGGTAAATCAGATGAATAATTTGCTCCAGTTTTAGCAGAGGAACGTGTTCAACCAAATATAATCGATAAAGAAAGTGAAAACGTCAATGATTTTCCAGAGGCTCCTGGTTGACAACTCCCTGAAGATAGGAATTGGAGAAGACCGTAATGGAATTTGGAATCAGTTTTATTAATGTATTGCATAATAGTTAGCGAAAAGATCTTTTTTTTATTTACTTCTAAAAGTCTTCGATAAATAAAAATAAAACTATAACCCTATTTATGTACCTATCGTAAGTTAGTATTATGATTGAAGTATATAATTTTTAGTGCTTTTAAATTTAAATTTAAATTAATTAACCTATACTTTATTGATGGCTTTATTAGATAAATTATATCTTAGTATGTGATTTAAAACTTATTCCCATGAAAGGAAAATTTGTGATATAATCGTCGAACTGTGGAAGGATTAAGTGGTAAAGTTCTTCAACTCAATTGAAGAGATACTCCGATGCTATTACTCAATGTCGGAAGTCGTAAATATAAAAGTAAAAACTGACCGACCTTTTTTTCTTATTAAACGTAGGTAGGCAGGAAAGTCTTGCGGATATTAATGAGATTCCTCTGTGTTTGATATACATTAGTGGAATGTATAACACTTATGTATATATTAGTCAAGTAGCATATTTACCCATAACTTTCTCGAAATATTTCGGCTTTACAGGACTTTGATTAAGGTATATCTTAAAATCAAACGGATATCATTTTATAGACTAATTAGTAAGAAATACATCAATTTTATTATTACACAATACGTAAATTCCTTTGCAGAAACAATTATGGGATCTAGTCTGTACAATTTATTTGTCCTGATTTTGTATTTGTTTCTTGATATCAACAATATTCTGAAATTAGTTTATTGAAATATTGTAAAGTTTATAAAAATAACTGGGGATACCCCAGTTTTAGTATACCTAAGTATTAAAACGAAAAATATTCTTAAAGGCCTGATAGAAATAATTCATAATTAATATAAAGAGAATTATGTTTAATACTTAAATATCCATTGGCCTGAGTTGGACGTGCATCTTGGTAGCCGCCGATAGTGGCTGCTGTACATAAACATAAACATCAAAGCTGACACTGAAAAGGCACAATTATTTGGATTATTTGGATATTTATAGGTATAAGTATGGTACATATTTAAATGTAGATTTATTGTAGTATTATTGTGTATTAGGTTAAGTTTAAGCTATTGTTGTATATTTGTATTGTTCTAATTTATTTGTCTTTATTCTAATTTATTGTCTATATTCTAATTTATTAAAACTCACGATAACTAATTACTAATTTATTAAATAGCTGTACAAATGTATTTATTTCACGTTTCGTTACAAGTAAACCGCGTTTCCCGATCTTCTTATGACTGCCCCCACAAAATAAAAATGTGTTGTTTATATACACAACTGTTGTCATCTCGAAAATTCGGCGGCCTTCTACATAATAATGGAATAATCTCGTATTTTGGTGAAGGCGCTCGACTCGTTTTTCAACCTCGAGACGTGGATGACTCACTAAAATTAGGGTCTAGAGATTTCTGTAAACAACTGGTATCGAAGCTCAGGTAGATTTTGACCTACAAATTACGAGAATCAATAAAAAAGGATTAGTCATAAAATATTTACAGTTCTATATGCCATAACATTTAAAATCGTAACACTATGAATCACGCTAGGGAACAGGTTGTTATTGTTTACATTGGTGTCCAATTAATAGCCTAAAGTTTAAACATCAACAATAAACTAATGTACATTTACCTAACACCAAATAATTTGTATAATACATGGGAATCTTTCTATAATGCATCCTGGTTGAAAAAGACAGTGGAGTGAAAAAACAACAATAGAACTCTTCAGAACTGCTACAGACAGAGTAAAACGGGCCGTGATGATCACCATTGTCCTTAAAGGATGAAGCAAAATAAGAAGATAATGTGTGGAGAGCAATACGGCATCTTGGGTCTCATAATTCAAGACAAAAGAGAGTCTCTCTCTTCAATCCTGACCCCCCAGGAGGAGTGTAGTGGTCGACGTGATGTCGTGTATTGTCCGTCTCCAGAGATCTCTGTCTCTGGTCATTTCTTTTATTTCATGCATAGATCTTTGGCATATTCCTATAATTTGATCTATCCATCTTGTTGGGGATCTTCCTCGTGATCTTCGGCCTTCTACCTTTCCTTGTATTATGAGTCTTTCCATGTTTTTTTGTGTTTGCTCTCATAACATGCCCAATATATTTTAATTGTTGGAGATGGACTTTACTAGAGAGTCGTTGGCTAACTTTTAGCTCTTTTAAAATTGAATTATTTGTTCTACGGTCGGTCCAAGGAATTCGTAACATTCGTCTCCAACAGAACATTTCAGTGGCGTATATCTCTCTTCTCTCCGATTGTCTCAGAGTCCAAGATTCACATTCGTAGGTCAGTATTGGGAATATTAAGCAGTTGATCAACCTCATCTTTATCGCTCTTGAAATTTGACAGTCCTTCCATATTTTGGTCATTTTTGCTGTGGCAACTTTTGCTAGATCACATCTACGTTTAATTTCTTCTTGTAATGACCCTGTGTTTGTGATTAATGATCCCAGATATAAGTATGAGCTCACAACCTCCAACCGGTCAATTGTGGTTATGTGTGGATGATTGTTGTGTAGTATATCCACTATCATGATCCTTGTCTTTGATATGTTTAATTGCAGACCAAATATTTGACTTTCGTTTTCGATCAGTCGTATAAGTTCTATCAGCTCTGCTTGACTATTTGCAAGAAGGGCTGTGTCATCTGCGAAACGTAGGTTGTTTAGTTTATAACCATTTATTGAGATGCCCTTTTCCCATCCTTCAAGTGCTCTTCGCATAATATACTCCCCATATATGTTGAATAATTGTGGAGATAGTATACATCCTTGTCTGACACCCCGTTCTGGATGAAATTCGTTCGAAAGTGTGTCAAGTACTTCAACTGATCCAGTAGTGTGTTCATATAGTTCGGTTATAAGCGTAATTAGATGTTGTGGTACGCCTACTTCTTTTAGTATTCGCCATAAGTGTCTCCACTTGACCCTGTCGAACGCTTTACGGTAATCTATAAAACAGATGTATAGTGGGATGTTGAATTCCCTAGATTTCTCGATTATCTGTCTTATATTCAGCAGGTGTTCTCGAGTGCCTCTACCTTTGGTAAATACAAAAGAGAGTAGGTGTGTGAAAAAAAGTTTGGTTGTAACTCAAATCAAGTATTTAGAATGGCCATAATCACCAGAATGATTATCGCCAACATTCGCAACGGAGATAGCAATGGAAGAACAAAAAATGCTTAATATTTTAATGGTATATCTTGGAAAACAGCTTAATATGGTTTGCCAGTACAAAAAGAAGCAAGAAATAACTGGATAATATGGATCAACTGCAAGTAGTCTACTTGACAAACAAGGAAATATTACAGAGAATGAACAAGACAAACTGAAGAGGTGGAGGAACTGTTTGATGAGGAAAGAACAAAAATTCAAATGGAAAATATATTGACTGGTTCAAACACAATATTCGGTGAAATGGCACGAGCCATAAATCTATCAAAGAATAGGGGTCAGATAAAATTCCCAGCGGAATAGTCAAACTACTCGACGATAAAGGTAAATATTTTCTTCTAAAACTCTTCAATAAAATATACGAAACAGGGTATATACCAAAAGAGTGACTATTGTCAACATTTGTAACGATACCGAAAAAAATAAACGCTAAACAATGTAGCGATCGTCGCACCATTAATCTGAAGAGCCAAGTACTGAAAATTTTGAGAATTAACAACAAAATAGAAGTACAACTAAGTGAAATACAGTCTGGTTTTAGAAACAACCTTGTTACCAGAGAAGCATTATTCAATTTACAAGTCAAAGATTCAAAGATATAGAAATATAGAACCACCGGTGTATATGTATTTTATTGAGTTCGAAAAGGTCTTTGACCGAGATTTAAGAAGAAGATACCAGATTGTTATCAAAAGACATCCGCTAATCTGTTTCGAGCTACCGTATACCGGAGTGACTGACATCATGGAGAAGATAGCCAGACTAAAATGGAGATGGGCAGGACACATAGCCAGAGTGACAGATGGGCGATGAACAAAGAGGTTATTGAAATGGAGGCCAAGGGAAGACGAGAGAAGCGTCGGTCGACCACGTACAAGATGGACTGACGATTTGAGAAGACTCAATAAAAACTGGATAAGAGCGGCGCAAGATAGACGGGGTTGGAACCACGAGGAAGTGGCCTATATTCAGCAGTGGACTCCTGAGGCTGGATGATGATGATGATGAAACAAGTTATAAGGCCAATATGATCGCCAACGTTCGATTATAATCAGAGTACTGAAATAAGAAGAACAAATCTTGGAAAATAAACATATTACACTTTTTTATATATTACTTATATTGTTTTTAAATCTTTGTATCTTTGAATCTTTGCTTTTGAATTGCTTTTAAATCTTTGTAAACATATTGTTTCCATAAAATCCAATTTTTATTGTGATATTGTTATAAGCTACTACACTATTAACTCATACGAGTACGTTCTGTTTCATCGATGCGTAACCAAGTGATGATTTTTAAAGATGGGAAGTGAGCGCACTCCGAAGGAGATTGCTTTTTACTTTCAAAACCAGTAAAGTGTATTTGATAATCCAGTTTAATATATTCTTGTTAGAGAAGGTGTAAAAGTTAATTTCATTACAATAACTCACATAATTCTTGAAAATCGATGTGTCTAATGCTGTGCAACTCCTTGAGATTCAATATAGGTATTTTAGTCCATATCATAAAGTTGTCAAGAGTACCCCAAGAAGATTATAAAAATTTGTTTTTAATATTAGATTTCATAAAATATTGCTGTAATTTATACTAATTATTCACTATCATGACTCTCTATAATCTCATATAAACTTCCTTTAATTATCCAAACGGTACAATAATGTCTTTTTAATGATGTATTTTAAGTTTTAATATATAGACGCATTTTAAAAATTAACCCGTTTGCCAAAGATTTGAAACAAGTTTCAAGATAATCCACCATTATTTTCTAACCACTATTTTTTGTATATCAACGCAGGTCTCACCAAACTCTTGTATATCTTTCCTTTGAGTACTCCTCTCGTTCGGTTACAGTTAACCCAACTAGCCTGTATCCTATGGATCTTTTCTCGATCTAGTGTCCCATTTTCCATTATGTAGGAGTCAAGGTATTTACATTCTCCTACTTGTCCTAGATTTTTCATCCAAATCACCTTCTAGTTATTTCACCTGATTCATTTTTACTTCAGAAGTTCATTTGGGAAACAATGAAAAGGTTTTCTATTTTTAATAATTGGTTTAAGTAATCTTAAATCATTTTTGTAAGTTGTTTTACATCTAAGAACTACATAATGATTTTTTAAGAACAATCAATCTCTTTGTCTCATCAAACTCAAAATGTAATTGATAGAGTTTTATGACATTTGCAGCAGAGAAGCAGAGAAGTTATATGCAGAAATTTGTTGAATCATGAATTGAGCAATGGTTTTAATCGAGAATTGGAATATAAACGTGAATATTATTAAGATGCATTGAACCATTTAGTTCGAACCAATATACCAACATTAAACCTACAATGAAGAAAGAAATCTAGGAGAAATATTAAAAATCACAGAAAGATATTACACAGACCTATACAGTTCTAAAAATGACCCACCACTATCATCTAAACAGAATCTCACGAGGAAAATACAAAATGTTGGCTCAGAGGTATTACCAGAAATAACTGAAGATGAAATCGAAAAATCCATAAACGACATGAAAAGAAATAAAGCGGCCGGTGAGGACAAAATACTGGCGGAACTGTTAAAAGAAGGAGGAGACACGATAAAAAAAAATGCTAAAAATACTGTTCAAAAAATGTCTGTTTGAAGGTAAAATACCCAAACAATGGAGAAATGCCAACACAATCTTAATACATAAGAAAGGAGACCGAACAGACCTAAACAACTACCGTCCTATTTCCCTTTTGTCACAACTATATAAAACCTTCACAAGAATAATAAACAACCGACTAACCTATTAACTTGATAGCTACCAACCAGTGGAACAGGCCGGATTCAGAAAAGGATACAGCACAATCGACCATCTACATACGCTTAAAATCTTAATTGAGAAAACCAATGAATACAACCTTCCGCTGTACTTAGCATTCGTAGATTATGAAAAGGCTTTCGACAGCATTGAACACTGGGCGGTTGAAGAAGCTCTGGTCAATAGTAGAATAGATTCAAGATACCGACAATTGATACATGATATTTACCAAAACGCAACCATGACCGTAATTCTGGACGACAAATTAATAACCGATAATATAAAAGTTAAAAGAGGAGTCCGACAAGGCGATATAATTTCACCTAAACTGTTTACCTTGACCCTCGAAGACATAATAAAATCAACAGATTGGGAAAACAGAGGAATATGTATTAACGGAAAATACCTAAATCACCTTAGATATGCGGATGATATACTCCTGATCTCCTCGGAACGACAAGAACTGGAATTAATGCTGAATGAACTTCATGAAAAATCACTGCAAAAAGGCCTAAAAAATTAACTTCAACAAAACAAAAGTAATGACAAACACGGAAGACCAAGAGGCAATAAAAATAAAAACAGAAAAAATAGAACAGGTAAATGAGTATATCTATCTAGGACAAGCAATCAGAGCTAATAGAGAAAATCAAACAGCCGAAATATCGAGACGAGTAAGAATGGGATGGGCAGCGTTCGGCAAACTTTCTTACGTTCTAAAAAATCAAACAATCCCTCTTTACTTACGAAGCAAGGTATATAACTCCTGTATCATACCGGTGCTCACCTACGGAGCACAGACATGGACATTTACACAGGCCAATTTGGATAGGATAAGGAAGGTACAAAGAGCGATGGAGAGACAAATGTTGGGTGTATCACTTAGAGATAGAAAACGTAACCAGTGGATCAGAACCAGAACAAAGACAGTAGACGCGATAGAACAAGCAGCAAAACTGAAATGGAAATGGGCTGGACACAATGAACGTCTCCAAGACGGACGATGGAACAATGCCATCGGAAAGTGGCGTCCATACAATGCAAAGAGATCAAGAGGCAGACCACAGATGAGGTGGAAAGATGACATCAGGAAACAAGGAGGTCCCACATGGCAGAGAACAGCTCAAGATAGGGAAAGATGGAGAGAACTGGGGGAGACCTATATCCAACAATGGAAGGATAGAGAATAGGTTCAAAAAAAAACCTACAATAGCAGGAAGTGTACGATAAGCTAATGAAACTAACTGCCGACAAACCAGAACGTTGCTGCAATAGAACTCAGCTAATAATTTAACAGTTCATTTATTAATTCTAAGGCAAAGTTCACTGAGTCAGCTAGTATTTGTATAATCCACATGCCAAATTGCTCGTATCTCAAAGCAATTTTTCCCATTAAAATTAATTAAAATATTATTAATCCGTTCCAGCTCCCAAAACACCACCTCAGTTGTTTTTGGTTTTTTTGAATAAGAAAAATGTACTTACAAGAAGAAACATGTATTTATAAATAACAAATACATATTCTATAAAAACATAATAAAAGAAAAAGTGAAGTGCTTACGGAAGCGCTTAATTTTCGTCACTGGTCTTCGATATTTTTCACTGCTAAGTTTCGTTGAACAACTTCGATGCACAACCAGTTGCAACTTTTTCGATGTGAGTTTTATTCACTTATACCTTTCTCCCACATTCCCAAGATCTCCTTTATATCTCCTGTAGAGATAACCTCCTCCATCTCTGGCTCCTCTTCAAAACAAATTTTTCGTTAAAGTACCATATGCTGTTGCGAATATAGATCGTATAACTCCTGGTTTTTAGCTTCTGAGACTGTTCCTCGACGAGTTCGTTTACATCGCTGTCATCCATCCCCAGACCCACGGATTTTCCCAGAGGAACAATCTCCTCTACCACTTGCACTTTGGATTCCAATCCATCGAAGGTCCTTTCAGCTACCGCCTTAGGCCACAGCTTCTTTTATGCAGAGGTTAAGGTCCTGCTTGTAATACCCAGCCAAGACTGATCAAAAATTCTTAAACATATCACGATGTTAAAGTGATCCTTCCAGAACTCTTGAAGGGTAAGGTTTGTGTTCTCCGTTACCTCAGAGCAGCTTTTTTCTCCGAAAAAAGTGCTTGGTGTACAACTTCTTAAAATTAGTAATTACCTGCTGATCCATAGACTACAGGATAAGAGTGTGTTGGGTAATAGGAAGATAGCCTTTATAAACTTAAACTCTTTGAGTGTACCATCTGGTGGGTGAATAGGGGCAATATCAATGGCGAGAAGGGCTTGCATGGGTAGGTTATTTTCCTGTAGATATTTTTTAACAGAAGGGTCACATACCAGGTTTATAAACTCCACAAAGAATTTCCTGGTAACCTACGCCTTCCCATTTGCTCTCCACCTGCAGTTTTTCTTTTAAAATCTTATGAAACTTAAAGGCTCTGGAATTGTTCGAATGGTATACTGAAGTCGCCGCTCCTATTGGACAAAGTGCACAAAGTATTTTAAATATTTATTTACTGTAAATGTTATTAGATAACCTGTAGGTTTTAAAAAATTGGAAAATTACGTTCATAAATGTATACCCAGTTTTCAAATGCAATAAATAAAATAAACCAAATTTGCCATATGCACTTGAATATGCCATAGGAAAGTAAGTACCCAATAATGAACAATTTTTAAAATATTACCCTTCTAGAACTTCAATCAAAATTAATCCAATTTTTTGTATAATTTTTAATATAAACAAATGCTTTTAGTTACTCTCTACTCATCGATACTGCATAAGATTTATTTCATTGTACTTGTGAGAAGTACAAGCTAAGTTATTAAACACAATGCATCCACCATCCACATCTTAGACAAGCAAAGAAAGAGGACGGGTAACACTCATTTAATAAACCTTCCAAACGTGAAGCAAGTTTCGATGTAACCGCCATGTTTTGGTGCCTGTACGTTGTCCATTACTATCTTCCGCATTGTTACCAGGTCTACTGATTTAAACTTTACTCTACTGATTTAAACAATTTACCGATTTACTGAAACACTATATCGATCTACTAAAAAATATGTAATGATAAAAACATGTTCAAAAGTAATCATTAGGTCAGTGTTCAATTATAAATTTTGAAAAAAATGTATTTCATCATATATATATATATATATATATATATATATATATATATATTGTAATTGTTTTGTTTTTATTATTTTTCTGTTTTATTGTTAATAAATATAATTTTAATTGAATTGAAGTGAATTTTAAAAGTATGTAGTTCGTTGTTAATATACTATACCTCGGCTAGCTCAATTATTTGTTCTAAGCAATCTGTCACTGTGTGACGTCAACTCTGTAGTCTCCTGGTAGAGTTCAAAAAGAAATTAAACCAAAATTTACTTTATATTTTTGATAAATTAACCCAAATGAAGCACGTTATTTATTAATATTGAACAAATTTAATATAAACAATAAAATTCGTCTGCAACTTGGGTTGCCTTTAAAAATTTACAAAAATAGGAATCGTGTAAACCTTAATGTGTCGTGAAAATAGAATTTGATTACAAAATGTGGAAACTCTCTACAATTACCTTAAATCTAAATGACTATTGCAACTTTATAAAGTGTTTAAATGAAATATAAAGAAAAGAAAACTGAACACTTTATTCTGCTGACTTATAACTAACATTAAAATATAATCAAAATTTCAAATGATCCCCAAAATTATTATCCAAACTCACTTTCAAACAGTTCTGATTTTTTTTATTTTTTAAAGAAAACTAACTACTCGCAAAATAATCGGTGAAACTGGAATATCTATCCTCTCTTCGGAAGTTAAAGGTACGTACTATTATATTTTTATTTTAATGATCATTAATATTTCAATTTTTAAGGCCTATCGCAATTAGTTAATTCATGAATTTTTACTTTTTCAATCTAAATGACATTTCTGCACTCCAATTATAATTTATAAGTCAAAATTTCTCTTACTCTCTGGAACAAATTCTGGATATCTCTATTTGAAAATGTGGAAAAACTAAATTATAATTAAACGATTTTAAAGCACTCCCGGACTATTCCACCTTTTTAGGGCTCTTCCTCCAAAATTTTCGTCGCCTCCAACAACCTATTCTTCCTTGTTCACCGCCATAGCTAGCACCAACCACCAAAATTATTCGTTGCTAACAGCAACCCCCTTTCTTTTTTCATTCCGTCTTCTATTTTATTCAACCATAAAACTGTCCTGTTTTGACATATTTGTCAAACCACATTAATTTCTCATAAGCACTTTAATCACATCTAATTTGGGAATTTATAAAAAAAAATTCAGATATAAAACTTAACAATACTAATATAATTTATTCTTTTCATCTCCACATCATTGTAATTTATTTAACAAAACCCCTATTAATTTAGTTCCCACAGACTTTTGACAGTTTATTTTTCTGACGTTTATTTTTGAAATTTCTATGTTTAAATAATTTTTTAAGAATTCTTCTTTTTTATTCCTTTTAAGGTTTAGACAATTCACCTATACACTAGGCAACTATACTATTCAGAAATTATTAACACTATACCAGGTAAGTCAAAATTAATTTATTTAGCAATTTACTAATCTTTTCTCCCTTTTATTTCAGAGTCGACCCCACATTGTGATGGCTTCATGAAATTCATGAACAACAAACTCATATAAAAATCCCTTTAAGTTATATCCTCTTTGACCTATTGAAATCATTTCAACTTCCCCCCAATTTGGATTTTGTTCAGTGCTAACTATCAGCACTTACTAAATCTAAATTCTTACCGATAAACTTAAACATTTTATTAATATTAACATAACAATAAACTGACTTTTATTAATAAGCATATCTCTTGAATATTTTTTTTTTTTAATAATTTACTCTATGAAAAATACAGACTTCTCCAAACAAAATCTACAAATCTTTCACTAATTATATCAACTTCAGAATCAAATTTCCAAGTACTTTCCCAATTTCATTACTTCTTTTCCTGTACTATTTATTTCTCGTACTAATTTCGTAGAAATTCTTATAATTGTTCCCCTCTTTATTTTATGTTTTTATTTATTTATTTATTTCCGCATATACTATTTCAGTATCTTTATTCATTGCCGCATTATTATTTATTCTTTTTATATCCCCATATAATATTCATTTCATCATCTCTACATACAACTCTCTATATTTCATATTTCAATATTTCATATAATTCTATTTTTCATCTTATTTTCGCATATACTATTTATCATTATAATATTCCCTATTTCCCAATTTCTACAAAATATCGATTTGTCCATAGTACTTTGCTTATTTATTTATACTTGTAACTCCTATAAATCTACTTGAAAATAAATCAACCTTTTTTGTTTATATAAATTTATCATTATTCTGTACATTTGTTCCTAATAAATTATTTAATTATCAAATTTATCTCAAGATATGCTTATTTATTAATTATCCTTCTATTTACAAAACTTATATCTTATAATACCAAATTCGTGTCATAATATTGCATTATTTAAATTATTTACAATGTTTTTGTTGATTAGAGTTACTTCTGAACCTGTATCTATAATAATAACTTGTATACTGAATCTTGTATGTACCCTTCAATAAACTTTAAAGTATTAGTGTTATTGTTTTTATTTAATTCCCCAGTATCTCTAATAAACTCCCTTGGATGTTCATACTTTGATAAGTAGACAATATTATGCACATAGGAGCGGTCTAAACAAAATTTCTCCCTTCTACATCAACACTTGCTTCCCCCTATTCTCCTCTGTTCTAACTACATTCACCTGTCTTCTCTCCTCATTTTCCCCCCTATTATATCTTGGATTCCCTTCTCTGTAAACTTCCCTATTTCTCGTCTCCTGTGGATAATTTCCCTGGTTCTGTCTCCAATTATTGCCTCTGTCATTCCCTTGTCTCCAGTTATTCTCTCTATCATTGTTTGGATTCCCTTGTCTACGTTCCCAGTTATATCGTCCGATATCTCTCCTGACATTGTTCAAATTCTCTCCCCTATTTGTAAAATCCCTGCTTCTATTTTGTCTCTCAAATTCTCTTTCCCTATAATTATTCCCTCGATTCACATATCCCTGTCTATTTGCTGTGTTATTCCTATATGTCACTTGCTCTTGTCCATTTCGATTCTGCGTCCCTACACTCCTCTCAATCCTCTGAAGATATCCTGTCAAACTTTCCATCGTCTTTATATTGTGGAGAGCTATTGTTTCTGCCATGTTATGGTTATATTGCCTGGCAATGTATAGGACAATCTCCTCTTCTCGCATAGCCGGTTCTAAATATTGTGCTGTCTGGAATAACTGCATTGCGTACAGATTGTAGTTGGTACTTTTTTCATAATTGAATTTCCCAAAATACAACCGCTCCCTGAAACTAGCCTGTTGGTTTTCTCCCCAAAAATAGTTAATAAACATGGCCTCAAATTCCTGCACATTATTTATGGAATTTTCATTATTGCAAAACCATAATAATGGCATGCCCACTAACATGTTTCGAATATTCAATTTCATTTCTATTGGATCCCTTACATTCTTTACCTTGTTTTTGATGATATCTACAAATATTCTAGGATGTAAGTGATTCAGGTTTCCATCAAACTTTATTCCCCCATCATTATAACTCGGCACCACAGTACTCACTACTCTTGTTTGTCCTAGATTTGATTCCAAACGCTGAATCTCCTCACTTGCATTTTTAAATTTCTCTCTCAATTCCTCAACTTGTCCCTGTAATACTCTATCTCCCTTTTCCGCCTGATTTGCATGCATACCCATTTCCAGTTCCAAATTCTGCAATCCCTTCTTTATATTATTTTTTATAATGGTAATTTTTTCCTCATAATCCTGAGTTTGCCTTTTAACACTTTCTACCTCCCTAACAATCTCTTTATTCTGCTTATTAACTTCTTTGTTTATTTCCATTGGTAAATTCTCTTTAATGGCTGTTCCCAACTCTACAAATCTGCTCCCAATTTCCTGTCCTATTTCCGCTCTAATTATGGCCTTTTCTCTGGATATCTCCTCCTGTACATTCCTCTTAAAATTCTCACTTTCTCCTCTGACCTGTTCTACTTTCTCTTCTAAACCTTGGGTAATTTGTAGCATCTCTTCCCTGACTATCTTCACTTCTTCTTTGATTTCTTCCCTCATTTTAATTAACTCTTCCCTAAGTTCTCCTTTAATATTATTTTCCATTTTGTTCATATCCCCCCTAATATTGTTAATATTACTATCCATTTTGTGCATATCTCCCCTAATATTATGATCCATCTGTTGTAACATCCGCATTATTTGCCTCATATCCATCTGTGTCATCCCTGACTCTCCAACATCTCCTTCCCTACGTCTCTCCTCCTGCACTCTACATTCATCCACACTTTCATCACGTCTATCTCTCACTGTCTCATCCAACTCCTCTCTCAAACTATCTGTTAGACTTCCCTCTCTATCACCTTGTCCTGCTTCTTGTCTGCCTTGCTCTAAATATTGTACTACAAATTCTCCTGATCCTCCTCTGCTTTCTTCATCTACCTGTATACCCTGTTCCTGTTCTAACACCTGTTCTCCTTCACTCTTTTTCGGTACGATTTCTTTTCCATTTCTTAAAGTCATTCGGTCTGCCATTTTATCCTAATCTCTATTTATTCTCAAATTTAACTTTAACTACCCAGAATCTCTACAACTCTAATCACACCAATTTGTTTTTATTTTAATCTGTGTATTATTAATAAATCTGCTTAAAAAAAAAACACCCTTATTTCTGTTTTCCCAGAGGCTCCACGTTGTTAGCGCCAATTGTAATTGTTTTGTTTTTATTATTTTTCTGTTTTATTGTTAATAAATATAATTTTAATTGAATTGAAGTGAATTTTAAAAGTATGTAGTTCGTTGTTAATATACTATACCTCGGCTAGCTCAATTATTTGTTCTAAGCAATCTGTCACTGTGTGACGTCAACTCTGTAGTCTCCTGGTAGAGTTCAAAAAGAAATTAAACCAAAATTTACTTTATATTTTTGATAAATTAACCCAAATGAAGCACGTTATTTATTAATATTGAACAAATTTAATATAAACAATAAAATTCGTCTGCAACTTGGGTTGCCTTTAAAAATTTACAAAAATAGGAATCGTGTAAACCTTAATGTGTCGTGAAAATAGAATTTGATTACAAAATGTGGAAACTCTCTACAATTACCTTAAATCTAAATGACTATTGCAACTTTATAAAGTGTTTAAATGAAATATAAAGAAAAGAAAACTGAACACTTTATTCTGCTGACTTATAACTAACATTAAAATATAATCAAAATTTCAAATGATCCCCAAAATTATTATCCAAACTCACTTTCAAACAGTTCTGATTTTTTTTATTTTTTAAAGAAAACTAACTACTCGCAAAATAATCGGTGAAACTGGAATATCTATCCTCTCTTCGGAAGTTAAAGGTACGTACTATTATATTTTTATTTTAATGATCATTAATATTTCAATTTTTAAGGCCTATCGCAATTAGTTAATTCATGAATTTTTACTTTTTCAATCTAAATGACATTTCTGCACTCCAATTATAATTTATAAGTCAAAATTTCTCTTACTCTCTGGAACAAATTCTGGATATCTCTATTTGAAAATGTGGAAAAACTAAATTATAATTAAACGATTTTAAAGCACTCCCGGACTATTCCACCTTTTTAGGGCTCTTCCTCCAAAATTTTCGTCGCCTCCAACAACCTATTCTTCCTTGTTCACCGCCATAGCTAGCACCAACCACCAAAATTATTCGTTGCTAACAGCAACCCCCTTTCTTTTTTCATTCCGTCTTCTATTTTATTCAACCATAAAACTGTCCTGTTTTGACATATTTGTCAAACCACATTAATTTCTCATAAGCACTTTAATCACATCTAATTTGGGAATTTATAAAAAAAAATTCAGATATAAAACTTAACAATACTAATATAATTTATTCTTTTCATCTCCACATCATTGTAATTTATTTAACAAAACCCCTATTAATTTAGTTCCCACAGACTTTTGACAGTTTATTTTTCTGACGTTTATTTTTGAAATTTCTATGTTTAAATAATTTTTTAAGAATTCTTCTTTTTTATTCCTTTTAAGGTTTAGACAATTCACCTATACACTAGGCAACTATACTATTCAGAAATTATTAACACTATACCAGGTAAGTCAAAATTAATTTATTTAGCAATTTACTAATCTTTTCTCCCTTTTATTTCAGAGTCGACCCCACATTGTGATGGCTTCATGAAATTCATGAACAACAAACTCATATAAAAATCCCTTTAAGTTATATCCTCTTTGACCTATTGAAATCATTTCAATATATATCCATTATTCTCAATCTACTGAAGAAATAAAATATGACCTGGCAAATTTCTGATGCCGGTTTAGTTAATCAATTCCATACGAATACGCGTCCCCTCTCTTTCCTTGTCTAAGATCCAAATGTACAAAAATATTTGAAATAATAGAAAGCACTTATTTGTATTGACCAGTATTTTTAATCTTAGACAGGCCATTCACGTTCCGACTTGTGGTCCCACTTAGTAGGACTACTAGTTGGATGTTCGTCTCCACTCACGCTCCGACTTTCTATCCAACTAGCGGTCCAACTTCAGTTCTAAGTTGTTTTCACGATGGTGTACATCGCTTAACCAAAAAATGTATCGAATAAACACTACGCAAAATATAATAATATGATATGTATGTTTAAAAATTAGGTTTCGTTTCTCTAGTTATTTGTCTAGGGCTGAACTAATTAATTTTTTCAACTCTTGATTTTTATGACTTTTTAAGATGTAGGAAAAAATTATAGTTTTTAAAGATTTGTATAGGTATAAAATTATATTTTATTTGTTTTAAACTGGAGCTGGGATTTATTTTGTTGTGTGTGTGTCGTATATTTTTAATAGGAATAATTGTTCGTGCAATTGAAAGTTATTTTCTATTATTTTTTTGCGAACTAGGGATCTTTTGCTACAACTATGATTTAATTTTCATTGTTTGTTGATAATTCTTCCGTAGCCAATCCGGAGTATCGGAAATTTACCTGTATAGGAATGTCCGAAATAGATCTACAGAAAGGAAAATGATTTGCCCTAACAAAAAGGTAATTTTCGTGCAATTGAAAGTTTATTTTCTATTAAATATTCGCGAACTAGAGATCTTTGCGTAAAGTATTTCATAGAAATCTCATACGTAACAGGTGCCGAAAGTCAACTGACTGAGGAAATTTTCGATCCAACCTGTGATCCGACTTCCAACTTCACCATTCACGCTCCGACTTCGTCGCCAGTCGGAAGTCGGATCTTCAAGTCGTCCCACTAGTCGTACCACTAGTTGTCCAACTAATCCAACTAGCCCACTCACGGTCCGATTTCAGATCCAACTGCAGAAGTTGGACCACTAGTCGTACCACAAGTCGGAACGTGAATGGCCTGCATTAAATACGTTGAGCCTTCCAGCACTTGCTTTTATACTAGAAGTAACTAAGCAGGCCATTCACGTTCCGACTTGTGGTACCACTAAGTAGGACCACTAGTTGGATGTTCGTCTCCACTCACGCTCCGACTTTCTATCCAACTAGCGGTCCAACTTCAGTTCTAGGATGTATCGAATAAACACTATGCAAAATATAATTAGGAGGAGAAAAATGACAGCACTGTGCTTGTTATCTTTATATGTATGTTATGATAATTTAAAAATTAGGTTTAGTTTCTCTAGGTATTTGTCTAGGGCTGAACTAATTAATTTTTTCAACTCTTGATTTTTATGACTTTTTAAGATGTAGGAAAAAATTATAGTTTTGAAAGATTTGTATAGGTATAAAATCTATATTTTATTTGTTTTAAACTGGAGCTGGGATTTATTTTGTTGTGTGTATGTCGTATATTTTTAATAGGAATAATTGTTCGTGCAATTGAAAGTTATTTTCTATTATTTTTTTGCGAACTAGGGATCTTTTGCTACAACTATAATTTAATTTTCATTGTTTGTTGATAATTCTTCCGTAGCCAATCCGGAGTATCGAAATTTACCTGTATAGGAATGTCCGAAATAGATCTACAGAAAGGAAAATGATTTGCCCTAACAAAAAGGTAATTTTCGTGCAATTGAAAGTTTATTTTCTAATAAATATTTGCGAACTAGAGATCTTTGCGTAAAGTATTTCATAGAAATCTCATACGTAACAGGTGCCGAAAGTCAACTGACTGAGGAAATTTTCGATCCAACCTGTGATCCGACTTCCAACTTCACCATTCACGCTCCGACTTCGTCGCCAGTCGGAAGTCGGATCTTCAAGTCGTCCCACTAGTCGTACCACTAGTTGTCCAACTAATCCAACTAGCCCACTCACGGTCCGATTTCAGATCCAACTGCAGAAGTTGGACCACTAGTCGTACCACAAGTCGGAACGTGAATGGCCTGCATAATATTAATTTTAACGTTCTTCAATTGTTTTTTTTTATTTTTCATTTCTAATTAATTTTCTAATGTATCTGTATTTCTAATTAATGGGATGATATTTATATAGGTATATATTATAATTTTATACCTGAAAATCATTAAACATCTACCTGCAATAATAATTATTACATTATTGAAGTAAGTTTTATTACTGAAGTTTTATTACTGCGGAAGAGGTAGATATTCAATGATTTTCAGGTATAAAATTTTAATTTAACCTACATAAATAGCATCTCTCTACTTATAAATATAGGAATTAATGCAAATTCAAGAAATAATAAAAATCGAAAAAAAAATATTTTAATGAAAATTAAAAAAAAACAGTTAAAAAACGTTAAAACTAATCAATATAATGGCTACTTCCTGTGTAAAAACGGAAGTATAAACACGAGGTATTTCAGATTTAAAGTGCACGCCAAAAAAACATAAGTGCTATTTTTTTCAAATATATGTACATATTTTGATTCATAAATCAGTTTGTGCTACTCACAATATTTTCATTTATACTTAATTTAAAAACTTAAAAACTGTTTATGAAATCAGATAGTCCAATCTTTACTATGAAATAACTCGTATGCAGTATCGTTGAGTAGAGAGTAACTAAAAACATTCGTTTATATTGAAAATTATTCAAAAAATTGCCGCTCATAAAATAGTATCATGACTGAGGAGCGATTAATTACAGGGACCCGATCCGTCAACTGCGCATGTGCGAAACGACTGCATTCGAAATATTTCGAACCTTCAAATGAAAATGTTAAGCGGTATCTTGCCTTGTCGAATAAAACTTGTTTTGAATAGTTCCCTATTTACGTAATTAGTAAATATGTCAGTGAACTGTTTTGAATGTGGTAAAATTTTCTCAAATCAGTCTAAGCTTTCTACGCCGATCCAATGCGGAGAAAATGTGCGTTTAAATAAGTGTTTGGAAGATTTCCAGTAACTTTTTTTTTCAAACCGAAAGCACTTCTACATTAATGAAGTTTATTTTACAAAAATTATGAAAGTTGTTGGAAAATAAAAACACTCTGTTTTATGTCCGACATTACTTCAGTTTTTTATGGAAGAGTATTGAAGAATTAAGCTATTTTAAACACGTTATAGAACGAGACAACTTTTGAAAACATCCACCTGAAGACAACGATTTTGCCAACCCATACAAGATTAACCGTAATTTAAATTTAGTTCATTAATAATTTGTTTACTTTCAACAACAATAAATAAATTTAAGTTTATAATAATACTTATATAATAATTTATTATAATCCTTATCTTCACTCATAAACGTGTATTACGTTAAATATTTTAAACTATCTGGTGCAAAGTTAACAATTTCCATAAGCTACTACAACAAAATAAACAATCTTGGACGGTTAATATCAAAGTCGTCAATATACATTATACATGTGATTTTCTTTCTTATTACTCAGAGTACAAGTTATTTATTCTTTATATTTTAGTTATAAATGTAACAACTATGTACCTGTAGAAATAAATATTGTAAAATTTCCTATTTTTATTCCTAATCGTTTTTATAAACTTGCTCAGATTTTTTTAGTTTGGAGATTGTCCATCGTTGTCACTTTTGATGTCATTTCAAATATTTGCACATGCGCAGCTGACGGATTGGTCCCTGTAATTAATCGCTCCTTCATGACTGCCGCTATTACAAAAATTACTTGACAGCTGTCAAATTTGTTTGGTTAGGTTATTTGGGGAGGGAGAATTACCAAATGACGTCACATATAACTATCTGCTGTGGGGACAAGAATCCGTCCAAAATTCTACTTTTTGAAATTTTCGTTGTGGTCAGTTTTTTATGTAAAACACCAGTCTGTGCGGCGTAAGTTATGCTCAAAAATTTGGTTTATTTCCTGTAATACGAATGATGACAATGTGGAAAGATCCAGCGAATCTACTTTATAAAAATGCACATATACCTATATATTGCATGATGTACATCGTAATAATTTCTTAATATTCAGAACTTGGTTTTTCTTGACGTATTGGATATTCTTATAACAAAGAGAAATAAATAACAGAGAGAATGATAAGACAATAAGAAACGTATGTATTAAAAAAAAGAAAGCAAAAAATCAGTATTAGTGCACTAAAAATCAAACATTTAAATATTTCACAAGCTTCTACTAGTCAATATTCTAAACCCAAAACGCTATTCTCATTATCTGCCGGATATGAATGTAATTTTACAGTCTCGGAATCATTTTGCTTCACTAGTAGCTGTACCACATTCTTGACTAATTGCATTAACTCACGCCTGAAAATTGATGGTTATCTGGTAGAACATTTATTTCGTTTATTGTATGTGTAGATATGATGATTTCAATAAATGTGTTCGGCAAAGTTTGAGCATATAAACATAATTGATAGTCTATATAATATATAAAAAGCTGTCTTGTTCGCGACAATGCCTGCGAGCTTGTTTTCTTTATTACATTTCATGTATTATGTTTAAATTGTATTTTTTATTTGACATCTGGTACCTATATGTATTACTGTAATTAATTGTTTTGTATTGATAACAAAACGGGACAAATCCACTGTCAAAATTACACAGGAATGCAGCATTAGTAGTTATTTAAGTACTATGGAATAAAACTGTGCTGCTTGGATACTTTCTCGATCTCGCTAAAACGTTTTTGCTAAAAGTTCCTGGTGGTCCAAATATTCAATGATAAAAAAGAATTTAATAGTAAATAAGAATATTAATATCGCTAATTACCATAAGTTTAGCGAATATTTGAAGCAATGGTCAAAAGGATACCAGCCAAAAAAGTCTAAAGTTCTCTCCAGAGAAGCTGTTGAAGAACTGGTGAATCTGCTAATTACTCACGCAGAAGATAGAAAATCAGTTTTTGTGGTAAACATACCAGAAACAAAAACCGACAAATGGCGCGTTTTTACCATTGACGAAGACAAAATGAATATGTACTTTGAAGCTGATAAGAGATTTTATGTCTATGGTCACGTGGTTGTTAAAAAAAAGATTGCTTCTAAGCTATATATAAGGTTACTGTACTGTACAATCAGGAAAAAATACATTTGAAAAATATATCATCAGGGTGCTGCAATAAGCAAAATTAGTACAAATTACAGAATAAACAATTATTTTGTATCTTACACTAATTATTGAGCTTAGTTGTCAAGGTGTTAAGAAAATTGAATATATAACTCATCTGGCTTCTACAAATAATAACAAGAACAATCCAAAAAAAAATTGTTTTAAAACGATATTACACAAAATAATAAGTAAAATTTTGTTGTAAAATCATCACAGAAAATGTAGTCATATTGTAAAAATTCAAGGTTATATATAAACTTAATCAGAAATAAAACAATTGATTGTGAATTCATAATTATTAACTGAAAATGACAGAAAGTTGGATGTAAGTCTTACTACATAATATGTAAAATTGTAATAGTAGATATACCTAATAGGCGCCTAAAAGTATACCCTAAAAGACTTAATTTATGAAGTAGAAGAGATATTATGCTAATATAATGAAACTTATATTAATAATATTATACAGTTACAGTCAATTATTAAGTTAGATGAAGTCAGTCAGTTACAATTGATTAAGTTAGAAGAATTCATGAAGTGATTAAGTTAAATTAAGTTAGAAAAAAGGATTAAGTGAGAAGAAGTCAGTTAGTCAGTTACAATTAAGTCATTAAATTAGATTTATCAAGAAAGTTAGTTCAAGACAGTTATAATTAAATTAAATTAGAAGAAAGAATTAACTTAGAAGAATTCATTAAGTCAGATATAGTTGGAGAATATGAGAGTAAATTAATTCAATAGTTTAATACAGGAGTAAAGTATATTATATGGAAATTACAAGAATTTTAAATTATAATATCTATATGCAATTTCACAAATATAAGGATAACCGAGGCTGATTAAGAAGATATTTAGTGGTGATTATAACTTTGATTTTGGAAAACTTTAGGCATTCAGTGATAGAAAGGTACCAAATTTTGTCAATATAATTTGATAATTGTAAGAATTTCAAATTTTAGATAGTTTGTTTTAAATTTATATTGTTTATATTAGATATATATGTCTGTTTCATAATAGTTATAATAAAGATGATTTAAAAAAGTACTTACAAACTAATTCTTTGAGAACCGCGATAAAAACCCTATACTCATATATTTTATTTTAAACACTCATTGCTCATATACTATCATAACATCATAATATATATATTATATATATATATATATAATATAATATACATATATGTATATACATATGTATATACATATATAAATAATATATATATAATATATATATATATATATATACATATATGTATATATATATATATATATATATATATATACATATATGTATATACATATGTATATACATATATGTGTGTGTGTCTATAGGTATGTGCAGGTTACAATATTTAGAACATTCGCAAAGATTACCAATATTAGCTACCAAAACGCTTTATTATTTTAAATGAGAATATAATAATACCCTTCTGTTAACACCGCTAGAGCAGCAGATATTTCGGAGAAGGCTGTTATTGTTGACTATTCGATATATCGTTATCTTTCGTCAGTCTTGCTGATCAAGAATATTTACTTTTTGTTAAAACATTAATCTTCTACTTGTAGATGGTCTAATACACTACCTACGACCGAAAGCCTTTCTCCCAATTAAATTGATGATAGTGTTCAAAAAGTGTCTTATTTTTTACACTGTTCAGTTTTAATAAATCATGATGATCGCTGTTGATTTGTGGTTTTAAATTTAACAAAAAATTTGATACATTTTTTTGAAGAACGTGTTTTAACACATGGTTGTATTTTGGTCTAAAATTAATAGGAATAACATTCTTTTATAATTAATGGCAATATTTTAGTTATGATTGATAAAAAACGTCAGGAATAGATCGATTCAACAATATTAATCCTGCAGAGAATGCTATATTTATAATAAATTGACTATTTAAGGTAACTATATAAATTAAAACAATCTGAAAATAGGACAAAAACTAATTAATTAATAAGTTTGATCAATATACAGTGAACATTGTTTTCCAGTGTTTTAAAAAGCTTTTGCTTTTTAAGGGTGGCTTGATTTAATAGTTATTTTCCTAACACTTACACAAAATTATCTTTCCGTACAGTACTGAGTCAGATATAATCGTTAACTTATTTGAAAACAATTTAAACATGGGAGACTCTATTAAAATCATATGGCTGTGGTAAAGGAGAACAAGAAGGGATGTGTCCTATCTCCTACTCTGTTTAATATAATATATTCCGAGAAAATAATCCAGGAAAGCCCTAAAAGATATAATAGAAAAACTAACTACAAGAATAAAACCGGTCGATCGAATCAATAATATAGGTAATGTACGACACTATTCTAATGGCGGGATGTCTCGAGGATTTACAACAAATGGTTGAGAAGATGGTAGAATTCAGTAAAGAAAATGGATTGTTCCTAAATACAAATAGACATTAAAAGATTTAAAAATATAAATATCTGAAAACAATAATTAATGAAAACAATAAGTACTCAGAAAAGAATATAGCAAGAATATAACAGGAAAGAAATGCTTTCAACAAACAGAAAAAAGTTTTCCGTAGCAAGGATATTAAAATTTCTTTAAGGATAAGACTTCTGATATGCTACGTGTTATCCGCATTCTTTTATCGGATGAGGACTTGGACACTAAAGAAAGACATTTCAGACAGATTGGAAGCCTTCGAATTACAGACCTACACAAAAATATTACGAATAAGTTGGGTGGATAGTCACGAATGTCGAGGTATTAAAAAGAATGGCAAAAGAGAAAAAGGTTTTAAATACTACTAAAATTACATGTCCTGGTTTGAACTTGGATTAACTGCACTTCTGCTGATCTATTTAGAGGAGCGGTATTGCTGCTGTAAATAGATACGGTATAACCTTTTTAAAAGATATGGCACATAAAGCAAAAGATAAAATCTTTCTGTTTAACGAGATCTACAAGCTTCTTTTGAGTATTGGCTCTTCTTATAGCCTCTTTGTTTAAACCGTTGTCTACCCGTGGAATACTGAGCAACTTTCTAAGATGCCAATATTTCGAAAGCTTTCACACATCATTTACAGATCTTACTTTAACTGTTCAGGTCCATACAGCATTTAAGAATCCTCATTCTAAGGTTTAAAGAAACTTTACTTTGAGAAGATAGTAATTTTATGTTGTTTGTTTCATGTTTTATAAGTTGTATTACATATTTATGGAGACAGGAAAAAGATATGCTAAAAAATATATACAACGGTTATCTGACCGAAGGTGCTTTATGCTAGCGAGACCTGGATTTCAAGTAAAACCGTAGAACTGAAGCTAGATAGATGGGAGTGGACGACACTCAGAAGAATATAATGTGATATAAAAGATGGGCATGTCTGAAGAAGAAAAAAAAAAATAAAATTAAGGCGAATATATCGGCAACAAAAAATTTCAAACCTTGCGAAAATTTAAAGATTAAGATGGCTCAGACACGTAGCTAGAATGCAGGAAGGAGGAGTCCCCAAAGAATTAATAAATACTTAAGCTGTCACAAAAAGGATTAGAGGACAACCACGAAGAAAATGGATAGAATCGGTAAAAGAACACTTGAGATTAAAAGGAGTACAAAACTGGAAAACTTAGCACAATATAGAACGAGATGGAAGAAAACCATTGAAGCCTTGGATCTCTAGTGGCGGGATTTATATGTGCTTTCTGTAGTTTTCCGGGTTTAACTCCGTGTTGAATAATTTTGGTTTTGTTAAAAACCATTATTTGACGACGTTTCGGCAAGGTCGTACTTGACATTTTCAAGTCAGGTAGTAAATAGTTAATATCCAATAAATTATTTTTATTGTATGTTTATTTACACACCATGAAATAAAAACCAAATCAAAATATTGCCTAATGTAACAACAAATAAAAATTTACATTTTTTATGTACTCTTACTAAAATAGAGTATTCTTTTCTTGAGCTCGAGTAACAGCTCTCATCCTTCTTGGCATAGACTGGATCAAAATATCAATCTCGTATTATGGTAATAATAATTCTTCCCTCTCATTTATGAACGCCTGTTATTCACTTCGTGCATGACCATGATAGGGGAACCTTAAAACGATGTCAGCGTGCGTAGCGGCGAAATATGACAAAATTGGACCTATCTATTTACGCAAAAATTTGATCAAAAATGGGTGCACATACATGTTGCGTATTTAATTGTGCTAATAATAGCAAAAATAGTGTAGTTTTTATAGGTTTCTAAAGATTACATATAACTTAAAGAAAAGAAAAAAAAAGATTCGTTCGTGATTAAAATGAAAAAGTAAACATAATTTCATTTTTATGCAATTGAAATAGGAAAAATTTAAATAATTTACCTTAAATGATATTTCATAAGAATTCAAGCTAACTGCAGCCTGCCTGATGACTTTAGTTTTTATATCAAAACTTTTACTATTATTGTTTTTAATTACATGCTCTTCCACATGAAAAACTTGATTTTCCAGTACTAGATTTTTTGCTTTCTTCGCCGTTTTGATTGAAAAGATAAATTGTGATAAATTTTTAGAAACCCGAAGAACTTAAAATTTAAGAAATTGATTTTCCATGGTGATTGTTGACCTTGGTTTTTCAGGTACTTTCCTTGGTCTTCTTGAGTAAGAATCAGTAAATATCGTATATTGTGCTTTACGAAATGCCAACCATATCTTCGATATTGTTGGAATGGAACGCTTATCATTATGAGGACCAAGTGCTTGCCCTACTTGATCTGGCCTTATTATAAGTTATTTTTTGTTATTAAAACACTTTTATATATAAACTAATATATTTAATTATTATACAAGGCAATATAACAAAACTAAAAGGACGAACACTATGGAATTTAAAGGGCCAAGAAGACAACTGCATGGCAATATTCGATTTTTAGTTTACAAGGTTATGATTGGTAGTTTAAAAATTGTATTAGAGTGTATTTTCATAATAAAAATAAAAGTAGTTTCAAAATATTTAGTATATTTCATTCAAAATTACAAGACAGTACACAACATATTAAACCTACCGAAAACAATTTTAGCCACCGCTATTCTTCACTTCTACGTCGCAATCCCATAAGCTATTTAATATGGATAAATTTTTGAACAAGCCTCAGATAATAACAAAAATAATGAAACAAAAGCAATGATAATTATTTGAATAATCTTTCATGGCATTAAGAAAACAACACAATAGATCATAGTGTGTCAATTTTTTTAAATATTGACTATATAATTTCGTTTTTCTGACAAGCCTTATATACATATATTGCTGGTATCTTCAAATCCCTTCTTGTGAGCATTTCTGGAGCTTTTTCGGCACTTTGTTGTTTAATATAGTACAATTTCTTGATTGTAAATGACAATGGATAATCATTTTCTATTAAAATCTTTGTTAGCAGATCTTTTTCCTTCTGAAATGCCGTTTCGTTGGAGTAGATGTTTAATGCTCTATCATTATAGTAATTTGATGTTTCCCTTTGTGATATTTATATTGTGGTTTGAATATGAATTCAAATGTCTGTAGTGTGGATTGGTTTTCTGTAGACTTAAGTTACATATTCTATATTTTCATTTTTGATTAACACATTCAGAAATGGTAGTTATTGTTTTTCTTTTCCATGGTGAATTTGATTTATTATATTGATTCTTCTTTACAGCTGATGTCCATCAAACATTTGTTTTGTGCTTCTGATCTATGAGATCAAATGGAGAAACACATCGTGTAGATATATCCACCATTCTTGGATTTTTGGACATATTTGTACACAATATTTTTCTCAAATTCTTCCACGAATATAATTATTAATAATTAAAATAATAAAGATATTATTAAAAATAAAAAGAAGAAGATATATATATATATATATATATATATATATATACAACTATTATTACCAACCTTTATAAAATGAAGGCGGTATTTCAACAAAAAATATAATCTTAAAGTATTTATCTAACTGTTTGAATTTAAATTATTTTTTCACTGAGATTAAATGCATAATTTAAATAGCTTGCTTGCTATAAATTATTTTAATAAAAAATGCTATCGTGACCAAAACATCACCTAATCGAGATCAAGAACCTTTTCAAAACAAATGCTTGTTCATCGCAAAAGTGTTTAAGTTGCCTGTAATCATCTCATATAATTGCTTTAATCACACTGAAATCAAAATCTAAAGAAAGGAGCAGTACCAGTACATATTTGAAAGTAAGTACCTACATACACCCGAGGACAAAAGAAAAGTACTTAGGAATCTGTAGTGTCGGTTTTCTCGAGAGATTTATCAGATTGCATCAACAAGTAAAAATAATAGCAGTACTTTAATAGTAACTTGCTCCACATGGGCGTACTTAATAGACGAGTTTAAAATAAATGAAGATATCCATATTTAGATAAATAAAAAATGCATTAAAATGCTTAAGAATTTTTACGCCCTAGAGAAATATCACGTAATAATAGTTATTTGTGACACAAGAGAAAAAAATATTAGATTTAAGTTCGAGGAAAAAACGACGATTGAATACTAAAATATATCAGTAGCTGTTATGCTGTTGTTCGGTAAAATCCGGTAGGAAATCCCGCTTGCTCTATTGGCTGGTAGAAATCAAGTTTTTTCTCAAGACGATTTGTTACTATGCTTGTATAGAGTTTGTATAGGTGACTAAAAATACTTATAGGCCTGTAGTTTTCTAATTCATGGGGATCTCCTTTTTTGTACAATAGAATCACCTCAGCATTGTGCCATTTGTCGATTGTATTACTGTCCAAAAGTCACATGATAAAAAGGTTTTTTATTTTCTTAAGTAGGCAAGTGTATCCGATTTTGATTGTATCAGTAACTACACAATGTTCGCCTGGAGATTTATTATTTTTAGTTTTTCTTAGGGCTAGTTGTATTTCGTTCATTGTGATTTCCGGTTGTAGTTCTGAATATTGGTTGACAATGCCCTTTTTCCTTGTTAATATTTCTGGTACTTGATCTTCTTTGCTATTTGCTTTGTGTTGGCTTGTGTACAGCAATTTATAGAAGTGTTCAACTATTTTAAAGGTTTCCTCTCTGTTGGTTGTAAGATGACCATTTCTATCTTTAATCTTTATTATCTTCCTTGTACCCGTTCTTAGTCTTTTTCTCACTACTTGCATACTTCTATTGTTTTCAATGGTATGTTCGATTTGTTCTTGGTTGTATTTTCGAGTGTCTTGTCTAACAGCTTTGGATATTTGTTTATTTAATTTTTGTAATTCGTCGGCTTTAGTAAGGGTTGCCAACTCCGCCATCTTCGCCGTACCGAAAGTATTTTTTTGTCGCCTTGGATGCCGTTCTGGACTTCATCCGTGACCCTGAACAAGGGACCCTTAGCAGGTGTTAGCTTGAAATCCAAAGAAGTTCCTACACGCTAGCGCTACATTGCATCATACTTTTAGATAATTTTTGCACTTTTGTTGAGACCAAACGTGAATTAATTGTAAGTGACTTCTCGGCTATACTGAATAATTACCTGAATCATAATTGTCTCATTGATCGCGCAATTGTGGCGGTGAAAACTTTTGACGTAAAGGAAATTAACTTCCAGATTCAACAGTTATTACCAGGTGATCTAATATCTTTAAAATCAGTAGACATTATTTTTAATGAAAGCGAAGCCATAAATTATCCAAAATAATTTTCAAATTCTCGGAATATACCGGGGATGCCATCACCGATTTCATGATATTTACTTAACTCTGTTAAATAAATTAAACATAAATATTAGTTGTATAATAACCAAGCCACAGCTGTTATTATACTGCCTACTGTATCATTTTTTTACAGAGAAGTGTCTGATGACTTTTAAGAAATCGTTTGTTGAAAATATTAAATGAATATATTTTTTAAAGAAAGGTTTTAACTTATATTTTGATTTTATTTTTATCTTGATTTTATATAAATTAAGAGGTTATTTTGTAGTGTAATATGTCTATTCTTTTCTATGCAGATTTATTTTTAATAAACCCTATGTCTCAGTAAACTTAGACTCTGACATTAATTATTTGGAAATATTTTTGCGTTTTTAATACGCCTCCACACATGTTAAAGTAGGTTTTAATTAACTTTAACATCATAAATTAATACAGTATATTTAACTAATAGTCTTAGCACTATTCTCACAAGTACAAATGTCTACACCGTAAATCAAAACACCGAACGGCGTTCCTATTATGATACTTTTCGGACGATTACATATTTCACTCACGAATTTCATTAGAAAGGTTCTCTATAAACGAAAATTGACTTATTTGATCTCGTGACATGTCCAGCTAAAAACTCACGAAACTTACACATGTACGGACCATGTAGAACATGACATGAGAAAAAATTGTTACACGCAGTTGAGAAGTGTATTAATATAATAAAAGTGAAACGCGAAACCGCATTTTTTGACAAAACTATTATTTATTGACACCAATAAAACGTAACATTATAGACCGCGGAGGATGGCCGAAATAAACTTGGACATCCATTCATCAAAAGGAAACAGATCCGACTTGAGATCTTTTAATCCAATTAATTTTAATTTACTTGTTATGTAAAAAGTGTCTGTGTTTTTACCTAACCCTAACTTGTTTATGTGTTTCTACCTAACCACGTAGATTTAACTTTAACATGATGGCAAAACCAATATCTATTTTTATTTATTTTTCTAGTAGATCAACATTTGATGTTTTTATAATTTTCTTTTTCAATTTTATAGTTCTTTAGGTATATAAACCACAATTGCAAAACATCTGCTTTATTCATTTCTATTTAGAGAAGAACATCAACCATAGGTTGGTAGCGACTACAAAAGATAGACTCATTTTCTCGTTGTTTCTTTCTGTGGATGGATTCTTTGTCTGGTGTTTTGGTGTCCTGTTTTAGGTTTTTTACTTCTTCAGGACGTGGTTGGTTTTGTTCGGGTGGTGCTTTTCTTTTGCTGGCTTTGTGGATTCTACTGGTGGTTTGCTTCTGTCACTTGCCGTCGGAGGAGCGCACTGGACAATCAGCGGCGACAGGGGTGTTGATTAACGGTCCTTTCCAGAATTATTGTGCTAAAAAGAATATTATTGATATGTGCATTTATATGTTTGCGATTTGGTAAATGATAAATGTATTGAATCGCCATTCGCGCGAGGGCAGCAGTGGCTGAATCCTTTGCAATAGACAGGTATCATTGCGCAATGGGATCGGGAAACCACAGAAAACCGATCCCTTCCTGTCTAAGTAAGCTCGTTGCTGGCAAGATCAAGCAGTATTGCGGGTTGGAAAGGGATTTTAGGTTTAGGTTTTCTTCTGAATACATTGCCGATGGATGAGCATGTAGTTTTTAATATCTTTTGGGCTCTGAAGTTTTTCCCTCGGATGGTTTTGATTGTGTAACTCCTGCTCAGAGAACAGAGCCTCTCATCGATGGGCTGAATATTCGACAGGTGATAAATATGGTCGGAGGCGTAGTCGCGGCGCTTGGTATTCACTCTACGCAGGATTCTCCTCTCCAATGCCAGCAGTTTTTGTGTGAGATGGCCACTCATCGTCATAATATTGGAAATATACTCGATGACCCACCTAATAAATGTTTTATATGTGTGTATGAATGAGCGAGGGTGTGTTCTTCTGAATTTACCAAAAAAAACATTAAGTAGACCCAGTCTGCTCCTAGCCTTGTCACAGGCTAGGTCCAGATCGATCCTCCAGTTCAGTGTTTTTGTAAATACCACACCGATGTAATCGATCCGGTCGCGGTGCTGTAGTCGGTCCCCCAGAGTGTAAGGTTGTGTCTTTTGAATATGATGGGTGTGATCAATCTGCTGAGATATGAATGTCTGAAAAGAATTATTTGAGCTTTATTTGAGTTGGGTTTTACTTTCCATCTCCTACATCGCCTGTCGACCAGGTTAAGGTGATTTTGAGCAAACCTAAGTACTAAATCTACGTCTCGTGATGTTGTTACGAGAGCTGTATCATCTGCGTAGAGCAAAGTGGTGGTGTTAGTGTATTGAGGGTTGGGTAAGTCACTATTGTAAATTGTGTATAATATGGAGAAAACACTGAACCTTGTGGTACTCCTGCTGTAGAAGTAAAAGAATCAGAGATGTGACCCCGCTGCTTTACCGTGATTAGACGTTGAGAGACATATGAATGGATATGTCTAACGAATGAGAGGGGCAGACCGATGTTCAACAGTTTTTTGGCCAGTCCAGCATGCCAGACTTGGTCAAAGACTTTTTGAACATCGAGAAAGATGCCTAAGGACACTTTTTTTATTTCTGTCAATGCCGTTTTGGTCAAGTAAACTTCTCTAAAGCCGAATTGAAACGATGGAACGATGCTGTGTTCGGTGGTAAAGTCAATGAGTCTCTCCTTTAGGATCCTCTCGAAGACTTTAGCTAGAACGTTTAGGAGTGATATCGGCCTATAAGAGTTTAGATCGGTACTGGTTTTGCCCTTTTTCAAGAGCATAATTGTATTGGCTTTCAACGGAGATGGAAAGTAGCAGAATTGAAAAGTGGCACTCGGTGGGAATTGATTCACGCAGTTTCTGGCAGTATTGCCAGGTCCTGGTGAGTTCGATTTGCCGATTTGACAAAAATTTACGAAAGTTTATTGATCCACAGGTGGCATTATACAAAATATTTTATAGGTTCATTGTATTTATATATCTACCTATAGATTTAAGATAGTCTTTTATGTTCTCTATCGGACACAAATCACCTAGCATCTCGGATAAATTGTTGGGTAGACGACAATGAGATCGTTGTTTTTCATAATATTGGCAGTCTATTAATGTATTTCATTGGTAATTAAAGATATGTTACATAGTTCGCACTGGGGAAGGCTACTGTTTGTGAAAAAGTACGAATGTTTTAGTCTCGAGTGTCTTGGGCGTAATCTGGTTAGCACTGTTTGTAGTCGGTGGTAGTTGTCAGAATGTCAGAATGAAGAAGATTACAAGTAAGTCAATGAAGAAGTATGATGTTAGAAAATTGAAAGATCCCAATCTTCGACTGAAGGTGAGTAAAAACTTCAATACAAAGGTGCTAAAATGCAAAAATCCAGCAACTATAGAGGAAAGGCTGACCATCACACAAGAAATAGTGAGAGAGATAAAAGAACAACACCTGAAAAAAGATACAGAGAATCGTAAATCCTGGATGACCGATGAAATACTTGAACTCATGGATCAGAGAAAAAAAAACAAAAGAAAATCTCCAAGAAGATAAGAAAATACCATCATCAGAAGAAAAATAAGAGAAACCAAAGAGAAACTAAAAACAGAACAACGTCAAGAAATAGAGGAGTATCAGAGTTGATATGATCATTTTAATCTTCATCGAAAGGTGAAGGAAATAGCTGGAAAGTTCCAAAAACGCAACAACGAAAAAATAACAGATGATGAAGGCAATTTTGCCATAACCAGGGAATATAAAAATAAAGTATGGGAACAATACTTGGAGAAGCTTTTCCATGACCTTAGAACAATACAAAAGCACATCATTGAAGAAAATTCAGGTCCCAGAAGAAATAACGGCAGCCATCAGACAAATGAAGGATTTAAAGGCACCGGGACTTGATGAAATTTCTGCAGAACTGTTGAAGCTATTAGATGAAGAACAAATAAAAATATTAACTGAACTATCTAATGAAATATACAAGGCAGAAATGATACATCGTTTTCGTGGTCTTCCTACGGATCGTCTTGCTATTAGGGAACCTTCTCTTGTCGTCTTTACCACTCTATTTGTTGTCATTCGCCTTATATGATCGTTCCATTCTACTCTTCTATTTTTTACCCAGTTCTTGATGTTCTCCACCTTGCATCTACTTCGTATATCTGTACTTCTAGCTCTGTCCCATGGTGTCTTATTATCAATTTTTCTGTGTTTTCATCCCTGCTGTTCTTAACATCCTTTATGTCCTTTCTGTGTCAGGTATCCTCACAGAACAGTGAGAATAGCAAGAAATATATCGCCAATTGGAAGAAAAACAATAGGATACTCGAGGAAAAGGTGGTCCGACAACATCAGCGGAGGCTAAAATTCGAAATAAAACAGGCGTGAGCCAATTTATCAATACAAAGTGTACCTAAAAATGTCCTATGTCTGGCACAACTCGAAACACAGTTTCAAATATTATTGAATTCAAGTATAATAAACAAATTATCTATTATATAAGGTTGAAATTAAACAGGATTTTTTAGAGTAAACTATTAACGTCGTTTGCAATACTTAAAATTGCTAGCATTTCGTAGAATATTTACGAAATAACTAGACGACAGTTTCACAAAGATTTTCAAATGTTATATACATTTACAATGTTTCCTTTGCCTATTAATATTAAAGTTTTATTAATGTGCTGGTATCTTTAATCAGTTATTATGGTATGATATTATTTAGTTTCGTATCATTAATTTCGTTGAATGAAATGTATAAAGAAATTCTTGACACCCACTTTTGACAACGCAAACCCATACCGCACACTTCAACGTTTCTGTTGCTTTAGATGAAAGATAAGTTTTCTCAAGGTATCTTGATTGATGATCACGACTTAATCGAAAAGTGAGTTACTAATGATTTTAATGATGGCATTTCTGACGTTGACGATGTTTCGGGTTAAAATTGATGATAATTTGGAAGAAACTAATAAGCTAAGTGACAATATTACAAGACATATCCTGTTTGTTTAAATAACTACCTACGGTAATTGGGTATTTAGTTATTTGTACCGATCATGACAGGAACAGTGTTGATAAACAAACATAAAACAAGCTGACGTGAAATTGACTGTATGTTCAGGAATAGATTCTTGCAAACAGATAATCTCTCTCATTTTTTATTGTTTCTTAGAAATGTATGCGTCTGTCTGTTTTTTTTTTAATTTAAAATATAAAAATTTTGTATTGATTAAAAAGTTTATTAGAAATATGGGCATTAATCGAAATTTCGTAATGAGTCAATCTTCATTTAAAAATTTAAATGTTGCCGCTTGCTTAATAGCGATTGATTGAAAAATGAATAATTTTACCCAAGAGATTAATGTTTAAAATTGCAATCAATTGTTATTTGAAGTATGTACGTGTCTTTATTATATCAGGAACAGGGTTACTTTTTAAACAATTTAAAGTTATAAAAAATAAGCACGTTCATGGTTGTCAGCTGTACAAATTTAGATCCCGGACAGAATCTGTTTCTGTCTCCGGCTTCTATATAAAATGTAGCTTCTCCAATTTTTAAATTTTAAAGTGTTTGTTTGTCTTTGTTTAGTGTATTTGTTATGTCCCAATTTACATTTATGACATTCTGTTACTGCTGGATAGGCCACAACTGACGAAATGCCCCTGAAGATGATCTTGTGATCGAAAGTACTTGGGCAAGATTTGATTAAATACTGTGTTCGATATTTGCCTTGTGTACCATCAAAGTTCATTTATTCGAACATTCAACCTTATATTAATTTTATAATAGGTAATGTAATTAAAGTTATTAATAAACATATTTTGTTGCAAGGATGTGTTACATTTGTTCACGAGTGAAATAAATAAGATCTCCTATTTCACTTGTTGCAAGCAGATAAAATCACTCTGATACCAACATCACAGAGGCAACACTGTGAATTTTGATCATTCATAAATATTTTTGTATGGTTTAATTCGAACACTATTGTTTCTAATTAACTTAAAAGAACATATAGTTTATCGTTAAGTACTAATTCGTTTGTCGTGTCGAGCTGCAAACACATATTTACAAAAACTAGATTGTCTAGTAAACAAATGTTTAAGACTATCAATTAGTGGAATAAGAAGTACTCCTAACACAATTATTTACGTTGAAGATGTTGAATACCCACTAATCTTAAGAATGTTTCAAAACAACATTAAATTTATTTTAAATTTAAAGTCTAAAAACAGTTCACGACCTATTTATTCAGGATTTGACAAGCACATTTTGGCAGAAGAAGAAATCACCATGTTTAGTTCAATCATATATGGATATACATGATTCACTACATGGGGTGTACTGTTCCAAAAATCTACCTGTTTTTCCTGCGAATTTCCAAAATATTATAGTAAAAACTCATAGTTTTCGTAGCACTATATTTAATCACGATATTTCTCAAACATTCCCAAATTATTTTTAAATGTATACTGACACTTCAAAAGACATAAACGGTAATGGGTGCTGCAATTTGGCTACCGCGAAAGAAATACTCTTAGGTAATCAGGTTAAATAGCAACTTTTCTATACAGGGTGGTGAATCGTCAAACGGGCCATAGGAAACTCAATGGGAAATTCTAAATTATTGAATTCCTGCTTCCCTAATTATTTTACACCAAAAGTCATGGGAAACTATTTGTAGAGGACTCAAATATGTATCAAAAACAAATGTTAAAATTGTTCTACGATTTAAAAATATTCCAAAATTTTGCAAAAATATAATAAGTTTTTCAGGCCACCCCTAAAAGTCAGGCCAGACGCCGTGAAGAAAATGTGTATTACGTGTTGCGTTCATATTGATGTTTCTGATATTTATCCATTAACTCAATAATAATAATATTATTTAATTGGCCAACATTTTTATTTTGTGATCTACTGTTTAAAAAAAAATTAAGTTGATTAAAAAATGTACTCAGTTGAGAAAAGCAATAATAAAAATGTTTTATTCATGTTTTATTATAACATTTTGTTATAGTTTTATGTTTAAAAATAGCATAAATTATTTTTAGGAATAAAGAATATTTAGTTCACAAAGTTATAGTTGTTGTTCAGTAGTAGTAGTATTTAGTAAAATTGTTTATAATTAAATCATAAAATAAAAAAATTGACAATTCATATATTGTCAAACATCTGACATATATTTGATAAATCACATACGTCATAATAAACATTCTTGCAATACGTGTGGCCTAACTTTTAGGGGTGGCCTGAAAAATGTATTATATTTTTGCCAAACTTTGAAATACATTTAATTCGTAGAACGGTTTTAACATTTGTTTTTAATTCAGATTTTAGTCCTCTACAAATAGTTTTTAATGACTTTTGATCTAAAATAATTAGGGAAGCAGCAATTCAACAATTTAAAATTTCCCATTGAGTTTCCTATGGCCCGTTTGATGATTCACCACCCATTCTGCAGAACTGGTAGCAATTCTAGAAGCTTCGATTTATATAAAATCATTAAACATTAAGCAGGACATCGTTATTCTTTCCGATAACAAAAGCGTAGAAGAAAAATTCTCACAAGTAGCTTACTGTAAAAAGTAACTTACTTAAAATCCTAAAATCAATTTACAAAATTGAAATCGCTTTAATATAAATATTAATATTCCTTTCTACATCCAAATCTAGTCATGTATTATCAGAAACTATTCGCAATGCCGGCGCCTACGCCAAAATTTACTTTTTTTTTATGCAGAATACAGATTTCATCAATTGACATCATCTACTAGGAAAATAATAGTACTAATACCACATTTATTTTATTAGGTACCTTTAAGTAATAAAAATATGATTTTATTCAAATAAGTTTTGAAGCTAATTTTTTGTGATCCATAATGGTTCTGGGCCCTTATCTTCTTTATATATTTTGTAAATTCTGTTATGAATTCTTTTCAGAAACAAATTTAACATTTGGGACAGGAGACTTATCAATTGAAAATCGTTACATTTTTTAGTGTAGTTGGATTTAGGGAGGTTTACAAACGTAGATGTTAGCCATTCTTCTGGAATTTCGTACGTTTTATATATATTATTGACGATTCTTGCAGGGAGATCTAAGTCTTCATCTTTAAAGAGCTTTAAAATTTCACTGTAAATGTTAACACATATTTCTTTTTGTGTTCCCTAGAAGTCGTGTTCCATTTGTTTTGAGAAGCTCTGCCAATGTTTCCTTTTACTTGTTTGACTAAAGTATTCGTTTTATTTCTAATTCGGTTATAGTGTTGTATACCTGCTTTATTTGTTTTGTCGTGTATTGTAAAAAGGCTTTCTTCTTTTCTTCACATTTTCGTCACCTTCTCTCTAAACCATGGAGTTTTCTTTTTTGATATATTAATGTTTGTTACTTTCCTGTAGACGAAAAGTATTTTATTGGGGGGTGATTTGAATGAACATATTGATAGAGAAAGAGCGGGAATAGAAAGAGTTCATTGAGGTTTGGGGATGAGAATAAGAAATGAATAAAATAGTGTGATTGACTTTGCAGTAGCATGGGATTTTGCTGTCATTGATATTTTTTATGAAACCTGAAGACCAGTATGCTACCTACAGTAGCAGGGAAAGGGAAACTCAGATAAATTTTCTGCTTTGTAAAAGAAGTCAACCAAAAGAGGTTAACAACTATAAAGTGATAAAGGGTGAGTGTGTAACTAGTCAACACCGACCACCGAAAGCAAGTAGGACACCAGAAAGTAAAGTGGTGGAAGTTAAAGGATAAGGATTTGGCAAGAGTCTTTAAGAGTAGAGTGCTGGAAGAGTTTGGAGAAAAAGATACAATAAATGACTGATGGAAGCTAACAGTAAACTTGTGGTGCGAGTGGGAAAGAAAGTGCAAGAAAAAACATCTGGTAAAAGGTCTTCTACAGACAAAGAAACTTGGTGATGCAACGATAAAGTGTAACAGAAGGTTAGAGAAAAGAAAGAGGCTAGAAAGAGGTATGACAGGTCTAAAAGAGGGGTAGAATAAGATAAGGATATATACAATGTAGCAAAGACGGAAGCAAAGCACGCTGTATCTGCTGCTTAGAAAAAATCGTCTGCATAGCTGTATGAATAATTGGAAACACCCGAGGGAATAAAAAGGTAAAATCAAGGGACATGTCATCAAACGACTTGACCCACGTGCGAATGGAAGAGTCCTAAGAACCGATGTTAAAATAAAGAAAGGATGGTATGAGTACTTCAGAAACTTGCTAAATGAAGAACAGCAGAGGAGAGACAGAGGATGCAGGTTCCTAAGTGGAAATGTAATAACGGGGATAGCAAGAGATAAAATTGTAAGGCAGTAGGATCTGATGGAATACCTGCGGAGGTTTAAAGGCTCTGGGAGAAGAAGGGGTTGATATTGTATGGTAAATAATAAGTACAATAGGTAAGGAGGAATAAGAAGGAAAATATATCCAATGCATATAGAGAGAGAATGTTATGGTACTTATTCAAGCGTTAAAATCCCCCATTATTATTATCTTTCCTCTGACTTGATCTACTACTTGTTGTAATCGGTCATAAAACGTTTCCCTTTTTTTTTGAGGCTTGCTATTTTCTGGGCCGTATACTCCGATGATGTTCAGGTCTTCCTTCTTTATTCTTATCTTTGTTGTTACAATTCTTTCTGATATTAATTATGCTAATAATGTAACAATAACATCAACTAAGTTTTTACAAAGAACTGCATTATTAACAGGCACATTGAAAGTCTACAAAAGTTGCAAAGATCTTCCTATTCTTTAATTTTAATTGAAATTAAAATAATTTCGTAACAACCTTTAGTAGTAAAGACAATTTAATAATGGGGTGCCTCAATTGTTACCGGTATTGCTAATTCGACTTTTCACTTACGTTATTTTGTTATTTATTATATATATAAAGGATAATATTTCTTCATAAAATGAATTTCCAACATTTTATATGCGTTCAATAAATCGATCTAACAATAAATTTTATAGTTGTTAAATAATTCCGTACTTTCTTAGATACATCGAACTTGGAGAAAAGCCTTTCTCATTAATTATAAAATACCCTGTAACTATGTGGACTAGTTTGCTTTCGAGAGTACTAATTTATCATGAAAAAAATTACAAATACCATTTACCTTTTGGCTTTACCTCTCTGTCATTAAACAAAATGGTAAGATTCTTAAAAAAATGCAAAACTGATTGATCGATCGATAGGTAAAAGTTGCATGCGATTAGCTCCTGCGGTGATGAATAAATTAAAAATTAAGGTAAGATATGTTAGTTATAGAAATCTAAATAACAAACAAAAAATTTTTATTATGTTATAAACGTAACTGGAAACTGTAAACTAAATTGTGTAACATATGTGGAACCAATATCTTAACACCAGTATATAAATGGTAAGAGTGAGTTCTTTAAGAATAACACCAGGGCCACCTATTCCGAAGTGCAAATTGTATACATAAGCACTCGTAATTTAGTCATCCTAAATATGGATATTTTGCATATTATTTTACTGTCTTCATACATTTTAAATAAAAACGAATGTTTATAATGTTTTCTTAGTCAAATATATTTAATTTTTATGCGAATTAGAACAAATAAGGTATTAGTATAAAAATATAGCTACTTATTTAGGTACCTACATACTTCCACTTTTTATAAACTTTTAGAAGGAACAAAATTTTTATATTATACATAATTGGTAAATATATAGTTAAGTTTAAATACTTAAAACAACCGTCACTTACACAAGTCAGATGCCAATTTTAAAAATAAATATTACGATCGCGTTAATATTCTTGCTAAATAACTATATATAAAGCAGTTTTAAAACAATATTTTCCTTTAATTAGTACGTGCTAAAATATTTATTTTATTAAAATCTTTTATACGGAAGTACATACGCGATCGAAAAAATATTTTCTTAGCATCTTGAGGACAATCAATATTAACACTTGCAGATAACAGACTTGAAACATATTGTTTGCCAGTAAATATGGTATCTCCATTAAAGTTTTGAAAAATTTGCTCCAGTTTTTCCAAATAAGCCATAAATTCATTAGAAGGTTTACATAGTCCACCTTCTGTCAAATGATTGGTCCAGGTGTAAGACGTCGAACTTGGGTTAGTTAAATTTGGTAACTTGCCTTTAAGCTTGCTACAAATAAATCCTCCTAAATGTTCTAGTCCATCATATCTTAAATCATCGAGTTCTTCACAGAGGACTATGTCATCTCCATCCGTGGGATTGGTGTCAATGATTGTTTTTTTTAAAGCAAGCTTTTCTACCATACTACCGCTCATAGTTAATGTAGGAGTACCATCGTCTTCTACATTACAGTAATCTGAAAAAGCACCTTCATTTTTTCCCATTAAATAAGAACGCAGTCGGTATTTAAAATCTAAAGAAGTTGGATGATCGTTCAAACCACCTTTTGCTCTTATGACTTCAAAAAAATTCTCCAAGGGATCTTTGTTTAAGCGTCTCGTCAAAAGGTAGTTTATATTATAGCGTTTGCCTACATCTTCAAGCAGCAACTGCAGAGCCTTATTTGATATAAGAATACCTACAATGTTTGGTAAAATGTTATAAATGTGTTTTTTACTTTGATATACGGTGTTACCTTTTTGGAATGGAAGCAATGATTTCTTGCCTTTAACGCGCATTGTTAAAATCATGTCAGACATTCTATTTAAAATATCATTTTGGGTTTCTAACTCCAAACCATATGCCCGCTTAGATTAAAATTGCGTTGTTCCGGTTTTAAGTCTCCTAATACTTGACAAATTCCCAGAACCAAGCGGTCGGGATCACAATGGATTTTGATTCATTTATTATTGTATTATTAGCTTTTATTACATCATGTACTTTTTAAAGGACCGCTTAGGTATCATTTAAGAATAAATTTTTGAATGTTTTCACACGTTTTTGTGAGTACACAAAAATGCTCAATGCAAATTACAGGTATCGCAAGAAAAATTGTATTGTCTCTTACATATTTCTTCTCAAATTTAAGAAAAAGTAAAAATTTCTATCTGAATATAAAATTCGGTAGCGGTACATCGGTAGAAAAGCGGCGAAATCGGTAGGTTTGGGAACATTGCTGTTACCTGCTACGTTGCAACTGACGTCACTCCCTGGCCGAAGATCGAGCGACCGTGCGCAATATGTTTACCTCTGTAGTTTATTATACCATGGAATAACACTATTTTTTTGTACTTAGATGCAGTGGCTCTTTTTAACTCAAATGCATTAAAAGATAAAACTTTAAACATAAATATAGTTTTTCTAAAAACGTATTTATCATTATAAAAAAATATATATCTCTATCTATCTAATTATCTATACAGTCCTTGCTGTCCAATTTTAGACATAGACATAAGACATCCTCCTCTTACTTCTTCCACGTCTCTCTATTGTAGGCAGTTTGTGTCCACTTCGGACCTGCATGTTTCTTGAAGTCATCTGACTATCTCATTTGTGGTCTTCCTCTTTTTCGTTTCTAACTATATTGTCTCCAATGTATAATCATATTATTCCATCTGTCGTCTTTCTGTCTTATGGTATGTTCAGCGGACTTCCACTTAAGTTTTGCTATCTGGCTTGATACATCGGTCACTTTTGTTTTGTTGCGGATCCAAGTATTTCTTTTCTTGTCTGATAGCCTGATGTTCAGCATTTGTCTTTCCATGACTCTTTGGGTCTTTGCTATTTTTCCATGTTTTTCTTTGTAAACGTTCAAGTTTGAGAACCGGATGTGACAACAGGAAGTATACATTGGTTAAAGACTTTTATTTTTAAATATTGGGGTATTTTCTATTTTTTAGTATATAGGAAATTCTCCGAAGGATACTCAAGCCAACCGTATCCTTCTCTTTATTTCTCCGGTCTGATTTTCTTTATTTAATTTAAATAGTTGTCCCAAATATACATATCCTTTTACTTGTTCTATAGTTGTTTGGCAATTGTAATTAATAATTCTTCTGGTTGGTTGGTCATAACTTTCGTTTTATTATAATTCATTTGTAGACCTATTTTTATTGATTCGCTATTTAATTCATCCATCATATTTTGTAATTCTTCCCTTTTATCTGTTATTAAAACAATGTCGTTTGCATATCTCAAGTAATTGAAGTATTGGCCATTTATGTTAATACCCCCGTTTTTCCCATTGTAATGATAAAGCTTGATTGAATAGTGTCACTCTGTCTGACTCCTCGCCGTATCTTAATAGGCTCCGTTTGTTCAACTATTTTAATGGATGTTGTTGCTTGATCATATATATTGGAAATTAAGTCAGTAGATCTATAGTCTATTCTCCAATTTTGTAAAGAGCTCTTTACTGCCCAATGTTTCACCTAATCGAATGCTTTTTCAAAGTCTAAAAATGCAATATACATTGGGATTTGATATTCGTATTCCTTGGCCTTTTCAATTAACATTTTTATCGTAAGCAGATGGTCGCTTGTACTGAATCCTTTTCTAAAACCGGCTTGCTCTCTTGACTGGTAAATATCTAACTTAATTGTTAATTTGTGTAGTTAACAGTTTGTACATTACATTAAGTAGCGTTATTGCCTATAGTTTTTCAGTTCTTTTCTATCGCCTTTCTTAAATAGTAATAGTGTTATTGCCTCTTTCCATGTGGTGGGTATTTGTTTTGTGTTCAAGATTTTATTCACTAGTACATAAAGAACTTCCACTGTAGTTTTCCCCCCATTTTTTAGCATTTCCACAGTTATCCATACAGTTATTCCATCTTTCCCAGAAGATTTGTTATTCTTCATTTCTTTGAGTGCCTTTTTTATTTCATTTTTACTGATTTCTGGTTGTAGGTAAGAGTTAACGTTCTGTATTTTCAGTTGTAACTAATTACGGATTTCTTGGGTTGGTTTTTGTTATGTTTTATAGAGATTTGTATAATATTCGTGCGTTATCTGCAAAAATATATAAAAGTTAAAAAAGGCAGTCACGCACAGGGCCGTTTCTAGGGTATTGGCTGTCAGGGTGCGAGTGTAATTTGGCCAATCTCCTCACACCGAACTTTCCCAAAAACTTCACAATCATTTTTAAATCAAAAAGTAAAAAAAAAACAGATTACTTGTGATATTTTATATAAAAGTAATAAATGCATTCCTAATAAGTATCTTATTCAATAAAAATGCCAAAGAAATAAAGAAAAAAAATGTGAAGTTAAGCGAAATATCTGGATGACAGACGTCTTAGTAAAATCGGTTAATAAAAAATGAATTTTAGAAAATTTATAAACAATCCAGATGATCACACATAAAAACAAATACACAATTTAAAAAATAAATTAAATAAGCTAATTATTGAGGAAAAAAAATATTTTCACACGGAAATTAGAAAATATAAAAACAATTCTAAGGGTCTGTGGAATACTATGAAAAATTGGATAAAGTAGCACAAAAAGTAAAATTAACTCTATTTTAAATCACAATAATAAGGTACTCACTGATACGCTTGCTAAAAATATTAAAATATCCTCTTCTCCTGATCCTCCAAAAACCCGTAATAACATCAGAAGTTCAGAGTATTATTCATTCCCTAAAACCAAAAAGATGTCCTCGCATAGATAACATTTCCACCAATCTGTTAAAGATAATTTCTAATTATGTCATTATAGCATTTTCAATTTCATTGATTCTTTGAAGTATATTGAAGTCCCCTCGTATACGAAATATTAAAATCACCTTATATATTTTTGATAGATCTAAAAATATTTCGTACGTATTTAAACCCAAATATCTTTTCATTTATTTCTTAGGTCGGCCAAGTTGAAATAAACCATTTTAGAGTTGTTTATTTATTTTAACTTCCTCGGCAAATTCTTGTTTTATTTGAAGTCGCAATTTTAATGCGTAGCAAAAGGATATGTACGTCGTTTCGTGGTGTCTTGTTATGTCAGCGTTTGTATGTATGCGTTCAATTTTAATAGAATTTCGTCACTCTCGTTGGAGCAGCTTTCAAGAGCGGTTCAGCGTTATGTCCAAATTCACGTCGAATTTGTAAAGTATTCTGTTTTCGTCTTTTGTTATGAAGAATATGTAGCAGTTTGTTATTGGTTTTGTGGCAGTCAATGCTTCAATTATTAATGTTTTGAGTGAGGATTGGAGGACATCCTCGTTTTGTTTTTTTTTGTTCCCGCTTTTATCCAAGGCTTTTGGCAGTTTGGAGATGGAGGTTTTCGTGATGCAGAGAGAGTGGAGCCCTCAGTTCCAGTTTCCAGTTATGGTTTCAGAAAGTTAAGTGTGTCATGTGAATTAAGGTAACATTTTGTTCAAATTTTAAACTAAAGACAGACATTTTTTTTATAAAATAATAATTGCTTTCGTTGACATTTAAAATTGTAAATTTTAGGTTTTGAGTAAAGCTGTCAATTTGTGTTTAGTTTTTTTTTGAAATTTAATGTTAATTTTTGACAGCTCGTTTTAGTATTTTTGATGTTGATTTGTTTTGTTTTCTTTTTAAAAGGTTAACCTCCATGCAAATTTTGTAAGTTTTGTAGCAATGGAGTTTTCTAATGGATGACACATGTAAGTTTTTGAATTTTGTATTTCTCCATGTAACTGTTTGTGGTGACACATAAATAAATGTTAAATTTTGTTGTCTTAACATTTTATTTATTTTTTTGAGCTAACCCTTTTTGAGTTTATTTGAAAAAGATATGTTTTTTTTATGTCTTGATTTTGTTTTCTAATTATTTCCCTAGTTACAACTAGTGGTTGTAATAGGCATAATTAGGCACCTCAAGTGGCGCCCTATATTAAATTCCTTGAGGTGTTTCTTGTTTATCTTTATTTTGTTTATCCCAAGAGCCCTTTATTTCATTTTTCTGTAGTTCCCCCATTCCAGTGCCCTTATCTTTTACTTATCCACGACCCCAGCTCTCCTACGAAACCCTGAGTGCCGTTCGCATCAGTAGCGATTATTTTGCTTGCCATATCTCCACCCCCAATAGTTTCTTCCACCAATTTTCTATCCCCTGTGTTAATGCCCCCTTTGGTAGGCAAAATAATTTCGTTACATCATTGATCCGATAACTTATGCAATATATAAAATATTTGAACATGGTACATGTTCTGACCTTTTTAAAAAAGCTGTAATTAAACCTATATTTAAAAAAGGTGATACAAAATTGGTACAAAATTATCGTCCCATATCACTTATTACCAGCCTTGCAAAAATCTTTGAGGCCTTAACCGACGAGTATATCACTATCTTACAAAGTTTAACCTGCTGTCTCTAAACCAATTTGGTTTTAAGAAGAGATATTCCACTTCAGATGCTATAACGTTCGCTACTGATTATTTATATAAGATGCTGGATAATGCCTCTCCTACTTTAGCGATATTCTTTCTAGGATCTATCTAAGGCATTTGACACTGTTAGTCATCAACAGGTGTTAGGTGCTTTGTAAGTTTGCAATTATTTTATTTAATTTTAAAAAGTTTCCATTTTGTAGTTTATATATCTTGTTATTTCCACCTTAACACTCAAATTTTGGCATAAATTCTAATTTTTAAAACAGAAAACTCTCTCCCTTTTTTCCATATTTATTAATTTCTCATTTATTGATTCAGTTTTGATTTTAGAGGAAAACTATTTCTTTAAAATAATCCAAGATTTTGTGTTAGCTATGTGACCTTTTAATTTTTCATGTCTTACTATAAACTCGCTTAAACGACTCCAATCAGTATAACCCTTAACAAATATTCAGATATTCTGATATTCCTACACAACGAGAAAGAGAAAGAAGATCACCGTAGTAGCTGGTAAAAGTGTAACTAAAGCAGACTTTAGAGAAGACGACAGCTTGATTCACATGCGCTTAACGACAAAAATATAGAAGAGAATAAATCCAATGAAGATGAAGAAATCATTAACAGAAGTGAAGGGGAGTTCGAATCAGATGATTAGGAGATGAATATTCCTTTAAGTCAGATTTCTGAAAATCTAAAACGTCGACAGATATGTGTTCCTATTCCTAGTGTTTTCTACAAAAGTAGAATTTCTAAACAGGTTTATTCCGTTTCGAAAGAATCTATACAACTATCAGATTGGCTGCTGGTTACATTTTCAACCAGTTTTAGTAAAAACAAAAGATTAAATTATTACATTGGATAAGTGTTGAAAACCATTGATGAAAACGATGACGTTTACGGAACTTTTTTGAGGCATCGCCAAACCAAACAATCCCCAGGGTTCATTTATCGATTTCCCACGAAACCTGACGTTTGCTATTTCTCTTTTGGCCAAGTTTTTGGTCAAATTTATCCACCTGATAACTCTGAGCTGCCAAACAGCTCAAATAGGGAGATTCTTAAATTGCCCATCAACCAAAATGATCTTAATAATTGCAATCTGTTATTTTTACGAAGATTCTGTTGCGAGAATTAACGCAGCAGATTTAAGTTCAAACTTTTTTATCTGTTCCTACATATTTAATTTTGTGTTCTTATAGTCTTATAGAGCGCTGATAGTCTCTAGACCATAAAAACTGATAGACGCGCCGTAATGCTATTCTCTCGTTTCGAGGAGTGAAGCCAACATAAAACGATTCACACAGCTGTGGGTGACGTCAGTTTGAGGCAGAAACGGTAGATATTAGAAGTGTTTATACGCGTTGTAAACTTTTTAAAGTGTTTAAATTTAAAATTTTTCCAATACATTAATATTATAATTATGGTGGCATCTTGCAGTGCATTTAATTGTACCTACACAGCGACAAAAGAGGGACAGATATATCATTTCACGGGTAAGTAAATTCACAAATTAAACTTGAAAAACATACCAGAAATTTAGCACCTTTTATTTTACTTTTTGCTCCCAAAGTGTTTAAAATAGACACATATGAGAAAGAGAGAGTTATATATAATTTTCATTTTATAATTTAATTGAAAACTAAAGTATTAAGTAAATAAATTGTTTTAGATTTCCTAAAGATTCATCATTGCAAAAAAAAATGGATTATAGCGATGCGCCGTGAAAATTTTAAACCGACAAAGAGTTCTAAAATTTGCTCCAAACATTTCACAGCGGATTCGTATATTACTAGCGGTTGGAGTTCAAAAAACAACTAAAAAAAGATGGTGTACCTAGCATTTTTGAGTTTACAAACCATTTAATTAAGCAAGTTACAACTAGAAAATTTACAAAAAAAAGAGAAACTGTTTCAGTCAAACCAACAGGATCTAAAAGGGAAAATATAAATATAACGAGTGAATCTACCACCATAAAGACTCCAGTAGAAATTTCAGACGAAACTACCTTAGAACCTCCCTTGAAAAAGCGAAGACATTATCTTGGTGACTTTGAACAAGGATCATCTAACAGAGACCAGGGATATAAAGTAGTAGTAAACAAATTAATTCAAAAGAAAAACAAACAAATCAAAATGTTGCAACAACGAAATAGAAGGCTTATTAAAAAAGTAAATACCTTAAAACCTTTATTAGAACATCTTAAAGAAAAACAGATGATCGGTGAAGATTCCTCTCTGAAACTTTCGGTAAGGAAAATTAATAATACTTCTTATTAGTGATCTATTTAGCTTTGGCATGTATAACAGTTTATTTTATATTGTTTGTAGTTAGTCGATCAAGTTTTGATTATTGCTTTTTATTTTATTAGGATACGATGCATGCTTCTGCAAAAACTATCTTTAAGCAGCTACTTAAATCTAAGAGCACTAAAACATATCCACCGGAGTTAAAAAGCTTTGCTCTCACTCTTAATCTATTCACCAAAAGCTTACATGTAGGTCAGAAAAACTTTTCCTAACATGTTACCTCATCCACGAACAGCCAAAAAGTTGCTGCAACATTATTTGAGAAATAAAAGCTCAAAAGAATTTGTACATAGCGAAGCTACTCAAAATTTCATATTTTTGATATTTTAAATAGCCGAAATTTATTGGCAAAACACCTAAAATCTAGTTTACAGCATCATAATAAACAAGCGATTTTTCAAAAAAACTGAAGAATCTATAAAATTCACTTAAATGTTCCAAAAATGGTGAACCCCTATATCTAAGCCAAAGAAAGACGGATTTTATTGGTAGGATCATTAGTTTAAAATCACTAATGGGAATTTGGAATAATTACGTGAAGGATATGGATGGAGGTCTGAAGTATCTTTCGGCCTATAAACTTTTTCAAGATCACTTAGAAGTTTTCTTTAGTTCTATTAGGAGTCATGGAGGTTACAACAACAACCCAACGGCAAAACAATTTAAAGCTGCATATAAAAGACTGTTAATGCACACAAGTGTTACAGGATCTACCCAGGCTAATTGTATAGAACAGGCACCTTCCATAATATTAGCAATGAGCACAACAAATACTGTGAAAATGAAAACTGTTGATCATCAACTCATTGACAACTTTATAACTGATGAAAATAATATTGATACAATAACTAGTAACCAGGATCAGGATTATACTGTAAATAATTTAAGTTTTTCAAGAACATTGTCATCTTATGTTTGTGATGTTGTTGACTATATCGCTGGGTTTGTCGTTAAGAAAGTTAAGAAAACATTAGATTGTGACATATGTTTGTGTGCAATTGAATGTGATAATTTACAATTTCCATTCATAAGACACAAAAATTATAGCATATCAAAAGATTTTTTAATTCAACCTTCTAAAGACGTCATTCATATTTGCAAAATTGCTGAAAGCGAAATTAAATTTATGTACAATTCAAAAAAATTAAACGATTCCAAAATAATGACGAAATTGATCTTAAATGTCATGAGTAACGTGCATGGTTCTGTGTTTAACGCATACAAAGAACATATGTTTGATCATGAATTTGAAACAAACCATTTGTTTAATCTAATAAAGATAATTTGTTTCCATTATTGTAACATTAGATTGTACCACGAAGGTGAAAAGCTAAATAATGTAATAAGAGTTAGAAGTAAGTTAACAAAAGCTATTTTGTTTTGTGGTCAATAAATTAATAGATTTCCTACATATTTTTTTACCTAACCTAAAACTTCCACCCAAAAGAAAATTATTCTTCTTTAAATTTATTTTTAAATATCAAACAAGAGGTGATATACCAACGGTATGTATAATAATATATGTAGGTATGTACTTTCAAATAAAACATTTATTTTTACAATTTAAGGCAAAAATATTTATCAATTACTTTGCTAAATAATTTATCTTCCATATTTTTTACAAAATATTGAAGTTATATTAAAATTAATCTAAAATTGGGTAATTTTACTAGCGCTTTGCTAAGAATCCAAGCGGGCTCTTGCCTCATTGTGACGTCACTTTCGCGGAAGGTCTTTGCTTCAACGGTTCGGTACAAGGCGTGTCTATCAATTTTTATGGTCTAAGCTTATAGTTATACCAGTACAAAAGTTATGCTGTGAGAATTAATGCAACGCAACAGGGTCTCTTGTGTTCCCTAAAGTAAGAAAGTTGTATATTTTTCTATATTTTCATACTAAATTAATAATATAAATTCCAAATTTGTATGTTTATTATATTTTTAAGCTAAAAAAATTAATTGCACATTTTAGTAATATATTTTTAAATGTCTCTATTGACCTCTGGGATGGTATATAAGCCAAACTAATGTAAAACAAAGCATTGTTTCCTTTCACCCCGTTTGGTGGTTGAATAGAAAAACACTACTTTTTTTGCATTTTGCATATTTTCGTGGCCGATTAGAGAAATAGCAACTAACTACAAAGACTGAAAATCTCAAAACTTTTTCTATTAACCGCGTTTTACGGTACTTATTAAATTTATTAATTAAAATCAGCTTCAATCTTAACAAAATTAGTATAATTAAATAGGTATGTTCAATAGCTTTCAAACCGTATATCACTGTAAACTCATCTATCACTATTACGTGACCTGTTATGACTAGTTGAGAAGCCTACGTGTCTTTATTTCCTCCCTTTAAATTTTACTATTATAAAAGTATAACCTTTCAAATGACACGAGTGGGGAGGGGACTATAATATTATGGCTTGTCTTAATAAGTCCTTGACAAAAGCGAGTAACCGCGTATATATCTTACCTGCTATGATAATAATGTTTAGTTTTTTAATTCTTATTGCAATGACGCTCCTTTTCTCTTTCATTTAATGAAGATGTTGAGACTTTTTAAAAAGGCCCTTTCTTACTTTAGAAAGAAGTCTTTCTCATCCATTTTAAAATATTTTTAATTATTTTTCAGACTTTTTTACCTTTTTATTAACGTTAAAAAATATTGCCCGCCTCTGAAGAATAATAGAAATTCGATTTGTCCAAAATTTTGACTTTATCATCTAATCTCTTCAAGATCACGAATAATTCTTAATTATATTTTGGTAAAAAATCTTAAAGACATTAGTATAGACGTCAGTGGCCGCATTTTAGGCGTGGCAGGGCCATTAAACTGGATCAGTTTTGTTTAACTAATCTAATCGATACTCGCTATTCATTAGTTATAAAATACTGTTTTTGGAAGGCATCGTACCCGCGGCGATACAAATTGTTTGGTCTAGATTAGAATAGGCGATTCCTGCGTTTCGTCGAAGAAAAGAAAGCGAAGGAGCTTCAAACGAGTTTTTTATTCTAAAGAACAATGACAGATATTATATGAATGAAAATTTACAGGCAATTAAATTGAATATATCTATTTCAGATCAAGGTTACGGTTTTATAAAACAGCTTGTAATTTAATAAAGTTATTATCCTATAACAAAGCCGAAATTTTATTAAACTGGTTTAAAAAATTATGTAACTTTTAACTATTAAAATATTTTGATCTATTATTGGGTTCCGACTATATGTCTCATAGATGCAAATGATGCGTAATCAGTTTCGAAATAGAAATCGTTTTGGTTTTCTGCTTTTAATAATCTATTATTAACCTAATTCTTCACAAAAGATTGTCGCCAACTTTTTCCAAGTTCCTTCTTAATATCTATCTTTTAAAAATATTAATAAAATTTATTGTTTTTTTCTGTTATGATCCATGTAGGTGTTACAATTCTATATTGTATATTTTTATGTGTTAAGTGTTGCACCACCTGTTAGTGACTCTAGTGTCAACGTCAACAAGTAGAACCTAAATACAGGGTGTCCCATAATTAATTGGACATTAGCTAATGGGTGATAGCTGACATCAAAATAAAGCATTTGAGCTCAAATTGCTTAGGAAAAATGTTGCTAGTTTTCGTTCTACAGGGAGATTCATTAAAATATATTAAGATATATTAAAAACTATTCAACGGATTTAAGTGTGATTTGGTATCTTGCTATTATTTAGTATGCTTAATAAGAAAATAATATTAGTTTTACCATTGACACTAAGTGGCGCCACCTACTGTAACATTGGTTCATTAATGGGGCCATAATTTTTTGTCCGCCCTGTATAAACATTCTAGGAAAAAAACATGAAATACCATTCAATTCTACACAAAAAAGGTATTCTTATTTCAAATCAAAAAAGTACACCGTTTTCGAAATAAACGTATTTTGTTTTTCGTAAAACAAGCAGGTACCTAGGTATGCTGTGAACTAATGGCAAAGCCAAGGCGTAAGTACGAATTGATTTATTATTAGTTGTCAAAGGTAACTACGAATTTATTTATTATTAGTTGTCAAAGTGCAGTACGAGTCATTATTTGTCAAAGAGCTAGTATTAAGTTTTTTATAAACCACTTAAGATAAAGGAAAAATGCCACGTCATAGTGAATTTTCTAATGTAGAAATGCGCGATATGATCTATTTGTATGCCCAGGAAAATTTTTGTTCTCGTAAAGCAGCTGAACTCTATTTCGAACTTTATCCCAATAGAAGGCAACCAAACCATAAAACTATTAGATCATTGTTCGACAGATTAGGCGAAACAGGGTCATTTCATCCCAAAAACAGGAATGCTGGAAGACCGAAATTGATGCTGATATGGAGGATGAAATTGTTATGTGTGTTGCAGAAGATCCAGAAACCAGTACAAGGCTTGTTTCTGCGGCCACTGGTATAAGCAAATCTACGGTGTCAAGAATAATACGGACAAAAAATCTGTATCCGTATCGTTTTACTGCAGTACAGAATCTTTTACCACAGGATTTTCCAGCAAGTCTCCGATTTAGTCATCCAATGTTTTATAATAAAATTTTATTTACCGATGAAGCCACATTTACTAGAAGGGGTGTATTTAACTGGCGCAATAGCTATATCTACGCGACAGAAAATCCTCATGCATTTCAAGAACATCATTTTTAACACGAGTTTTCCATAAATATTTGGTGTGGCATATTTGGGGATTGTATTGTAAATTTTTTGAGAAAAGATTTACCAACTCTTTTAGAAGACATACCTCTAAATTTGAGACGGAACTCTTGGTACATGCATGATGGTGCACCACCACATTATAGCCTAGAAGTTAGAAATTTTCTAGATGAAATTTATTCTCAAAGGTGTATTGGTAGAGGTAGTGTATACCCATGGCCAGCACGCAGTCCCGAACTAAATCCCCTAGACTTTCACTTGTGGGACTACTTAAAGTCACTTGATTATAAAAAAAAATAAATAACCGTCAAGAGTTATGGCAAAATATTGTTGAGGGAGTTAACGTCATTAGGGCCCAAAAAAACTCATTATTTAAAATAAGACAAAACTTACACAAAAGATTTGGATTATGTAGTTTATCTAATGGTGCACATTTTGAACACTTATTGTAATTTTTTTTCGTTTCGTTTTGAATTATTCACTTTGTTAATTGTTTTATATTCACTTCATTGTTTAATTTAATTTCTATTTTTTTTAAATTTGTCAAAGGTTTAATAAAAATAATTGTTTCAATCACATGCATTTTGTTTGCAAAAATTATCTACTAATAATACATTGAATATTCACTTTTATTTAAGACCTTTTGAATAATGTTTGAATTTACATAAGTTTTTGTAAAATTTTTTTATTTTATGCACGTCTCTAAAAAATACGTTTATTTCGAAAACGGTGTACTTTTTTGATTTGAAACAAGAATACCTTTTTTGTGTAGAATTGAATGTTATTTCATGTTTTTTTCCTAGAATGTTTATACAAGGCGGGAAAAAAAATTATGGCCCCATTAATGAACCAATGTTATAGTAGGTGGCGCCACCTAGTGTCATCGGTAAAACTAATATTATTTTCATATTAAGCATACCAAATAATAGCAAGATACCAAATTTTACTTGAATCAGTTGAATAGTTTTCAATATATCCCTAAGAATAATATAAAAAAATATTAATGAATCACCCTGTAGAACGAAAACTAGCAACATTTTGCCTAAGCAATTTGAGCTCAAACGCTTAATTTTGATGTCAGCTATCACCCATTAGCTAATGAAAAATTAATTATGGGACACCCTGTATATTGTAATTAGTAATTTGTGTTAACATAAAAACGTTTATTTTTCTCAACGTATCGTTTAGTATTCCATCTTTAAGCAGATTCTCCATCACGCATTCCTAAAGGTTATGGTAACAATGTTGTGGAAATTTAAGAAGCATACATAGTGGTAATAAGAAAACAAAGTGTTTTCGGAAAACGTGGTATGGAACACAACGAAAAAAATGGCGGAAACAAATGATGTAAACATCGAACTTTTGATGAAAATAATTTCTCCAACTGGTTATTGAGGGTAAAATTGTTACTGGAACATATTGGTGTATTAGCTGTACTATTCCAAGATGAACTTGCAGGTGATGTCGCTCGAGAAGTATATAAGAAAAATTATGTGAAAGCCCGGAATCTAATTATGCAATATTTACATGACCATTTACTGAAAATGGTTAAATCAAATACCTCAGCAAAAGAGATTATAAGTACATCGAAAAATATTTACCAAAAGAAGGAAATTTCGACACATGTTCAACTGCAGCAGAAACTAAGGTGGTTGAAATACACAACAGGGTCTTTAAATATGTTTTTAACAGAATTTAATCAAACTGTGTGGGAACTTGCAGATAGTGAAGTTGTATTACCAGATACTCTCTGTAATGTCTAGAGCATATCAAGCAGTTACTACATCAATTGATATTAAGTTTTGTCATTTGAAACTAAAGTTACATTAGACTTTGTTAAAAACTAACCACTCATGGAAGAGGCAAGGCACAATAAAAATGATCTAATGTTATATTTATAGCAAATAGACAGTCATGTGTTCGTAAAGCCATTCGCCAATAGCTCGTCAATACAGACAACAAAAATGTATATCTCAACTTTCAATGTAAAATATTTGTCTAAAGACGAGAAACTCTATGAGTTAGAGGAAGAAGTTAAACTCCTGCAATGGGATATAATCGGACTATCGGAGGTAAAAGGAAAAGATGAAAACTGCATCTCGCTAGAGTCTGAAAACATATTGTATTTTAAAGGTAAAGAAAACGAAAGTTTAGATGGAGTTGGTTTTTTGATTTCGAAAAAATACGCTCATAAAACTGAGGAATACGTAGAAATAACAGAAAGAATCGCTTTATTAATCATAAATATCAGCGAAAAGGTCACTTTAAAAATAATTTAGATTTATGGGACAACATCTACATACACAGACGAAGAAATAGAAAAATTCTATGAACACCTCACACAGTCCATGACGTATCGAAACACTACCTACACAATTATAATGGGCGATTTTAATGCGAAAATGGGCAAAAAACTAGAAAAAAACGAAAAATATATTGGAGAATTTGGACATGGAGTAAGAAATGAAAGATTAGATCTATTGGTTAACTATCTAGAAAACAACAAATTATTCGCCATGAACTCTTACTTCAAGAAAAAGCCACATAGGAAATGGACGTGGATGTCGCCAGATGGGAAAACTAAAAATGAAATTGACTACATACTAACAAACAAAAAGAACATTTTCGAAGACGTCGCAGTAATAAACTCAATCTCTACTGGTAGTGATCACAGAATGATACGGGCTAAAATCAGTAATAAACACAAAAAAAATCTAAGACAATATGTGCACTCTAAGAAAAAAGTCCACCCAGAAAAATTAAATGAGAATAAAGAACAATACCAAAACAAATTAAGAACAGCTGAAGAACTAAAGCTAACAGACCTAAATCTAGATCAACTAAACAAAGCCATCACTGAAGAACTTCTAAAGACTTGCTTAGAAGTAGCACCAGCAAAATCAGACGAAAAATCAAAACTAAGGGCCATACCTTTAGACATGCTACAACAAGGGAAAAGCCTACTACAAGAAAATAAAAGAAATACAACTGAATATAAAACCCTTAATACAGAAATAAGAAGATATATAAAACAAGATCTCAAACGGCATCAAGAAGAACGAATCGAGAAGATTATAGAAGAAAACAGAAACTTAAGATCTATCAAGTCCCACCTAGGAAGAAATAAAATCATAGAGATGAAAAATAAACAAGGTGAAATAGAGAAAAGCAGAACCCAAATATCTAAGATAACAAGGGAATATTACAGTGACCTCTAAAACTCTAAAAACAGTCCACCTGATACAACTCAACAAAACCTGAAAAAGAAAATAATGAATGTAAACTCTGAAATATTACCTCCCATAACCGGAGAAGAAATAGAAAAAACAATTAGAGATACGAAAAGAAATAAGGCTCCGGGAAACGATAAAATTCTAATTGAAATGTCAAAAGAAGGAGAAGAAAAGATAAAAGACTACCTAAAGATACTTTTCAATAAATGTTTGTTTGAAGGACACATACCGCAAGACTGGAATAAGGCAAATACAATTCTGATATATAAGAAAGGAAATAGAACAAAATTAGCTAACTATAGACCAATATCTCTCTTGTCACAAATCTATAAAACTTTCACTAAGGTGATCACAACTAGACTTACAACAAATCTGATGCATACCAACCAGTTGAGCAGGCAGGATTTAGAAAGGGGTACATCACAACCGACCACCTTCACACTCTTAAAATATTGATAGAAAAGACCAACGAATACAACCTTCCAATATACCTGTTTGTTGACTATGAAAAAGCGTTTGACAGCATAGAACTATGGGCAGTGGAAGAAGCGCTAGTTAATTGCCGAATAGATTCACTGTACAGAATGTTAATCCACAATATATATCAAAACGCCACTATGAGAATTCAGCTAGACAGAGATTTGCAAACTCCATTAATTAGAATTTGTAGAGGTGTCAGACAAGGGGATACAATCTCACCCAAACTATTTATTCTGGCGTTGGAAGACATTTTTTAATCTATAGACTGGGACAATAGACGGATTTGTATAAACTGAAAATATTTAAATGATCTAAGATTCGCCGATGATGTACTCCTGATAGCAACAACTATGGAACAACTACGAATAATGATTTCAGACCTAGAAAAAACATCTCTTGAGAAAGGACTAAAAATGAACCTAGAGAAAGCTAAAATAATGACTAATACAGAAGACAGATCAGTAATTACCATAGATGGAACAAGCATAGATACCTTTAAAATTAAGAACGAAGGCATTTAATGCATGCGTCCTACCTGTTCTGACATATGGTGCCCAGACGTGGACTTGTACCAAGAGCAACTTAGATGGAATAAAGAAAACTCAAAGAGCTATGGAAAGACAAATGTTGGGAATATCGTTGAGAGATAAAAAGAGGAACAAATGGATAAGATGCAAAACCGAAACAACAGACGCTGCCGAACATGCATTGAAATTAAAATGGAAATGGGCTGGGCATAACGAAAGATATCAGGATGGAAGATGGAATAAAGAAATTGGCCGCTGGAGACCATATACTGCAAAAAGGTCAAGAGGTCGACCGCAAATGAGATGGAAAGATGACATTGAGCAAGGCGCAGGTCCAATGTGGAAAAGACAAACAGAAGACAGAGACAAATGGAGACAAATGGGAGAGGCCTATATTCAACATATGAATAGATTTTGGGCTATAGATAGATATATACAGATAGACAGCCATGGAATAAAGAAATAAAGAATAAAGCTGGAACCACTAATGGCAATGTGAGAAATAATCAACCATTTCAATTTAAATACCATAACTGTGGAAAAATCGGACACAAGCACTAACCGTGTTGGAGTTTGAAATGTGTTCTGCTTCACAATGGAAACAAGTTTGGCTTAATACCAATTGCTCATTTAGCCTTGATGAAAAAAGAATATGTTACAATAGCTTTAGTTTTACAAATTATAAAATGTAAATTTGTGTAGACTTGAAAATGGTAAACTTTCTTCTTGGGCAGCAAAGCGGTTACACAAAATATCCTTGCTTCTTGTGCCTCTATGATAGTAGGGACCGAAAAAACCATTGGATTAAAAAAGAGTGGCATAAGAGAAAAAAACTTGGTAATTGGACAAAAGAACATTATTGCCCAGTCTTTAGTCGAACCAGAGAAAATAGTCTTCCATATTAAAATAGGCCTAATTCGTTAAGGCACTTGTCAGATCAGACTTCTTACAAAAGATCCGGCTTTTGTGGGGTCAATAAATAAGGTAGAGAAAAAAGTTTGGCTTTCATTTCTGGACATTATCAAAAATTCTCTGGGAAATCACCAAGACATAAAAACCATGGAGGATCGCTAGCAAGGAAGATGGGATACCCATATGATGGCAGATTTTTGCTGGAGTTAAAAGTGAGACTGTTTAAAAGTTCATTCCATGAAATCACGCAAGCGAAGCTTTCGTTAAGCCAAGTAAAGTTTTTTTTCTATTTTGTTAGTATTTTTCTCAAAACTAATTGTATATCTGTTTCATTGTACAAAGAGCTTTATTGTAGTTAAATGGCTTAAAATATATGTATTTTCTAATTGTGTGATTTTTATTTCAATTTAGTATATCCATATCAGCATATTCGTATTTTAATGCATAAACGCTGGCATGACCTACGTTATCTTAAAAACTAGAGCTGATAGGGCAAAACTAAAGCCATATTCGGAATCAGCACAGCAAATATACCTAATATCAGCTCTAAACACTTTGGTACCAAAAAATAGAACAAGTGATGGAGTTTAAATATCTAGGCGTCACATTATCTAACTACGGAAAGCTCAAAGCTGAAGTGGAAGATCAAGTTAATAGGGCAAAAAGAGCCACAGGCTACCTAAACGAAACAATATGGACAAATAAAAATATCGGGAAAGAAACGAAAGGCAGAATTTACAAAACAGTCATCAGACCAATAATGACATACGCGGCAGAAACACGATATACGGCGTAGATGCAAGGTGGAGAACATCAAGAGTTGGGTAAGAAATATTAGTAGAATGGAATGATTATATAAGACGAATGACAACAAATAAAGTAGTAAAGACGGCAAAAGAAGTTCGATATAGGAAGACGATCAGTAGGAAGACCACGAAAATGATGACCAGAGAGAGTCATGTCTACATAAAAAGAAGAAGAATAGTAAGTGAAAAATAAAAAAATGGCATTTTTTACACTGAACTGTTAATAATTAAAAAATGATGCCGAAAGCTTTGCAAAAAACATAGATTTTATTTTTATAGGCTTATAATAACAAAAAATTTTCAGTGACAGTCCAAAACAGGATCTTTTTTATTTTTATTTCCCTAGACTCTTAAGCAACTTGTGAAGTACCTGACCACTAGAGAATTATAAAAAAAAAACTTTCTCGGGGCCAATATTGTAATTACGATAATTTTATGATTTACGGATTTCTCACACTTTTTAAGTTCAACATTGCATTACATCGATCGATGAAAAGTAGCACAAAGGACATTATATGATACAAAAACTGCTAAAGACGATTATGGCAACATCATCTATTAGGAATTACTTGTTTTCAAATATTGATAAATTGGTTTAGAGATTATCTACCTGTGCACATACTCATTACCTTTCTATTTCATATCAGTCATCAATTTCATTCTAATTAATACGAAGTTGTTACATAATTGTTAGAAAGGAAGTTTCGTGTCATCATAAACGACTTATATGGATGTACTAAATCATAAAAACTGTTCTAGATGAACTAAACAGGGTCGTATTTTCCTTTTCTGTACATTTATTAAGATTAAAATTGTTATTAGAAGTCGTGTTTACCTAATCGCTTTTATACCAAATTAATTTTCTTTCTTACGCTTTTTATTACTTTAACACTTCTTTTTCGGTTTAGAATAAATGTTCATTTTGTCATTTCTGATATTAGGTTTCCAGTTGATAACAATGCCTTAATCACATATTAGAGGTCTTAGAAAATTTCATGAACCTAACCACTTATTTAGTGACGTCCATATACCAAAGAAACTATGAAATCCGACATTATTGAAAACATTTATTTATCTGCAGCGCGTTCTCGTAGCAAGACAGAGTCAAACTCGATTTTGCATTAGTAAAATGGTTGGAGTATTTATTGTTTTTTTTTTCTAACACTCTTTTTTACTACTTTATTTTAAATTTAGTTTGCAATTAACACAGTTTATGTTTTTAGGGTTCATATTTTTTTTTGGGAATGAGTATTTCCAAGGTTCATACCTTGCCTCTTTTTTCAATATTTTTTTTTGAAATTCTTTAAATTTGATGGCCTTTGTGAGTAGGATAGTGTTCCATAATTAAAAATGCTTTATAAGACTCCTCATAATTGAATATTTTTGTAAAAAAAAATTTTTCTATTGGTGTTTTCCCGAAACAACCAGTATTTTTATATTTACAATCATAACAAAATAACATTATCAACGTTGACACTTGATGGGTATCTTGATGTTTATTGGCTGAATTAGATATTACCAACTATGCCGTGAATACTTCGAGGTCATTGTTAACTTTGCAGTAAGTGTTGTCAAGCAGATAAATTCCAAAATACCAAGGCTATAATTCTCCAAAGTTCACCAGTTTTCTGGAGCATTGCTTAAGGCACTTAACACTTTTTTCCTGTACCATGCATCGCCTAGGCATCATAACATTACATTTCGTTAGAGAGCAAAGTAGTCGCATCCCAAGTCTAACCATATAATGGGCCAGTTGTGATGCGCGTGTCTATGATTTGCCCACTGAGCATGGTATAAATTTTCATGTGTGTATGTGTGTGTGTGAGATTTTAATGTAGAACATTTTTAATATGGAAGCGAAACTTGTCCAATGGCAGTGTATTAATTTTTCTCTATAGTAGAATTCTGAGGCGATCGGCATGAAATAGTTGTAAAAGTTCATTTATACGGCGAGGAGAGTCCGTTATACAACATGTAAACTTTTTTTATATAAACATGTCTTTTCTATTACTTGGTAATATGAGTGTGGTGCCTACTTGACCTAGGCATTCTTTGAGTTTGGTGGAAGTGTAATTCCAAGTAGTCTGCCACGCTCTTAAGATGTAGCCTTTGTTGTTTACTTTGTGATAAATGAAGGTATTTTATTTATTATAGTAATATATTGCGTGGTTACTCAATTGTTTGCCAGAGAGTCTACTTCCTCATTACCACTTATTCCCATATGAAAAGGTACCCAGATAAAAGAAATATCTTTTTGTTGAGCCTGTAAATAAGATAATTCTTCTTTTATCTTGAGAAGTATAGCGTGAGTTGTATAAATCTGTTCTATTCCAAGTAATGTGCTCATTGAATCAGTGATAATTACAAAATTGCTTTCATAGAGAAAACTACATTTTTTCATAGCCTGGGGACTTGACATAACTTCTCCAATATACAACAGTTTGTTGAAATTCGTACGGTAAAATTTCGCAGATATAAGCTGCAGCATGTCCTTCATTTGGACATTCCTACATTTATACATTTCTACATTCCTACATTTGGAAATATGAGTGAAGATTAGATGGGTTATTGGGTATTTAGATATTAAATTTCTAAAGGCTTGCTGGACAAATAAAGGATGTGTGAAACCTTTAGGGAGCTCTTTTAGAGACGTATCTATTTCTGGAAGTTTGATAATACAGGAAGAAGAATTTACACATAATAAATAATACGTTTAAATAATAAGGAAATTAATACTCAGGTTTTTTTTGCTCAGGAAATGGTAACATCTTTTTTCAATGTTCCTGTAATGATCGGAAGATTTGTTTTGCAAAACATTGTTGAGTAGGCTATGTTGCTTTTGTTTGCTGAAATTCTGGCAACGTAATTTAGTGACAGGAGTTGCCTTCGTTGGTTTAAGTTGAGTTCATTAGTTATTTACTTCATATTAATGATCTTTAAATAGTAAGTAAGGTTGTTGTATCAACGCCCTAAGAGGTATTTGACAGCATTTTTAGTATTGTAAGTCTGGGTTGGCAAGAACGTTGCAGATTAGTTATGTGGCTCTCCCATTTTAAGTTACATTCAAAAGAAAGTCTTAAGAAATTTATTTCTTCTCTCTGTTCCAGAAGAACTCCGTTTAATGTAAATGGAAAGTTATAATATTTTTTTTTTTGCTAAAAATTAAATAACTTGCCTTCTCACCAGAGAATATAAAACCCGTGTTTTGAAACCAGCCTTAAATTGTGTATAAGGCCAGATCTGATCCCAGAGTTATATTGTTTGTTTTTAGGTAAATTACAAAGTCATCTGCATATAGGCTAGTATGTACAGGTAGCTTTATTTGACTTACAATACTATTTATTGCAATTAGAAAGAGTTTTGAACTTAGAGTAGATCCATGTGGAGTGTGGTTTTGAAGTCGTCTCGAAGATGAAAATGCATTGGTTCTAACTCGAAAATTCGTGCTGTTAGAAAATTTTTAATAAAGGATAGCATATGCCCTTGAGCATTCCAATCTTAAGTTTTCTTAATAAAATATTTCTCCATGTTATGTCTAAAGCTTTTCTTGTGTCAAAAACAGGACAATAAGTTTTTGATTTTGTAAAAAAGATTTATGTATAGCTGACTTAAGCGTTATTAGATTGTCTGTTCGAAATCCACTTTGCCTGATGCTTCTTAGGTTATTGTTTTCGAGATGCCATTTAAGAAGATAATTAAGGATTTTTTCTAAAATTTTCAGGTACATCACGTAAGTAAAAATAATATCGTATGACATTTTTACTGGGGAGACCCTTTCTGACAGGTTCCGGCACCATTTGCATATGTAACTCTGTTTCAAGGGAGAACCGACGGCTTAACGGGCCTTCCAAAAGCACGGTGAACGGCTTGTATCAATAGAAATAAAAATGTCGATGTTGGTGCTCAGATTCTAACTAGTGCACTCTGGCTTGGAAAGCTCCACATGCCAAAGCCAGGTCGTCCACAGCACGTAAGTGTTATTGAACGATAGGAATTTGAATCATATTTTGATTTATTATATTTAAACATTGAGATTATAGGTACCTGCTACCATAGATCTAGATATTTTTTAATGCAAATGCTTGCAACGTGTAGGTAAACGAGCGACTTTGTAATTAAGTGAAATTTAGTGAATGGCTAGACCTACGTTATTTAAATAATAAATTTAAAAAATACCTAGTTATTGTTAAAAGATGATAAAAAATGTTATTGTTATTATATCCCAATTTGTTTATTTAAATTATATATCACAACATCATTAGATTGTATCTTAATTGTTTATATTCTTCAGAATAATCTCTCGATCTCACAGTAAAACGTCTTTAAATGTAAAATTGATATCAGCTATTAATATTCATATCCCTATTAATAATTTATCTCGGCAGTTACATTATACAAGCAGATTATTGCTCTACGATTACAGATAAGAATTTAACTTTTACTTGTAAGGGGCGGCGTCTAGTGTGATCTTTTAATTCTGAATTATAACCGTCTATAAGTGAAATTGGCAACTGAATGCGAAAATAGTTCGAGGCAATAAGATCACTGAACTAATTGAAACTATATGGGAGTGTCTTGTGTATATACTTTACTTCAATATAAATGATCCATTTATCATACTGTTATAACAGCGTTGATTTTTTAAAGGAAAACAATAGTTTCTCTTTATCGAAGCATTCACTTGCATCAGAAATATCTATCTGTTATATTAATTATTTTCATATTTCTAAGAATCATTCATATTTACTAGTACAATTCTTATTATTTGTTTTTTATAATTTTTTAATTATACTCTATTTATTTTCACAATCTGTTCTTTGCATTGGAACAGCTGTCGTATGGTCGTAGCATCCTCCTGGTTTTCGGGGGTTTCTGGACGCTCAGCGACCGCCGTTCTCGAAGAGGATCTCAAGTTTCGAGAGTCCATCTTCGTTTCAGGAGTTATCAGCATTCCGGCCTCTACGTGTGAGTAGCCACACCAGGCCAACAAGGTCTAGCGAGGCTAGTAGTATATGACGACTGAAATCTCGATCAAGCAAGCAAGCAATTTGATTGAACCCAGCCTGTGAGAAATGTTCACCCCTAAAAATTACGTTCGGATGTAACAACCCATTGGAGCGAGGTGTGTTAACTCGAGTAAAAACAGGAGTCAACCATCGCGCTCCAATGCTCCAAACCATCCCTTTCCCCCCTATACTACTCTGATGCGCTATAGAGGCACAATTATCAGCCAAATTCTCTTCATGTGGAGGTCCTGGGTAATAGTAGCCCAACATGGTTTTCTAACCGAATGCAAAACTTAGGACAGCGCATTGTCGCTATATTCCTGTTATCTTAAAGTGGCTTATCCGCGAACTAAAATTGCTTACTTGGGCCTAAAGTCTCTGCTCTGAGTCTGTTAATTTTTTTGTTGGCTTGCGCCGGTTTTGGTTAGCATTTTTTAATTTTTTTGGTAGTCGAGGCCGGTTTTATGTGTGTTTTTTTGTAGGTAGCCCTGAAAGAAAAAATCATAATTAGTGCAATATCTTTACTATGACACTGATAATGTATAAAATATAAAACAATATAATAATATAGAGTTTATCCTCTTTAAGGCAACAGGGCCCACTTTGTAATTACCGATTGTCCTTGGATGTTTTTGAGCTACGAACTGTCTTCATTCTGCTTTGTTGTTGTTTTTTGAATTGTTGTCTTTCTGGTGTTTTGTTTTCTCTCTGGCGTGATTTTAATTTTCTCTCTGGTATTTTGTTTTAGTCTACTATTTCTTGTTTAGGTCTTTTTGCTTCCATATATGGAAAGCGTCATACCTCATTATCTCTCGCAGTATATGCTTATAGAACTTTATCGTAGCTTTTTTCTTTCATTGTGTCAGTCACTCTGATTTGTTGCAATTCTCTAAAGAGGAATCTTTCCGCTACGTATTTTGGTATGTTGACTGCTTCTCTTAGGCTGTTGTTGTGTGCCGCTTTCTTTTTTGAAGTGTTGCATATGTGTCCCCATGCAAGAGATACATATGTTAGTATATATAAGAAGGACTATACTATTTATTAGTCTTATTTTCGTTTTCAGTCTGAGTTTGCTTTTTCTTCCTGCTAGGCCTCTTATAGATGCTCTTGCCATGTTGGCTTTTTGTATAGTAGCTTCTACATATTTGACAAATGTTAATCTGCCAAATGTATTGCTATTTTTTATTTTAAACTCCATTCTTCTATGTCATCTAGTGCTGTTTGTAGGTTGTTAACCGCTATGTCTGCATTTCTATGTTTAGCCGCTATCGCTGTGTCGTCGGCATAGAGGCTTAATAGTGTACCTGGTGTTCTAGGTATATTTGTTGTGTATATCGTGTACAGTAGAGGTGATAGTACTGCTCCCTGTGGTACTTTAGCCTCCGGGTTCCCAAGTTCGGACAGGACTTGTCCGGACTCTGAAACTACGATTGCTCAAGTATGAAGAGATCAGCCTTGTCATTGCTCCGCTGTACCCGTATCTCCTGGCAGCTCCTGTAAATTGTTTATCGTTGATTTCAGCTGCTATGTACTCTATTAATCGGGCTACCTGTAGCTCACTGAAGTGTTTTGATCTAAAGCCGTGTTCTGTTCTGATCTAACTATCCTTGTCGTGATTGGTTACCTTGGCGACACAGTAAGTCAAATGTATGCTTATTTCATAATGATCATGTAGGGAAAATCTTCCAATGAACCACCGCTTTTATCTTTTAAAAGTAGCTTCTCGCCAAGTCTTTTACAATGTCGTTTTTTGAATTTAATATAACCTAATAGTTACCAAGATATTCTATTTGTTTATAAGTAAAAATGATTTATAATTTTAAAGCATTCCCGAGGCCACCCTAATAATGCGATTTTAATACTATAAAGTACCCTGTTTGTGACACTGAACCGGCCAGGCAGACGACAGTTGTTTTAAGTATGATCCTTGTAACAAGAAATTTTGATTGTTTTCGTCTTTCAGCACAAAGTAAAGCATTTGAAAAAATTTAAGACTAATAAACTTAAGTCATATAAAAACATTCAAACTAACGTTTTATAAATGTTTTTATCGTTATTTGTTGCTTAGAAAGTTACAAAATAAGCTGGAAATTTCATTTTGTTATAGATGTTAATAACTTTTTAAAAAATTTTTAGACATTTCAAAGCGATTCGTCAAATAGTTTAAATGTTATTTAATTTGTTTATCCCAAATTAAATTGAAATTTTTTTGCAACAATATAAGTCAGAAAATAATGAAGTTACAGTAATTGAAGAGTGGCCGAGCCAAGTGATAATTTTTTTTTCAATCAATATGATCTATATTCCGACGCCAATATCCCCCTATGAGATCTAAGTGCCAACTTCACTCTAGTGGTTGCAAACGAAGCCCAACGATGGAGCTGACTGTCCGGCATCGTGTACTTCGCTAATTGATCTAAGTGCCAGTATATAGGTTGACGTGTTGTCAATAGTATCGATTATTATTGTGTATGTACTTGCATTTTAACGTAAATACAATGGATTCTTGTGCGTTTGGTAACAAAAAGAATACGAAATCAATAAGGGAAAAACAGAGTGAAGCTAGATTGAGTAGAAAACCCTATGCTACCCAAAAATGTAAGCTGCAAAAAGCTGGAAGAGCTGATGTAAAACAACGAGCAAGGCAACTATCTCATGGGACCAAGTTTTACCAGTTTAACGTCGCCGCCATGGTAGTTATGATGATTCATCAAAAAGTAGACGACAGTGTACCGTAGTGTTTACAGTTCCAGATAGGCAAGATAATGTGAAAAGAGTTTGTAAAAAAACGTTTTTGAAAATATTTGCTATAAGTCCGCAAAAGATTACTACGCATGTTGGACGTAAAAAGGAGGGGCACACAACCTTCAAGGATAAACGAGGAGGTCATAAAAAATAAAAAAATTAAGTACACTCTTCATGATAGACAGGTGGTGAAAGATCACATCAATAGCTTCCCGAGGGACGAGAGCCCACTACAGTCGATCAAAAAGTGAAAGAGAATATCTCAGTCCGAAACTCAATGTTAATAAGCTATTCAACGCTTTTAAAATAAAACATCCTGACAATATCACAGCATAAAAATTTTATAGGAGATTTTTTATAAAGGATTTTCCGAATCTTTCTTTTAGAAGACCTGGAGTTGACACCTGCAAGACTTGTGATTTCCTTTTTTAAGAAGCAAGGACAAAGCTAAAACTGAGTTGGAATTACATTATATATAAACAGGTAAAGCTCTTAATGTTATTTAAGAAGACAGTACGATCAGTACTCTTCTAGATAGCGATACCTGTACCCTTACCAAATATTTGGATTTACCTGGGATACTAAAGACAATGTAGAACTTTCACAGTGTGTTGTTTGTCACATAGTGTTGGCGGCTGAAAGTATGTCTCCTAATAAACTAAAACTACATTTGGAATCAACTCACAGTCATTTACAAGATAAGCCAAGAGACCTTTTTGTAAGAAAATTGTGAGAGCTAAAACATCAGACCACGGCTTTGGTTCCCAGAGCATTAATTCCTACCAAAGCATTGTTTGCCTCTTACATGGTAACTTACCGTGTTGCCAAATGTAAAAACCACATACGATCGCTGAGGAACTGATCTTATCTGCACCGATTGATATGGTATCAGTGATTATTAATGATCATAATAAGTCTTTGCAGGGAAATCATACTCATAACCTGCAATTGGCAGATAAAATTACTGGGTTTCAAAAGAAGTTGCTCCTATGGATAGGGAAAATTAGAAGAGTATTCTACATGAAAAATCAAAATAAATCCTTAATCCCTCTTTAAAAAATATGTTTTTACAACACATATGTTATCATTGAGCGATTACTTTGAGAAATATTTTCCCGAAGATATGGAGCAATATGACTGGGTCAGAAACCCTTTCCTACTATCCACGCCATAGACACTTTCAAGAGAGGAAGAAGAACAACTGACAGAATTGTCAGGCCTATTTCCAGTCTAAAGCTTTAATAAGGACAATCTGTTTGAATTTTGGAGCTCACTTTCTCATGAATATTATGCCATCAGCACTGCTGCATTACAGGTTTTATTACCATTTGCGACTTCATACTTACGCGAAACGGACTTTTCTGAAGTTACAGTAATAGGTCAAACATAAACTTAGAAAAAGAAATTAAAGCGGCAATGTCCAAACTAGAGTCCCGGTTTCATGAGCTGTGCTCAAAAAAGCAAGCACATCCCTCACATTAACCAACCAGTTACATAAATAAATATTTCTTTTTATTTTTGTGCCTATGTTTTGATTTCGTTCTTGATTACTAATAAAAAATATAAATGTTCAAATAGTGTTTTTGTTATAACTATAACCTGTTACTAGGCTAGCACTGAAATTGGTAAGTATTATTGCGGGTTGGGTTGAGATGGCGTCGGAAAAAAATAACAAAGTCCCAAGGGCGTCACAGTCCAAATAAGTTTGGGAAGCCCTGTTTTAACCAATCTTATTTAATAGAAAATTCAATTATCGCTATTCTATGTACGAATTATACGACTTTCTTACAAAATAAATTGCCTTAAAGTTATAAGCAAGGAAAGTAGAAAAAAAAAAACGATGTTTTTAATAATTTTCAAAATATTTTTACTTTTTTGTCAGTATTTCTGACCTATTTGAGTTATCACACAACGTTTTTTGCAAAAGTAGAATGCCACCTCTCACATCCACTTCAAAATAGATCCGCCCTGATCTAATCGGAGAAATTAAATATTTAAATATATCTTTTTCTATTTTAAAATTATAAATGTTTTTCTAACTATTAAAAATAAAGTTGATATAAATCATAAATGTATTTTAAAGCATGTAATTTTCTATGTATTTCTATGTTAACAAGGTGAGAGTGTGCTGTTATAATTTCATTATTCTTCCATATAAAGAAGGCGAAAGGCACGATTCTAGACGCCTTCTCAATTCCTTACTGTGATTATAAGTACATAGTAGTTTTATTTTGGCAACAAGACAAAAGTTAATACCTCTGTTTTTATTATTCTTCCTTTTAAAGGAGAAGGCCGTTACAATGCCTAACTTTGTATAAAATGAAAGTTACTTAACAATACAATTTAATTAAGTGTCACGATTTTGTGCGTAGCAAAGAAATGTCTGAACGCGTTACATGCCATTCTCGCTAAATGATGCTGTTATCTTCACTCAGAATCAAAGAATATGTTGCGGACAAATTTTAACAATGTAAAAAAATCTTCTATCGAATGTTGGAAATCATCATGGCTATGCGGACCCTATTAACTGCCGCTCTAAGTAGTTCTGCACTAATACATTCAAACCATTCCCTCAAGACCTTAAGACTCGATATTCTTCGATTTCCCACATTTCGCTTTTCTCGAATTTTGCCTTGCATAATAAGCTGCAATAATGAGTATTTTTGCCCTCTCATCACATGGTCTAAGTGTTCAAGTTTTCTTCTTTTGATAGTCAATATTATTTCAGCTTCATTTTCTATTCTTCTAATAACTTGTGTTAACTAGTTAACTAATAGTGTGCCCTATCGCGCATCAGAGTGTTATAAGGGGGAAAGGGGTGGTCTGGAGCAACGTATCACAAACTGTGCCCCGCGGAGCACTCAGTGCTCCGCCAAGCATCTACAGGTTCTCTGCTATATGACGATAATAAACAATTAAACATTAGAAAAAAAAACTCCGCTATATCGATGGCTGAGAAAGGTGAGATTTCATATCAAATTAATATGACAAGATAATTATAATTAAAGTGTGCAGAAGTATTAAAAATTATAAATAGGTGACCAAAAACTTATTTTTATTGGATATTAATCTATCATAATCAACTCCAGAAATGTAGCAGTAGCCACTGTATCCCCCACCGTCATAGCCTCGCTCTGAAAAAAATGCCGCCTTCTTTAAAAGTGGTCTTGGTCGAAACCGTGAAGTTAATTAATTTTATCAAATCAAGACCATGTGCGATGACATGGGTAGTATACATTCGTCTTCACTTTCAATCAATGCAGCCATATTCTGCATAATAAAATGAAGACATTATGTTTTTTAAGATTTTAGACATAGGATCTGTGTGTTCATTTTATTTTTGATTTTCGTTATAATTTTCTTATGTCTGCGACTGAAAAAAATTGAATAAAGTGAACAGAAAATGTAATGGTTAATATCCCCCCCCCCCTCAACTTATATATCTCGTTCTCTGTGGCGCACCTATAAAGGTTTTAGGTGCAATATGGTAACTGTTCCTTAGAAGGTAGAATTTCTGTTCTGAATAGTGCTCCTCGGCCAAAAAACTTTGGGAAACGCTGGTCTTGGAAACGCCTTAGAATACGGTGCCGTCGTGGAGTGATTCCTGTTTTAAACACAACTTGTTACACCCAAACGTTATTTTAAGGGGTGAATAAGTCTCACAGGCTGGGTTTAATCAAACTGCTTACTTTAGCTTTCGGACAGTTAAGGCATATTTTGAAGAATAAATATGTACCAATGTGTCTTAAGTTTAGAACATATGACAAGTCTATGTTAACAGTGATTACGTATGGTAATAGGACTACGGTCTTTACAAAGAATATTTTAGACCAGCTTAGTACTACTCAGAGACTAATGGAGAGAACCATGCTCGGGGTCAGTTTGAAAGACAGGACTCGGAATACCGACATTCGTAACAAAACAAACATTAATGATTATTTACCCCAAGTAATTCGATTCTCACGATTTTTCTTTTAATACTTACGGCTTGATTTTTACTAATGCAGTCGTTTGATGATCAATACGTAATGCATCCTTTCGGATATACAAACATTTTGAAAGTCTAAAAAATGTATATATTAAGATCCAAATAATGTTCATTATTTACCACTCTCGTGTTGGAAGCGTCTTTCAACTGTTAATTAACAGCCTGTCATTCAATCACTTTTGTCGCTGTATAAGTCATAAAATTACATTATTTTGCAAACTTATCTGCATCTTCCACAATAGGAATACTTTCGTGTTCCGGTTTTCTTAAATGGAATTTTAATAACATCAGAATTACTGAATGCAATGTCATGTTTTAAATACAATTTTTTAGCAATTTTAATTTATAAATGATTAGCAATTTAAATGTCTGCGATACTGACATTGATTTAATTCACTTCTAGATTTTTCTAAAATAAGCTTTGATAGATTTTCTGTCTACTCATAGTATATTAAAATGTTAAAAATAAGAAATAATTAAGAAGTAAGTGGGTAATGATAAATAATGTGAGGTAGTTATATACATAATGTTTAGAAAGCTATTATTCCTGTTCTTGGCAATAAATTATTTAATTGCGATGATTTGCAGATTTGTTTCAATACCCATCAATGGATTACAGTTTAAGGACTATGACTTTCTTATTGTTACAAATAGGGAAATTGATAAAACGATAATTTTTATATAAAAGCTTATCTAAAAGCGTGTAATTATATTTGAACTATTCTAGTTTTGTAGCCTTTATTGGAAATATACCCTTTTTGCATGAATTGTCTAATTAATGACAAATATATGTTATAGATTTGGCAACAGGAAATTGATAGAACAAACAATGAGGTTTAATTAGCTAGGGATAGAGAGATCAAGCTCGATCAACAATGATAATCAAATGAGACTCCAAGCTGCAAAATCTAATAAAGTGGCAGATTGTTTAAATGACATCATATGGAAAAATAAACATCTCGATATAGATCAGTATATAGATAACAATATCCCCCATTATGATACACTACACAAACAGGGCCTAACATAAGTATAATTAAACGAAGAATGGAAACATCAGAGATGAAAGTATTAAGAAAAATAACAGACAAAACTTATACGATAGAGAAACAAGTGATGACATTCGAGACAGTGCAAAATAGTTCCAGTCAATACAAGGGTACGTAAAAGTAAAATAGTATGGAATTAATATATTTATAGAATAGTAAGAATATCTTAGGGTTAGGGTGTAGGGTTGTGTTATAGAGGTAGTACCTTTTATCGGAACGACCACATCGAGCGTCATAGACGGGAGATGGTTCTTGATTACTGGCCCTCATAAGACACCCAACTCTCACTTATGGCTCCACGTGCCACACCCTGGGCAACTGCATTGGTCTGCAGGCTAAACTAAGTGAGGGTAACCAGATATGGTGAAAATAGCAACGTCTGTACCCAGAATGGGCGGTTGCAAACAGCGTCTGTTCCATAGTGGGCGGCTGAAAACTAAGCCCTGAAGCGGCATGAAGGAAGGCAACGGGATACCACCTTCATTATATTTCCCAAGACAATCACATGAATACATTCAACTCAAAATTATCCGGAGGTATAAATAGTTCCCCAATCGGATCTCCGGGGGGAGCGGTCTTGAATGTTTCAAACGTACAAGCAAACTTAAGAAAGACATTAAAGGTAGGCACCTGGAATACACGCAGCTTATTTGAAGCCGGGAAGCTGGCTAACCTAACTCAAGAAATGAGCAGATTAGATCTAGATATCCTTGGGATCTCAGAAACCTGGTGGCCTGGATCCGGTAAATGCACTACAGAAAGCGGAACATTCTTTTACTCAGGCAATGATGACCGCGATCATAGAAAAGGTGTCGGGATTATGATAACTAAAAGATTGGTGGGAGCTGTCACAGAGTTTGTACCATATTCCGACCGCACAGCCTTAGTAAAACCTGAAGCGAAGTCAAATAATCTCAACATCATACAGGTTTATGCACCAACTACAGACGCATCAGATGAAGTAGTGGAAAACTTTTATAGTGAAATCAAAGAACTACTTAAATTGACAAAGAAACATGATGTCAACATAATTATGGGAGATTTTAATTCCAAAATAGGGAAGGGCAGCTTTGAAGACATAGTTGGACCCTATGGTCTTGGAACAAGGAACGAAAGGGGCGACCGACTTATGCAATTTTGTCAAGAAGAAAACATGAGAGTTACCAACACATGGTTCCAACTCCACCCCCGTCGCCTATATACTTGGAAATCTCCAGCCGATAGAGCTCATAACATTTTAAGAAACCAGATAGACTTCATTCTTATAAACGGTAGATTCAGCACAACTGTCAAAAGAGCTTGCACATACCCCGGAGCTGATGTCCCTTCTGACCACGTACTATTAGTGGCCGTCATAAAGATCGCTCTTTCATGCAAGAACAAGCCTGAAACTCAACAACAGATAGCACTGGATAAACTGAAAGACCCAGTGATACAAGCAGAAATAAGCAATGAAATAAACGCACAAATTCAAATATTAACGACAAATATTACCGAAGATATAACACCAACATGGAATACGATTACCAGTGCTGTAACAGACATCATGAAAAACAACTTAGGGTACAAACGAAATAACAAGAGGCAAAAATGGATGACAGAAGAAATCCTATTACTAATGGAAGAACGACGAAGACACAAGAATAACCAAGATGGCAGCAATATGTATGAAAACATTAACAGGCAAATAAAAGCAAAAATAAGAATAGCAAAAAATGAATGGCTTAAGCAACAATGTATCGATCTAGAACATTTACAAAGACAGCACGACGACCGTAATTTACATAAAAAGCTTAAGGAGACTGCTGGAATATACAGAAAACGAAGACCAACTACCATAGTTAATCAGGATAACCAGATAGTGCTGGGTGAAAAGGAGAAAATTGATATATGGGAAAATTATATCCAGGAGCTCTTCCATGACGAAAGACCCATGAGTGAAGTTTATACAGACGACCAGCTGACTGGCCCTTCAATCACCAAAGAGGAGATAGAAAAAGCAATATTAAATTCAAAAAACAATAAGGCACCTGGACCAGATGAGATCCCGTCAGAAATACTCAAATTACTAGATGAAAGGGGAATTTCAGCACTACACAAAATATTTAATTTAATTTATGAAACTGGCTGCTATCCTCAACAGTGGTTACGCTCTACCTTTATTCCCCTGCCCAAGAAAGTCAATGCAAAAAGATGTGAGGATCACAGACTCATTAGCCTGATGAGTCACACTTTAAAGATATTCTTAAAAATACTACATCAAAGATTATACAAAAAATGTGAATGGGACATCAGTGATTCCCAGTTCGGGTTTAGGCAAGTTTTAGGAACACGAGAAGCAATAGTAGCAACACAGGTACTGGTCCAAAACTTTCGTAAAATTCAAGAAGGTACTGACTTGTTCTGAGTTCGATCTTCAACTGAGACTAAGGTTTACTAAGTGCTACGCATGGTCAGTGCTGCTATATGGCGTAGAGGGCTGGACACTCAAAACGAGGGATATAAACAGATTGGAAGCTTTCGAAATGTGGCTTTATCGCCGTATCCTAAAAATACCATGGACAGCGAAAATCACAAATATAGATGTCCTTAAAAGAATAAACCAAGAACGCCAACTTTTCGAAACCATCAAGAAAAGGAAAACGGCGTATCTAGGTCACATCATGCGAAATGAAAAATACCAGTTCCTCCAACTTATAATCGAGGGTAAAATTGAAGGCAAGAGAGGAATGGGACGCAAGAAAATGTCCTGGCTCCGAAACATAAGGCAATGGACAGGGATTAACGACATACAATCTCTGATACATATTGCAAGAAATAGAGAATTAATGGAAAATGTGATCGCTAACATCCATTAGTGGATTTGCATCTGAAGAAGAAGAAGAATATCTTGAGAAAAATCACCAATAGATCTAAAGCCTTAAGACCTAAAAAACTATTTTATGTCGATGAACAAAATTTTTTATCCAGATAAGCCATATGTAAGATAAGGGAAACAAATCCTTAAGTTATTTTAATAATTCTTAAGATACTAAGTTTTTTTTTAGTTTTCACCACCATTAAAAGGCGAAAGACAGCTGTAATTATTTAGGGCACATACTTAGAAATGATAAGTACGAGTTGTTGCAGCTGATTATGAAGGGTTAAATCGAAGGAAAAGGGATCCTTGTAGAAGACAAATATCCTGGCTGAAAAACCTTCGCGACTGGACCGGGTTCACACACAGGCCACATAATAATAAACAATCAGAAGGGCCACTCTCAGATGCCGCCTTTGAAGTTTTTCAGCACGCGCGCCATGTTTTAGAAGGAAACACATAACACAGACATATGATTTGTGAGGTTATGTAATTGTTTATATTTATGTTTAATTATATTATATTTATGTTATTATATTTAACAATGTTAATATAATTGTATAGTATGTCTATGATTGCCGTAAGTCAAATAAACCTGGTTTTTTTTTCCACGCACACCACATAAACAACACTAATTTCTTTAAAATCCTCCTAAAACATGGCAGAACGTCTGCGCGAAGGAGATGCGCGTACTTAATTTTCCGTGGAGAGTGGGTATTCTGATTGTTTATTATTCTGTGCACAGGCTCTCTTAAGAAAAAAAGAAGATAGAGACGAATTTGCAATGGTTACAGCCAACCTTCATTAGTGGAGATGGCACTAGAAGAAGAAGAATATAGTTTTAAATTTAATTATTTTCTTGCGTTTCGAATTTAAATTAGGTCAATACTAAGAACGTGATATTAGTAGAATGATTATTAAAATGATATTTTTATTGTAAGCAGACCTTGGACATTATATATTTAAAAGCATTGTTTTTTAATCGACAATCAATTCAGAATATTCTGCTGACAGTCGTTATGTTAAGTTGCAAGCCGTGACCTATCCCAATTTTAAGACTTTTGTTGTATTCTATAACTTTCTCTATCAAGAATTTTATTCCTTTGGATATATCTGGAAGTTCCTCTGATCCTTGATTTTGTACTGCATCGATTTCTACCTCTTGAATGTGAGCATCTCGATTATATAAGGTTTTGTAGTACTCATCCTCGTTCCTGTCTTTAACTTTCGTTTTAAAATATTTATTCTATGGTACTAACTGCTTCTTTACTGTTATTTATATCTTTATTTCTTACGTGCTTTCTTTGGGGCATCCAGCAACATTTTGTTAAGCTATTTAATATTGTGAAAAAGACAGCAAATATAATTGTGTTTCGAAACTATTTTACGATTGCTATTTAATATTGTTTTCATTTTGCACATCTTTCTGTAGGTTACTCTCTATTTCTTCCTAGTACGCCCTTGTGTAATCGAAATAAATGTGACATTTTCAGTCCATGTTACTATGTTTCTTCTTTCATTCTTTATGTTTAAGACTATCTTCGCTCTAACTATTCTATGATCACTTCCAGTTGAAAATTGATTTAACATCGTTACGTCTTGAACCGCGTCATTTTTTATAACTATATATATCAGACAGATACTTTCGAGTTAAATATGAGGAAGCATATTCAGAATTAAGAGAAGTTAAAGCTGGAGTTCCACAAGGAAGTGTCCTGGGACCAGTGCTATACCTGCTCTATACCAGCGATATTCCATCATTAGAACCTAACACAATTGCGACATTTGCAGACGACACATGCATACTAGCAGTCGGACAAAACCACGAGGATGCAGCTACCATGTTACAGAACTCTGTTGAACAAATTAACATCTGGACCAACCGATGGCGTATCAAATTGAATGAAACAAAATCTGTTCATGTCAATTTTACTAACAAAAGAGAACAACATATCCCAGTACATATAAATAGAAATCAAATACCTTATGCAAATACGGCAAAATATTTGGGTATGACGTTAGATTCCAAGCTACGTTGGAAAGCACATGTTAAGAAAAAAAAGAAGGAATTAGAAATTAAGTTCAGAAAGATGTACTGGTTGATGGGAAAAAATCCACTCTGTCTATATACAACAAATTGCTATTATATAAGCAAGTCCTTAAACCGATATGGACATACGGAATACAGCTATGGGGCTGTACAAAAGAAAGCAACATCCAACATATACAACGATATCAGAATAAAGTATTAAGGAACATCGTTAACGCTCCATGGTACTTTAGAAACTGTGATCTTCATCGAGACCTCCAGATGGATACAGTTATCCAGACAATAAGTAAGTTTGCCGAGAGTCATGAACAGAGGCTCTCCAACCACGTGAACGTCGAGGCCATCAAACTCCTAGACAACGCCAACCAGATAAGAAGACTAAAGAGAACGAAGCCGTTTGATTTAGTGCTATAAGTGAGTGAAAGTGAAAAAGCAGAGTAAAGTGTGGCTAAAGTGTACACGTTAACTAGTAGTACTATAATGTATTAGAGCCTAAGGAATATTGCTGAATATAACCTTAGATAAGTTTCTTGTAATATTTATATATAGAACTAACTTGCTTATTGATCATGGTGAATGATCAGATAGCAATAGTCATAAGATTCCTGTTGGAGTTTTATTAAACAAAAAAAAAAAAAATTTTATAACTATAAGTCAATGTCGTTCTTATTTAAGCCATTTGGTGATTTCCAAGTTCACTTTATGTGTAACTACGAACAATTCGATAGTGCCTGCACTTTTCTATAAAGGTGTAAGTAGTTCTGTAGTATCAAACGCTTTATGGAAGTCTACAAACTTTAGAACTAGGGGTCTATTGTATTCTATAGGCTTTTTAATCAAGACTTGTATGCACTATATATGGTTATTTGTACCGTGTTTGGAGCAAAAACCAGTCTGTTCTCTCCTTCATCTTTGTATAGATGGTTGAATAGACATATTGGATAATAATTCTTAGACTTCATGATGTCATACTTTTTATGCAGATGAATTGTAATTGACTAATTCCAGTTTATAGGACTATAGAAGCAGAGATTGAAGAAGTATTATCTCCAGAAGAGAAGTTCCCCCAGAAGTTTTATAGCTTCTGTAATTATTTTGTCATCTCTCAGAGCTATATTGTTTTTATTTTTTTGAGTCATAATAAAAAGTACTCGTGTATAAAAATACTTTATTAAACATAACATAACAAGAAACAAGCAACAATAAATAACTTAGTATAAAAATAAAAACAATTTCAACAATAACATATATACAAATCAAATGGTAATTCTAGAAAAATAATAAAAATATTACTATTGTTTATAAATTGTACATAGAAAAGTATTGTGATTTTTAGAAAGTTAAGCTCATACACTTTGTATATCATTTGTCTTAGCTATAACTACTTTCAAGCTTCAGACTTTCAACATGGTCACAGTTGAGATTCCAGCTTAAAGTATTTAAAATTTAAAAAAAGGATATCATAGTTTGTTACATATTACAGACATTTGAACAATATTTTAAGTAAATTGAATATTATTACATACAAAATAATCTTTACCTATTTAACATATTCTTTTGACCTGTTTTCCCTTTATTTTTATTAAATTCCCAGATCCCCCATATCATTCTATCTAAGTGGCCAAATAGTCAATCATAAATAATCAATTCTATTCAATAAGAGATGGCTTGGCTGGTTTAAGAGGTAATATAAATAAAGATCTTTCTTCAATTTAAGTAACAAAAGACGAATAACGTTAAATTAAAACTGTGGAAGAAGACAAAATGTTATCAAATTAATAAGAAAGTTTATAGATCTGAAAAATAGTGCTCTTAACTCAAAAAAAAAATTACAAAGGAGAAAGAAAATAGAACAGAATCAATAGTGAGCGGTAAAAGAAAAAGTGAACTAAAGAACATTAATGCAATTGGGAAAAAATAAATCTAGAGCAGATTTGAAGAAAAGGCAAGTGTGTAATAATAAATCAAATCTCTATGAGAAGATAAAAGAAGATTCAATTAAAAAAATCGATTGTCAATCTATAAAACAGTCTTACGACCCGTAGTGATGTATGGTAGAGAAATATGGACGATAACAAAGGCAAACGAAGAACGACTACATGTTTGGGAAAAAATACTAAGGAAGATCTTTGGGCCTTTACTTGATGGAGCAGCAGGGAAATATATATAACTAGGAGGAACTATATCCAGACGCTCACATAATAAAAGAAATAAGGTTAGAAAGTATTCTGACGAAAGAACAGTAACGTTGGCATGGAAAGAGACCCCAACTGGAAGAAGGCCAAGATAATGTAGCAGGATATCTTAAAGTTATGGGCCTAGAGAATTGGATGGAGATTGATCCAAACAGAAAAGAATAGAAGCATGTTGTTAATTCGTATAAAACGCACGAGACATTGTAAAGCCACAGAGTAAGGAAGAGTAAGATTATCCAACTTCTTGGAGTTTATAGATATGATAAAATAGTGCTCTAAACTAAAGAAGAATAAAAAAGATCACAAAGTGTGAAGAAAATAGATTAGAACCTATGACAAGTGATAAAAAGAAAAGTTAACTGAAAAATATTAAAGAAAAGATGAAAAAATTTATCTTAGGACAAATTTGAAGAAAATTAATTAACAATTAAAACAAAAAGCATAAGGTGAAATGGATTACTTTGATATATAGCCACATTGCATTATAACAACTAGATAATGAAGTAAAGCTATATTATAAATAAGAAATAGGAATACAAATTGAAAATAAAACGAAATCGACAGCAAGCAGTAAAATAAATCATTAAAAGAAGTACAAGTAAAGGTAAAGAAACAGAAAAATTAATAAATATACAAAGAAAATAAGGATAAAAATTAAAAAAGTAATTAAAATGGTCGAGAAAGAAGGTAAAATAGTAAATAAAAAGCAGTACAAACAAACACAAAAAAGAACAAAAATAAAAACTATTAAAACCGTTAAAAAAAGCAAGGACAGCCAAAAAGCAGAGTATAAAACTAAAACATGTACAAACATAATACAGTACTAAAAGAAACAGAAAATAAAATAGTAAAACCATTTATTTAAGGATAAAAAAGAACAAAAATGCAATAAAAAAGTACAGCAAAAGGCTAAAATTTTAAGGCATAATAGAGAAAAACGCTACACCACTAATACAGAAAAAACATAAAATAAATAGAGAAAAAAGAAACACATATAGAAAAAAAGGAAGCAATTGACAGTTTAAATAACTACGATGTAAGATATAGAGGCACACAAAAAGGTGAAAGTTGTTTGAAAAAAATCTAATAAGTAAGTACATAAGTAGACAATAAAAAACATAGTTAATAAAGCAAAAAGCTAAAAAATATATAAAAAAGCGAAAAATGTAGAAAGAATTGCGAAAAGGGGAAATCAGTGTAGAATTTAATAAGCAACAGCTAAGATCTTAGCAAACACTTCAAAGAAACAGAAAATATGTACAATCAAATGATACAGAGAGAATGAATAAAAAATATCACAGTTTAAAGATAGTGAAAGCAATGTATGAGATTAAAAAAGGTATAGAAAACGCTAAAACGGAATGAAGATTAATATAGAATATATTATAGAATATATAGAATATTCTAATAATATAGAATAGAATATAATAAAATCGAATAGAATAGAATAGAATAGATTAGAATAGAATAGAATAGAATAGAATAGAATAGAATAGAATAGAATAGAATAGACTAGAATAGAATAGAATAGAATAGAATAGAATAGAATAGAATAGAATAGAATAGAATAGAATAATATAGAATAGAATAGAATAGAATAGAATAAAATGGAATAGAATAGAATAGAATAGAATAGAATAGAATAGAATAGAATAGAATAGAATAGAATAGAATAGAATAGAATAGATAGATAGAATAGAATAGAATAGAATAGAATAGAATAGAATAGAATAGAATAGAATAGAATAGAATAGAATAGAATAGAATAGAATAGAATAGAATAGAATAGAATAGAATAGAATAGAATAGAATAGAATAGAATAGAATAGAATAGAATAGAATAGAATAGAATAGAATAGAATAGAATAGAATAGAATAGAATAGAATAGAATAGAATAGAATAGAATAGAATAGAATAGAATAGAATAGAATAGAATAGAATAGAATAGAATAGAATAGAATAGAATAGAATAGAATAGAATAGAATAGAAGAATAGAATAGAATAGAATAGAATAGAATAGAATAGAATAGAACAGAACAGAACAGAATAGAATAGAATAGAATATAATAGAATAGAATAGAATAGAATAGAATACAATAGAATAGAATAGATCTTATAAGAAGATATAAGAATAAGAATAAAGTAATGGTTAAAAAAAGGAAAATCAATATATGATATTAAAATAGCGCACAAAAAGGCTAAACCATAATTAGGAAACATAAGAAAGGTTGTAAAGAATAATGGTAATAGTTGAGAAAAAATATTAATATTAAGAAAAAATATAAAAGAAAAAAGAATATACGAATATAACCATAGAAAAGGTTAGAGCGATATAAAGAAATATAATAAATAGGTAAACTAACAGAGACTAGACAAAGAAGAAAACAGCTAAAACTTAATAAAATAGAAACTTGGCTTGTTTTCTTTCCAGAAATCATTCGAGGTATTTAAGCGATGATAAGTTAAAACTTTTATAAGTTTATTGTAGTGTTATAACTAACTTTGGTGTAGAAAGTTGATACATAACTATTTTTAGATAAATATAGATGTTAGTGTGACTATTTGTACCATTTTAGAAGAAATTGTGGGTGAGTCCCTACGCTATTTGACATTCTTAGAAATACTCATAACGTTTGAGGATCTTTCAGTTTTAACCTGAGGACTAGGTATAAACTCGTCAGTGTTAAGTTGATATTTATTATCTTTTCTACCGATATTCAAAGGTTGAAGAGGTGCTCCAAAGTGAGCTGTAAGTTGAGCCTTGATTTTCTCCTGTTGTTCGGGAGTAAAGTTTTCAAAACCAGTTATAATTGGTGGAAGGGATGAAGGATATTCGACTTGATTATCCTTCGACTCTACTTGCAACTGTGCTTGCGCCTGTGTTTGCATCTGTGCTTGCGCCTGTGCTTGTGCGTATTGGCTTTGTGAGTAATACTGCTGGGCAGGTAGTTGAGATATCTGAGACAACTGCAGGGGGACTTGTTGGCTGTATGTCTCTGCAGTTTGTACTGGTGACATATGTGTAGTTTGGCTTAGAGGCAGTTGAACCATTTTAGTTTGATATTGGGCTGGAGCTGGCAGCACTGGATAGGATTGCATTGGTTGAGTCACTTGCACTGCTTGAGTTTGGGGGACATACTGTTGAAGAGGTTGAGTTTGAGCTGTGACTTGAGAATACTGGAACCTAAAAAAGTAATCATTCATTAAAAGGTTATATTAAACAATATATATATATATATATATATATATATATATATATATATATATATATATATATATATATATATATATAAGTAAAGAAAATGCCAACATACAATATCTGCTGCCAAGATTTTCTTAAATTTGAATTTTATCTCCATACCGATAGAACGCAAGATTTCCAAGCAGCTTGAGATGAGTGACACTGACAAGTGAAAATAGATATTAAAAATTCATTATGAAAATTATGAAAGAGAAATTATCTAACTTTATTAATAGCTTTCATTTTTGTTTCTTTGTTATTTTCAGGTATGATACCTTATTGGAATTGACCAGAATGCTGAATTAATGTCTAATGTAAAGTAATTACAGTTTACTGTTTTTATTATTAAATCTTCTATCAGTGGAAAAGGCTGTGATTAAGGTGTGACTATTTTGTTGAGTTTTTTAAAGTCCATTCCAATATTCCTTCAATTCCAATAAAAATTGAAGATAAACATAAAAAAGCATTTGTAACACTAGAGGGACTTCCAATGGACCTTTCTACCATTTGGATTGAAAACAACCCTAGCCATTTTCCAATTAATACTGAGTAATATAATAAGAAAATATAAAATGTCAGATTTCGCAATAAACTGTATTGATGATATTATAATATTTTTAAGGACATTCACAGATTACATTTCACATATATCTACATTATTGAAAGCAATTATGAAAGAAGGTTTTAAACTAAAATTCTCAAAGTGCTCTTTTGCTAAAACTAGTGCAAAATACTTGGGTCACATAATCGAAAAGAATTCGGTGAGACCGCCAAAAGGGAAAATGTCCGCCAATTTTTGGGAAGAATAAACTTTCATAAAAAAATTATACCACACAGAGCAGTTATACTTGACCCACTATATAAACTATTCAGGAAAGATAATAAGTTTATTTGGGCAACAGAATGTCAAAAAGCAGTTGATAAGATAAAAACTTGATTGTGTTCACAACCAATTATGATTTGACCGAAATGTTCCAATTCAAATCATTACAGATGCATGCATAATTGGTGTGTGAGCTGTACTAAAACAAAACGATGAAAATGGTACTAGTAGACCAGTGGACTATTTTTCAAAAAAATTAACAGAAGCACAAAAAAAGAAAAAAGCAATATATCTAGAATGCTTAGCCATAAAAGAAGCAGTAAAATATTGGCAACATTGGTTAATGGGCAAAGAATTTCAGGTATCCGTAAGATAGTTTCGAAACACAATTCAGATTTCTGCTTATAATCTGAGCCTTCTAAAAATTGCAAGGCAAACAGACGTTGATAAAAGATGTTAAAAGATTTGCTGCCTTTTTTCATTTTATTCGGATTTACTCTGTGTGAGTACTAGAAGCACAATTCGCTAAGGATTTCTGCTTAGTTGTAAAAGACATGTCGTGGAATGCAAATTTTATATTCCCCATGTCCCTTTTAACATCTTTTATCAACGTCTGTTTGCCTTGCAATTTTTAGAAGGCTCAGATTATAAGCAGAAATCTGAATTGTGTTTCGAAACTATTTTACGGATTTGTAATTAGATGTCGCTAGCGCATCCGTATTGAAGCCATGTTATTGTTGCTTCTTAAAAGGCAGAAAATATTGATTTTTCACGTTGAGAACTTCTATGAATAGCTGTTCTGACGAGACTTATTAGGTCGAAATACGTATCAACAGATACATAGGATTTGTTTGCGTGAAATCAAATATTTGCTGCCTTTTTTCATTTCAATTTAAGGTATATTCTGACCATAAACCCTTGGAAGATATGAATTTTAAAGCTGGAACGGATAAAGAATTAGGTGATTTGGCTTATTACCTATCACAATACAACTTTAGGGTTAAATATAATCTAGTAGCAACAAACAAACAAAGAAGCGGACTGTCTGAGCCGAAATCCAGTATTAGAACCAGAGAAAAACTTGCACGATTTTATTAAATTTGTAAACCACTATTATATGAAGTACAAATGAGTGAATCAATAAGAAAAATTAACATAATATATGTTGCAGAGATAAAACAATATCAAATAGATTTAGGCAATAGTAATTTGACATTTAAGAATGGAATTTATTATAGAAAAATATGAAAAAAGACAAAATTTTAGTACCAGAAAAATTTAGTATAGATCTAATAAAAATGACACCTGATACCTACTGCCATTTAGGACAAACACAGATGATAAACATGATAACTCTATTTTATACAGCAAAAAACTTGTTAAAAAGCATACGAAAAATATGTAATAACTGTGAAAAATTAAATCAAGAAAACCAAAATACGGATGGATGTCACATTTAGATCCGGCAAAATGACCTGAAGAACTAAAATTATTATATACAAAACATTGCTGAGGCCGGTCCTCACATATGGAGCAGAAACATGGACACTAACGCAGAAAGATGAAAGACTTTTGGGAATATTTGAGCGTAAAATACTCCGCAAAATATTTGGAACTGTAAACGACCAAGGGCAGTGGCGCAGAAGATATAATTTTGAATTGTATCAGCTCTTTGATGAGCCAGATGTCATAACGTTCATTAAAACACAGCGACTGAGATGGGCTGGACACATAATACGAATGCCAGAAAATACCATTGCTAAAAAGCTAACCACAGGAACACCTGTAGGAAAAAGAAGTAAAGGCCGACCGCGAATTAGGTGGTTAGATGGAGTAGAAACCGACTTACGAATATTAAAAATCAGAAGATGGCAACATGTTGCCAAAAACCGAACAGAATGGCGACGAGTCTTAGAGCAGGCCAAGATCCACAGAGGATTGTCGAGCCAAAGATGATGAAAATGACCTGGTCGTTTCTATAGACACAGTTCGAGGATTTGGTGGGTGTCGGTCAACAAAAAAGTACCTCCATATATTAATTGATCATTTTACAAGGCACGTCTGTATTTTAACATCTAAGAATCAAAATGCATTGGACTTTATAAAATTGACAAAAATGGTAACAGACAATTACCAAGTGGACATAGTGTGGACAGATCAATACCCTGGAATAAACTCAACACAATATAAACAATTTCTTAAGCATAATAGTACTCACTCATAATTAGTATTCACTGCCGTTAATGCACCATTTTCTAATGGGCTGAATGGAAGAGTAAACCAAACGCTCATAAACAAAATAAGATGTAAAATAAATGAAACAAAAAACAAAGTTGTATGGGCAACAGTTGCACAAAAATGTGTAGAAGCCTACAATAAAACAGATCATACGATAACAAAGTTTTCTCCAAAATATATACTAGAAAGTGAAAACACAAACATACTACCTGATGAAATAAGACCTACAATCATACTAAAAAATTAAGTAAACAATTCCAAAACATGTGTAATAAGCAAACTGTTCCACATCAAAAAAGTAACACCGTTGTTTGAAGAATCCAAAAATTATCACACAAACGCCGGTCTAGTGCTCACTTGAGGGGAGGGAGATGTAAATAAAATCCCAACATACAATATCTGCTGTCAAAATTTTTTTAAATTTGAATTTTCCACCTTACCGACGGAACACAAGTTTCCAAGCAGCTTGAGATGACTGACAGTTACAAAGGAAAATAAACATAAATTCATTATGAAAATTATAAACGAGAAATTATCTAATCTTATTATTCGTTAATAATATAATTAATATAATAATAAAGTTAATAATATTAAAAAAACTACAAAAAGCAGGCTTTGCACCAACCAGAACTGAAGTAAGAATCATGGCCTTTAATTTAGCTCAGCGATTAAAAATCCCAAATAAATTTAATGTAGAAAAAGTAAATTTTTAAATTCATAAACCTGATACGAGAGTTACTAATTTTCTACTTTTAAGTAAGGCTGGTAAAAAATGGTTAGAACTCTTTTTGAAACGAAGACCTGAAATTTCAATTGGAACATCTCAATTGCACGAGCTTTAGAAATGTCCAAAGATACAGTCGATAACTACTTTTCTGATCTCGACAGAATTATGATCGAATATAATTTTTATGATAAACCTGGACACATATTTAATACTGACGAAACAGGATTACAACTGAATACTAGAGTCGTTCAAGTTCTAGCAGAAAAAAGTTCAAAATGTGTTCCTAGCGTAAGCCCTGGGGAAAAAGGTAAAACGATCAGTGTAATAGTTTGCTGTAGCGCAGAAGGGATTTTATTTTCCCCATATTGCATTTTTAAGGAAGAAAATTAAAAAAGACGAGTGGCATTATGGTATGTATGTCTGCGGTAGCCTTATGGACCATCACTGGATGTATTCCGTTGCATGTTTTGGCGATGGAAAGAAAAGAGCTTTATGAAAGAAGAGGCCCAAACCTTACTGTGGCTGAGAGAAGACAGGTAAGGGAAAGGTCAGTTGTAAGATGGCAAGAAGAATGGAACAATACGGAGGATGTGGCACAGTGGACGAAAATGCTGATCCCGAACATAAGAGCTTGGGTGGACTGTGGCCACAGGCGACTGGATTATTTCCTGACGCAGGTGCTCACAGGACACGGGTGTTTTAGGGCCTACCTTTATAGGATCGGAAAGGCTGATACAGATGAATGCCTATATTGTGGATACTCGGACACTGTGACCCATGCGCTGTTAGATTGCAGCAGATGGATAGTGGAAAGGAAAAGAATGGAGAGAGAGACAGGTGTGAATTTTGTTACAGTGGGAGAAATGATTGAGAGAATGATTGAAAATAAATTAGGTTGGATTAACACGCACAGTTATATCCATACAGTGATCAAGAAAAAGGAAGAGGAAGAAAGACAGTTGGACCAACGGCAAAGGTAGAGTGAATGATTCTGAAAGGTGAAGTTAGAACAGTGGGTCACACTTTTTGAGTTAGAATGCGTGAGTTTGACTGTGGGGAAGGAGGAAATGCCCTTCTGGGAATGATGCCGAACTAAGAGTGTGGATGTGTATGAATGGAGAATGAATGAATAAAGGTAGTGCTTCGGAAGTGATGCCGGCCTTACAGCGGCCATTCCGCTTCCGGATCGCTGGATGACAGAGGAGGGTCTGGTTTAGCAGGTAGGCGTTCGGCGTAGACTCGGCGACGAGAGGGCATTTTAAAGTACCTCGGGAACTATCGCCGGGAGTACGAAGAACGAATCCTGCACTAAGGTCAGTCAGGGGGCGTCCTGGACTGAGATGTCTTTTGAAGATTCCAGACCCCCCCCCCTCTATAAAGACGAAAAAAAAAGTTTCCAAACTGCAATAAATAAAATAAAAGGGAACGTCCATTGCAACCATTTTCTAATTGGTATAACCGATATAAGTTTGGCGTACATGTTTTGGTTTATGTCCTGTAGTACGAATGATGACAATGTGCAAAGATCCAGCGAATCTCCATCCATCCAATGGCACTACAGCCCAAGCCGGGCCTTGGCCTCCTTCATTAAACCTCTCCAAACATCTCTATTTACTGCTGCTCTTTTCCATGAACGCGTTTTTAGGAGATTTTTGGCATCCTCATCTACCTCGTCTTTCCATCTCTTTTTTGGTCTTCCAACAGGTCTTTTTCCTTGCATTCTTGCGTTTAGTAATTTTCTGGGGATTCTGTTCTCATGCATGCGGGCCACATGCATTGCCCAGCGAATCTACTGTATGTTTATTTCATAATGCCTTCTGAAGTTTAGGTTTATGTATTCCACCGCGTAAGAATTGATTGGCTACAGAAGTTATCAATGTTAAATATTCATGAAACTGTGACCAGACATAATTAATAATTTACTAATCGAATCGAAGTAAATCATTTAACACATTTTCTTCATACGTTGTGCATGCTTAATTTTACTAGAAAGTAAAAATACCATGAACTAATGCAATTAATGGCCGTAGGCAATATACTTGAGGGTATATTTAATAACTTTGATAAATTTCACTTACTCTTCTAGATAAGTTACACGTGACAGGAGAAATTTTATATTTAATCACTCATTTGTAACAAAGTAATAAAAATACTGCAACCTTACTGTTAAGTTTCGTGATAACGCAAATTGTAATACACTCTAAAAGAATCCGGGATCATTAATTTGATTTGAATTTTGATAAATAATGTATATACAAGTTGATTAATTTTTAGAACGAATAGATACTAATCCTTTTATGTGATGTATTCGAAAACGTGTTTATTGGATCGTAAAACTAAAAGAAAACACAATTTATACTGATATTAAATTACTAGGTTCGATTAATAAAGCATATCGATGAGCAAATAATTGATTAGATGATTAAATTTTAATTAATGATGCCACGAATATGCGGCTACTAAAATATTCGTTTTTCAGCATTTTTTATAGCAAACAATTATACACTACTGCTAGGAGACGATAGATACATCTTTGCGAATTTTGTCAGAATTGGATACGCCACAGCATCTCCGTTAGTTTAAAAAACGAAAGTATGATAGGTACGTGAAATACCTAGATAAATCAGATTCAGATATGATTTACGTAAATGATGTAATATTATGTGAATGAAAAACTTTTTAATAACCGTCTTCTTCTTCTTCTAGTGCCACTCGTAGCGGAGATTGGAAATCATCATGACCACTGCGACTTTGTTAGCAGCGCACCTAAAAAGTTCAATCGAACTACACCCGAACCATTCACGTATATTACGAAGCCACGATATTTTTCTTCTTCCCACACTTCTTTTGCCCTTAATTTTGCCCTGCATGATGTCTCTTAAAAGTTCGTACTTTTCACCTCTCACAATGTGCCCCAAGTATTCCATCTTTCTAGTTTTTATCTCATTTAGAATTTCGCATCTTTTGTCTAAAGTTTAGAGTACTTGCGTGTTAGTGACGCGGTCCATCCATGATATTCTGAGAATGCGCCTATAGCACCACATCTCGAAAGCTTCGATATTTTTTATGGTCAACTGTTTTAGTGTCCAAGCCTCAATTCCATATAACAGGGTAGAAAAGACATAACACCGCAGCATTCGTATTCGTAACTTTATATTGATATCACGATTGCAAAAGAGTTTGCGCATTCTGTTAAAGACTGATCTAGCGATTTCTATTCTACATCTAATCTCTTTTGTTTGATCAGTATCGTCTGTGATCCAAGCACCTAGATATTTATAACAGGGCACACGCTCAATCGTTGTATTGTCTATTACAAGATTAGCTCTGATGTTCTTTGATTTCGTGATTACCATAAATTTAGTTTTTTTCAAATTAATTTTCAAGCCGTAACTGTTACAGTATATATTGAGACTTTGAACGAGATGTTGTAGTTCTACTAGCGTTCCCGTTAGGAGAACTGTATCGTCAGCATACCTTATATTGTTGATCGTCTCACCATTTATTATCAGACCAAGATCTTCTTCCTCGAGTGCTTGTTCACAGATAGCTTCACTATACAGATTAAATAAAAGTGGCGATAAGATACATCCCTGCCGGACTCCTCGACGGATTTGAATTTCTTCTGTTAGTCTGCCCTCAACCTTGACATTTGCTGTTTGATTCCAATATAGATTGCATATAATTCGAATATCTCGGCTGTCTATATTTTTCTTTATTAGAACTTGTCTTAGTGGTTCATGTTGTACTTTGTCAAAGGCCTTTTCGAAATCAATAAAGCAGGCGTAAATTTCTTGGTTCATGTCTAAGCATCTCTGTGATAGAACGTTTATTGCAAACAGAGCCTCCCTTGTACCCAGCCCTTTTCTGAATCCCATCTGAGTGTTAATAACCGTAAATAGCAACAATCCACACCAAACATAATTGAAAATCTCACTAATAACAACTTTACCGTTCCAGGTGGGCATTTACCTTCAAGATGGATGGCTCAGAGGGAACACAGACTTACATCTATAACACAGACGGGTCTAAAACTGCAGAAAAGTCAGTTACATTAATTTACACTAGTGGTGGAGGTAGTTAAAGCTCTTGATTACTTATGATGGGGCTACTGTAGGGCTAGAGATGTTTTAGTTCAATATTTTAGTTCAGTTTTAAATCAATAATGATTTGAATTAAGAAAAAAATAAAAAAAGAGGTAAAAAAGACAATTATAAGTCAGAGATTATTAAGAAATCTAGGGTGTGTGAGAGAGAATGTGAAAATTATAAAGGTAATGTTGTACATGAAAGAAAACCAGGAGACTGTCGGTAAGTTTTAAGGTTAAGATACTTTTAAAACGTAAAATTATTATATATTTTTTTAGTTGTCACTTGAAGTGATTTGAAAAAGTTAATGCGGATGTATGGGTTGAAATACTTGCCAAATTCAGAAGCATATTTACCAAGAATGGACAAGATTCATACTTACAAGGGCTTATGGGAAAGTGTAAAGTAAAAAAGAGACGAACTTGAAATAAAAATCAAAAGAATAGAAGATATAACATTAGTTACTCCGTGACAGGCTCAAGTGGCAAAATTATTGTTTGCAAAAAAGCTTTCATGGGCATTTACACAGTGAATCATGAACGAATTCGAAGATTTTCTAAGCTTCTTGTACAAGGAACAGCATCACTAGATAAACGTGGAAAAAATATTTCAGGAAATGCTGAAATGTCTGAAAATTTAATAGAACAGATTAAGACTTATATTGGGAGTTTTCCCACTAAGATTTCACATTACATAGGGAAAGAGAAGCGTTACTTAGACAAAACATTGAATGTGCGAATTATGCATGACCTATTTTGTGCCAAATTTCCTGACAATAGGAGACTGAATGTGAACAGTTAGAAATAAAAATTAAGAGTCTTTAAACGAGACAGCGAAGCGCGTGACCGTTTCGAAATTATCTATACATAGAAGATGTGCAAAGAAGTTCTACAATAAAATGGCAGAAATTGCAGGGATATGCAAGACAGATGCCACTGTATGTGATCTGACGTTTGATTATATGCAAATGTATAGTAGGCCTTGCATATATCAGCAGTTTATTTCTTAGTATGTCAAGTTTGTTAATGACCTACTACAACCGTATGTCGTGATTGGCAATAGTGCTGACTTAAAAATTTTAATTCGAGTATATTTATGAATGTTCTCGATTCAAATTATTAAACATATTTTATATAAACAAAATGCGAAACTAAGTTACACGTTTTCTTTTCAACTTATTCTTTATATGAATTAAAATATTTTAGGAATAATACTACACCCTAAAGGAGACTTTTTACCTACGTCAACTAACCTACAACGTCTTTGGAATTCACAGTATGCAAAAAAACCAGGGATGTTTGACACCAACCACGAGGGTCAAGCCAGAAAGGGTCCCAATAAAGTTGCTTCATTTCTTATTCATTATATCAAGTTTAAAGTGCCTATTGATGTGAAACATCTTAAACTTATTTTCTGACAGCCGGGCCGATCAAAACCGGAATCATACTGTAGTGAGATTTCTACCTGCCTTAGTAGATACTGGAAGTTTTAAAACCATAAATCAGTACTTTCCACAACGTGGCCATTCCTTTTTACCGAACGATAGAAACTTTGGAGCGATATATAAATTGTACGAAAATGCAGTTAGTTGTGTAAAAATTGGAACCAGAACCTCAAATGAATTTAAAGTCACTAAAGGCCTAAAGCAATGATGCTGTTTGTCACCGACACTCTTTAAAATATACGTCCAAGAAGCATTGAGGAATTGGAGAAATAAATGTAGATTTATGGGCATCGAAGTGGGACAAGAAACTCTGTATACATTGCTGTTTGCAGATGATCAGGTGGTGGTTGCAACCGATGAGGAAGATATAAATTATATGAATCGAAAATTATTTGAGGAATATGCCAAATGGGGGCTTACTGTAAACATAAGCAAAACAGAATATTTAAAAATTGGAGGAAATACAACAGATCTGAGGATTGAAAACGCAGTCATAAAAGGCTGCAACCAGTATAAATATCTAGGAAGCATCATATCAGCAGATGGCAGAGTTAAGATAGATGTACAAAACCGAATAACCCAAGGGAAAAAATGCATCCGAATACTGAATTCATTACTGTGGTCTAATAAAATAAAGATGCATACCAAACTTCGCGTATACAGAGCAATTGTAGAACCAATTACCACATATGGTGCCGAATGTTGGACGATGACAAAGAATGAACGAGATAAAGTAGACGTTGTGGAAATGGATTATCTTAGAAGGTCATGTCGAGTATCGAGAATGGAAAGAACCAGGAATGAGGAAATACGAAACCGTACAGGAATTAGAGATACTCTTTCAGATAGAATACAAGGAAGGCAATTACAATGGTATGGTCACGTGATGAGAATGGAGGAGGAGCGGTGGCCAAAGAAAGCCTTAATGTATGTTCCGCCAGAAAGAAGGAAAAGGGGAAGACCACCAAATTCCTGGAGAAGAGAAATTACAAAAGCAATGCAATCTAGAGGCTTAGAAGAGGGAGATTGGAGAGATAGGAAAAGATGGAGGCTGAAATGCGGGAAGCGGCAATCGCCGTAGGACCCCCGTTATATGATGATGAGAAACTTTGGAGCAATAATAAGAGTCTTAGAAAACTTTGACCCTGTTTACCACCCAAACTAATATACAGAAATTATAGTAACTTTTACACGACTCAAAAAGTTTCTTGTTAAAATGGCGAAAACATCGAATATTTTTGAATTTAAAAAGTGGTGGCCTAAACATTACAATAAAATGGGTTTTGTCTACCGACTCAATGGGCAGAAAAGAAAAGGATAAAAAAATCACTTTCCAGATTTTAAACTACATACTACCATTTTTTATTCTTCAAACCAATTGGGGACTATATCAGTATCAAAATATATTAATGGTTTTATCACTAACAACTTTAAACCTAAAATAAGAGATATAATTCCATTTTTACCAACAGTTTTGGTCAATTCGGATGGTAAAACAATTAATAAAAAAAAATAGAAGATATACGCAAGCTCATGGACTACATACCAAAGGAAAAGAGATCATTATTTGAAGATATTATGCAGTGGCCTACTACTGATGCAATTAATGATGATTCTTACTTATGCTTTGTTTGACAGACAATAATTTTTCCAAGAGAAATATTTTTGTAGAACTGTTCTGAAACAACATAAGTCACATTTTTTAAAACCATAATATGACTTAAGAAGAAACAATTTTTACAAAAAAATATTTAATGCCTACTGTACGGGACAGTTTTATTTATTTATTTTTTTAATAAAACTAAACCCCAGTTTAATGTCAAATTCTTCATCTACATTTCATTATAACCTCAAACCAAAAAGTCTAGGCAAAAAGCAAAAGGTATATCTTTTTACAGTTACGGTTGTATAATTTTACACCTGTAGAAGATTTTAATCTTTTACTCATCTGGTATGAAATTACAACCGATTGTTTCCAATAGAAAAAGACGTAATCAATTGTATCGAGTTGCAGTTTCTTTTGTATTTTTTATTTTTCATCGTTCGAGAAGACAATCTAATTTGAATCTTTTTTTTAAGAAATAGAGAGTAATGAAGTGTTGCGAAGAATGAAAGAGAAATTTCAAAGTACTTTTACTTTAATATGTTACCTTCAGTTGATGCCGTCTAAGAAATCGTTTACCTTCGCTGTGATAGGGCGGCAAATCTCAATTGATAATAAGAAAGTAGAGCGGTCACTGACTTAATTGAATGCTTGTATCTTTTTTTTAAATGCCCAAAAAAATATTTATTTGTTGCGTGCCGATTGTTATATAACACCTTTAAACTTATCGTTTGTCCTGCTTAAAGAAACTTTGTTCTTATTCTCTTGTTACTTTTTATAAACGGTATGTTTACTAAAGCACAGTTATCGGCTCGCATGAATGAAAATTGTATTCTATAAAACAACATTATTTCTTCTAAATCTGTACTGTAATTTACACAATTAAGGTTTATTATTTATGACTGTGAACCCGTATTGCAAATAACTGTCAGAGTAATGTCTATTTTTTTTTTTTTCGGATTTAATTCACCACCACCGCTATTGACACTCGTATCAGATGTTGAAGTCTGCGATCTTTTGAGAAATTTATCCATTTTACAAATGCTCGGAGTCAGTGAAAACCAAAAAATGACGTCCATATTCATCAGTGACTGTGCTTAACTGAGTAAAATAACAGTTGAAACAAATGAACATTGTCGCTTACTCTCGTGCGTGTATAACAGATAAATGTACGAAAATAGGAAAAATAATTACCTAACGTTTGTAGTCTTTTAATTAAATTATTTCTTTGGCTTTACAACCTGTAAAGGGATCGCAAAATCAAAAAGATTGAAAGACACTAGTCTAGAGGATCAAGTGTGTACATAGAATCTGCTTTTCTATTATTGAAAGTCCTTTTGTGTTCTGCTATACGGTTGGTAAGGGTTCTACCAGTTTGACCGTTGTAAGTTCTTCGCCAGTCACATGTAAGTTTATATACACCACTGTGTAAGTGCATTTTACTTTATCTTTTCTTTTTCTTGTTTTCTTAGTATATTTGCTTAAGTTCTTATTAATTCTGAAAGCTGGTGTTATTCCTTTCTTTTCTAATGTATTTGGCTATTTTTGTTTTTCTTTGGTGGTGGAAAAACTAATTTTAGATCTTACTAATTCAGTTTTTGACTTAAAATTTTGTTTAATATTTGTTTGTTGTACTCAATGTTAACTGCTATTTACTTAATGATATTCAATCCTATCGTGAAGTTAATTTTTTGACATGATACTTTTTGTTAATCTATATAACATGCTGTGGTAGGTTTCTAATTTATATTGTGTAGTTAAAAGTGAAACTGGAACAAACCATGAAGTGGAGATATCCAGGAGTGGCTAGTATACCTGTTGAATACAAAGCACGTGGTGGTCGTGTGTATTAAGGTATAAAAAAAATATTGTGTAGGATCGGATGATGAATTATGTATTTTTGTGTCGGTGTGAGTAGGTTTATGAAATACGGAAAACTCATGTCTATTTCAAGCCAGAAACCTATATGTTCTAGATTCAGGATATATCTTTTACACTATTTCATAAAGCATAAAATAATTTGAAAATATTTAAATAAATTACTTAGATACATAGACAAAATCGCAAAAATACGTAGATACATAGACAATAGTTTTATTTTTAACCAACATTTTTTCAGTTAATTAAAAAATTATTTACGGAATCATAACAAAAAATGAATCAATCAATTTTTAACGTTTGAAAGAGTGCGCAGACAATAAATCAAAAAACTACAATAAGAAAACTATTTGTTGAACAAATTATCTTTTAACTAAAATTGTGTTTTCTTTCATTACCTTGTGAAATCGTGCAGAACAGCTTTTTTGGCGTGATTAAAATATTTATCTCATGAATATTTTGTAAATTACTCTACTTAGAGAAAGTGTACCAACAAAAAACGTGGTACTAAGTGTATTTTTAGTTGATGTAGGTGTACTTTTAGCATAAATTATATAAAAAATATAGACAACTATTGCTTAATAACTGGATAACTTTTCGACTAATTGCGACATTCACATATAGAGATCATAATCGTAGTTGGTCAGTTTATACGGGGCGGCTTAGGTCCAAATAAGTCCATGTATTCCTAGTAAGGACCTTTAGATGTGACGCTTATTCCTGAAGAATAATATATTAACAGAATTAATCGAGTTGTTATGCTGTAAGTTTGTTCATTTCTAAATAACGTTATTTTCTAAAGTTTCTCAATTTCTCAAGCCTCTCTATCAAAGAAAAAATTGTAGAAAAGCGAAAATCCTCAATGTTTTAAGGGAAACACGTCGATAAATTATCTCTTGAATGGGTCTCCAACAAAAAGGCAAGTAGATAGACTAAGAGACTTCAAGACCAACCCCTAAATTGCAACCCCTAAAATCGCAACCCCCGGTCTTAAGTTCCAAACGGCTAAACGTAGGATAACGTACGAGGGCTCGTTGGAAAGGGGATGAAAAATGGGGTTGAATGCAGTATGTGCCGTGCGCATCGGAGCATGCCAAAAGGTCATTATGGGGTATCTTCGTTTCTATTGGTCCGATCGGGGCGTACGAGGGCTCGTTGGAATGGGGAGAAGGCAGGGAGACAAAAAACAAAGATGGCGGCGTTGCCAAATGGGCGCTAGAATGTATCTTTGTTGCTATTGGCTTGATTTTGACGTATGAGGTGTCAAAGCGTTGGATGTCACGTGACATTCGACGCAGGACGTGACATGTATGTGACATTTGTCACAGAACGTGAAATGTCAAGTGATATTCGACGCAGGATGTGACATTCAACACAGAACGTAAAATGTCACGTGACATTCGACGCGGGACGTGACATTCGACACAGAACGTGAAATGTCGCGTGAAATGACGTGACATTCGACGTAGGACGTGACATTTGACGCAGGACGTGAAATGTCGCGTGAATAACGTGACATTTGACGCAGGATGTGACATTTATGTGACATTTGACGCAGAACGTGAAATTCGCCTTCCAAAACATCCCGAATTAATTACTGATTATCTTCCTAAAGAGTTGAGGTCTACGCACGTTTCACATGTTTTTCAGAATTCCGAGGAACACTTAGTAACTATACGCAATAATCAGTATTACGCTGCATCTTTCCCCAATTTAAAAATTCAAAAACGTTTTATGTTTCCTTTTATACCTGCGAGAACCAAAATAAATGCATTATTTCAAACAAACAGCGGTCAAACGTATTTATTATACAATGATGATTCTTATATTGAATTTAATGAAGCTGGAGATGTCTTAAACCGTGGACCCATGAATTATCTCTTACCAGGACTACCAGATACAATAAAATCAGCATTCCGCTATACTGATGGGTTTATTTACTTTTTTCAGAACAACACCTATTATGAGTACAGCGAATACACACGTAAAGTTGTAGCAGCAGGAACGTTTAGCTGGGAACTTTTTGGAATACCCTGCCCCAACGACGGGCTATTAAAACAATTAAGAACTTTGTTAAACAAAATTGTAACTATATACGAATAAAAAATGCTCCGTTTATGATGTTGTTTTATTTAAAGTCCATTACTCTATATGTATGTTGAGCGATGTCTTGCGTCGAATGTCACGTCATTTCACGCGACATTTCACGTTCTGTGTCGAATGTCACGTCCCGCGTCGAATGTCACGTGACATTTTACGTTCTGTGACAAATGTCACATACATGTCACGTCCTGCGTCGAATGTCACGTGACATCCAACGCTTTGACACCTCTTACGTCAAAATCAAGCCAATAGCAACAAAGATACATTCTAGCGCCCATTTGACAACGCCGCCATCTTTGTTTTTTGTCTCCCTGCCTTCTCCCCGTTCCAACGAGCCCTCGTACGCCCCGATCGGACCAATAGAAACGAAGATACCCCATAATGACCTTTTGGCATGCTCCGATGCGCACGGCACATACTGCATTCAACCCCATTTTTCATCCCCTTTCCAACGAGCCCTCGTACGTCATCCTACGTTTAGCCGTTTGGAACTTACGACCGGGGGTTGCGATTTTAGGGGTTGCAATTTAGGGGTTGGTCCAGAAGTCTCTTAGTCTATCTACTAAGGCATTAATGATTGCAGACATTTTGACGACATGGCTCCACAAATTTGACACGAATATTATAAGGCAGAATAGTGATAATGTTTCTAGATAATGTTACACCTTACTCCAATCCACATTGTCAACCCTTGAACCAAGGCGAGTTGCATTATTCGCCTTTAAAATATATTTTTGATTTTTGTCGATAGGACAATCTGATAAAAAGATATCAAAGATTTACCTTCGGGTTGATACAAATTTTATTTAAAATTTATTTCGCGCGCGTAGTCGCGCCGCTTTAAGCGATATTTTTGAGAGGACGGTTTATTTTACATAAAAAATTCTAATGAACATTTTTGTTTAAAATTATCTTAGATACATTTTTTATTTGAAATATTTTTTTCTTCTGCGTACAAATTCTTGGAAAATCGATTTTTTTCGTTTTTTTTTTTCTCCTTGGGAGTGGTCCATTTAGAGAGAAGCCGAATGGGTTTCATAACTTGATGCTAAAGTGAGAAAGCATAGGCTAAGAGAGTTCCCGATGTTCAATGTCCAGACATTAATGACTCAATACGAAGAATTGCTGATTTGCTAGTTTCTAGGAGGAGTAGGAGAGGAAGACTTAGGCATGACAGAATAATATTAATATGACCCAAGATAGAAACGACCGCACATAGGTATAAAGGCAAAGTTAATATTGATGATCATGTTCAGAGATCTATTATAACTGGTCGGTTTAAATAAGTTACTAATCGTTCATAACATCAATAAATGTATCAATTCCGATTAAAATTTAGTTTGGCATAAAATCATTTCTTTTGTTACAGACTTTCAAAAACAAATTGTGGAAAAATTCCTCGATAAAGGCCGGTTTTCACACTACATCTTATTGTACGTTTTGTTGGATAGAACAAATCCTATACATTAAAACGTGACACATAAACAGCAAAACGTACGTCTTGTCGAATCGAATGAAATCCAAGGTAAGGGAGAGCGCCCACCAAAGTGGCGTGGCAGTGGCAAGTAGCATGTAGCACGCGTCTAGCATAATGTAACCAATGAAAACGAATGATTCAGTTTACACCAAAATGACAGTAACGTCATTCATTCTAATCATTCGTTAGGATTGGTTACATTATGCTAGACGCGTGCTACTTGCTACTTGCCACTGCCACGCCACTTTGGTGGGCGCTCGCCCTTAGATCGCAGAATTGATGAGAGAAGCATAGTTTAGCGAGAACTGATAGGATAAAACGTTACGTAAACATGTTCAGACAAGTCGTCCGATCTTGACTCAGTTGACGACTAACTCCACTGCAGTTCTCTTTATTTTTACCAAAAAAAAAAACTAATAATGTCAGATTTCCGGCAATGCATCCACGATTTTCTTGGGGAATTTATTGAATTGTACAAAAGTTTTCCGTGTTTAGGCAAGTGAAAAATAAAGACTATAGTGACCATAATAAAACAAAACGTTGCCTATAATTTTCTTGTAGTCTCTAAAGGAAAAAAATGCTTACGTTTTATTTGATTCTTTTTATTGTTCAAATTAAAGAAAAACATTTTTTTAAACCTTAACCTATATATAACCAATAAACAAACAGTAGTTTAGCTTTAGTTAGTAGTAGTTATGTTTTAAAACCAAACAGATTGCATTATAGGTTTCAGGAATTATTTGGCTTAACGCTGTTTTGGATATTATGGTTGTGAACTCCAAGTCCTTGAGGCTGCGTCCTGTTGCAAGATATCTCAGAATTGCTGTGAGTCTTTTGTGGAGTGTAATGGGTTTATACTGTAAGTGTAATGGGTAATACACTTGGTGTAATGACTGGCTAATAATTGCGCCAGTCATTTGATTCGCCTCTCATTTCTTTTAGTAACGAGACGTGGGAATATTGGCTTCTTTTCAGAAGCCACTCTCTTGACCATCTTGTCTTTTCCCTCTTTATCCCCTTTTTCCTCAGTCGTAGTATCGTTTTAGTTGAAAAAAATAAAACTCCATAATAAAAAAATCACTAAACAAACTTCACACAACTCAAGACTGTGAATTAGAAATGAGGTAGACAACGGAAGGAAAAACGTAGTGTGTATACAATGGACAAAACATACATTTTGTCGTACGTTTTATATGACCAACAAAACGTACAAGAAAACGTAGCGTGAAAACCGGCCTTTAAAAGTAGGTTGATACTACATAGCTCAAAAATCCAGAAACCGGTCGATTTTTATTTTTAAACAGGTCATTCATCAGACATCATGTATGATGTCTGATGACCGTGATGACGTCATTGCTAAAATTTTTAAATGGAAATATGGGTGTTCTAAGACATTATTTGAGAGGTCTTTTAAATACCTATTTAGCCATATCAATATGAACAGTAATTGATTTGCTTATTGTCACAAATATTATTTATGAAATTTTAACATATTTCATTATAAAATGTATTAAATATTGCTACGATATACATCCAAAAATAAATTCTGTAAACCAAAAACCAAAAATTACCAACTTTTTACCTTTTTTTAAAAATCTAGTTACCTTATAAATATCAACATTGATACTTGGACATTCAAACTTAATTAAATTTCTATCAAGTGATTAACAGTACTATTGTAATAGACGTATTCAAAAAGTGTGTGTATCTATCAACATGAAGCTGACTGAAAGTCAAAGATTTGAAATTCTAATACTGATTGGTTGTGGAGATCAAACTCTTACGTAGAATGAGGTATATACGTTATTTAATAATAAATACCGCAAACGAAAACCAATTTCACAATCCACTGTAATCAAAATTAAGAAGAAATTCAGAGAAACTGGTCATATCAAAGACCCTAAATTCCACCTCCCCAAATTTAGTAGAAAACAAATACATGAAAACAAACACAACTAGAGGTTCTATTAGCCTTTCAAACTTCATACCTGTTTATAGCAAGTAGCATTAGATAATGACATGAACCATTTAACAGTTCTTAGAAAGCCAAAGGAAAAATTGAATCCCTACAAGTTTAGTACAAGGAGTTATAATGGAATAAAATAACAAATCCGATGTTTTTAAAATGGGTTCTTTTCTCTGATAAAGCTACCTGTCTACTAAACTGTCACGTTAATCGTCAAACTTGTCGGTACGGGGCTACGAAAAATCCACACTGGATGCAAGAGTATCGTACTTAATACCCAGAGAAAATTAATGTTAGGGTGAGAATAATAGATAATCGAATTATTCGACCATACTTTTTCGAAGAAACAGGTCCTCAATATTTAGAATTTCTTTAAAACTTCTTGCTTTCCGAATGCAAGAATGCTCCTTCTGTGGTTGCAGCAAGATGGTGAGCCTTCACACTATGCTGTCTTGGTGTGCAACTACTTGAACTACGTCTTTCCATATCGGTAGATAGGTCGAAGAATAACAATAGAATGGCCGTCTAGGCCGTCTGATTTGACTCCTTTTGATTTATTTTTATGTGGATACTTGAATAGTAAAGTGTACCAAAATATACTACAAATTCTATCAATGAACTTAAAGAAAGGATACGTATTGAAGTTGCACAAATAACTCCGGAAGAAAAGGTTCTAGAAAATTTCGCGGCACGTCTTTCTCATTGTATTTTAGCTGAAAGTAAACAAGCACTTAATTTAGGTTACGTTGTATTTAATGAATAATACATACTAAATATTTATTGTAATAATAAAAGTTTATTAATTTTTTAAACAAATACAAACATCAATTACTCAGACATATTGATATGGCCGAATAGGTATTTAAGAGACCTGTCAAATAGTTTATAACAACACCCACATTTCCATTTAGAAATTTTAGCAATGACGTCACTAAGCTCACATAGATGACGTCAAATATAAAAAGGTATCTTTACGAATAGCCTGTTCAAAAATAAAAATCGACGGGTTTCAGGATTTTTCCTTAAAGTCACCGGTTTGCGAAATAACGAATTCATTCCTTTCATTTGCACCATACGTAGAATACTATAAATATAGTTTTTAATAGTTTACCATTATTACCACGTCCCTAAATGTAAATAGTTTAAAATTGTCTCAAAATATATTTGAAATTATGAAATTATCATTTTGTTTACTTACCGAGCTTGGGGATAGCTTAATAATTGTTGAGCTGCATTTCCATAAACAACATTGGCGGGGATATAAGTCGGCTGAGCTATAATTATCATAGCTGTTGGCTGATTATTTTGTTGTGTGCTGTACAAAACCCTTTGTATTAACTGTAGGAGTTGTTGCTGCGACTGTGGATGAAGCTGTGTTTGTATCGGTACCTAAATAAAATGAAAAATAGCTTTATATATTGAACTTTTATTATTAAAAGAATATTTTATTCGAAGAAAGAAAAAAGATAGAAGGAAAAACTCTCCTAATATGACAGTAGTCATTTTACCTATTCAGCTAAAATGACATCGAATTTTTGTTGCTTTGAAATAGGGTAAAGATTATTAAACGCACTTATTTTCTAGCTAAGTTTACTTAGCGCAGCAAAACGCAGGTGTTTTGAAGAAATGCGTAAAAGCACATTTGGCAACCCGACAAATTATTGTAACATATCTTTTAAATGTATAAAGCAACTTACGCTAGCCTGCATTGATCGGTTAGGGAACCATGTTGGAGTTCTTGTACCCAGGACACCCACATGAAGAGCATTTGGCTGACAGTGTAACCCTATCGCACATCAGAGTACTTTAGGGACAAAGGGATGGTCTGAAGCATTAAAGCGCGGTGGAGTGATTACTGTTCTTACGCGAATTAATACACCTTACTCCAATGAATTGTAACACACGAACATCATTTCAAGATGTGTATAAGTCTCTCAGGCTGGGTTCAAATAAATCTCTTACTAGCTTCCTATTACGCTAACATCTACATTTAACTTTAAAGATCTTCAGGTAAAAGAGGAACAGATATATTACTACCTGTTTCTTTAAAAACCCATTTTCAACTAACAAATTACCATTAATAGCAAACCGTTTAATAGCATTACCGTTAATAGCAAATATATACTTATAGTTTAGTATCCTGGATAATTAAACAACATTATGTGCATCATTATGTGATTCTGTCTGTAGATACGTATAAAAATTCGTTTCTTAATTAAAAGAGGTATGCTCGGATGGCTCGGTACCCAATTCTTTACAAAACTTATTGACAAATCTTGATTTTACAGGCATGTTTTAATGTAGTTTACCACTTTAATAATACTATTCCTCACAAAACCAAATTCATTTTTATTGTTCTTTGCTGGTAAGGGTTCTTTATATATGACATTATTATATACGACATTTTACACTTAAGGTCTCGGTTTTGAAGAGATCTTTTAGTCAGGTATCGTTCAGGCTGCAACCATAACACCCACATAGTTTTCCCAGTTAGTATTTTTTCGGTCATACAATTGAAAATTTCTTGTAGGTACAGTAAATAACATATCGATTGAGCATCGCCAGCATTCAGTTGAATGGCAAATAAACCTGAAAGTTTCCCCGCAATTTTCTCATTAGTATCTTGTGTACCATGTCGTGAATACGATAACTAATCGTATTGTTTGAAAGACTAACATTTTTTATTTCTTTAATGATACCACATCACCCGCTGTAGCTAAGATCAGTTCTTCAGCAATCCTGCATGGTTTACTAGGTTTGGCAAAACGATGAGCTACTATGTGCATGTGCAAGGCAAGCAATACTTTGGTAAGAAATGATGATCTTAAAACTAAAGCTGTGGATTGATGGTTTTGACAAACAACACATCCCCTTTAGTAATCCTGGTAAATCCTAAATTTGAAATATTCGTCTTCATGTTTCCATATTTTTTCATTTACCTAAAATTACAATATTGGCTTCGCCTAAGTCTTCGCTTAGTTTTCTAATTGTTTAAATAATATTTGATTATAGTCAATATCAAAACTCCTTCTTCTTCTTTAAGTGCCGTCTCCCAATCGGAAGTTGAATATCATCATTACTATCTTTACTCTATCTACTGCTGCTCTGAAAAGTTCTATAGAACTGCATTTAAACCAGTCCCTTAAAGTCTTCAATCATGACACTCTCCTTCTTCCTATACTCCTTCCTCCTCTTATCTTTCCCTGTATTATTAGCCTTAGCAGTTCATATCGCTGTCGACTTATTATGTGTCCCAGATATTGTAACTTTTTTATTTTTATTGTGTTTATTATTTCGCATTCTTTGCCCATTTCTCGCAATACTTCCGTGTTAGTTTTCTTCTGTGTCCATGCTATTCTAAGCATCCTCCTATAACAGCACATTTCAAAGGACTGTAACTTATTTATGTATTCATGCTTCAATGTTCAGCTTTCAAGCCCATATTGCAGTACCGAAAACACGTAGCATCTCAGTGCTCTTACTCTCAGTTCTAATCTAAGGTCTTTGTTGCAGAGAATTGTTTTCATTTTTACAAACGCATTTTTTGCTATTTCTATTCTGGGTCTTATCTCGGTTGTTTTATCATTATTGTCTGAAATCCAGGTTCCCAAGTATTTGTATTTATCAACCCTTTTTATCGTTACATTTGCCAAATGTATTTTTGTTGGTATATTTGTTTCCTTTGCTATTATCATGTATTTGGTCCTTTTATATTAATTTTTAGTCCACATTTTTCATAGAAAGTGTTTGTTTTGTTTAGCAGTAATTGGATCAGCAGAGCTTGCCATAATCACGGTTTCATCTGCATATCTTATGTTGTTAATAGATTTTCCGTAAATTATTATTCCTTCACTTTGAGATAGTAATGCTTCTTCAAAAATGGTTTCACTATATACATTAAATAGTAATGGGGACATAATACATGCCTGTTTAACTCCTCTCCATCAAAACTCCGCGTTTAAACAAAACAAAAGCTTGACTGAACGACATGAACAAACAAACAGGAAAATAGGAAATGGGGGACTGGGTAAGTCGAGTTCGCCGGCTGCGAAGTATGTTAAAATGCGCTATGCACTCATTCGACTGGGTCGCATTGAGACGAGATGACCCTGAAACAATGGCATGACGCCTTGGGGCGTCACGTCGCACAATTTGGAAGGGTGCAATACTGGTCCACTGCATTATCATAAATACACGAGAATCAAACAAACCTTAAAACTCACTTAGCTAGTGATATCTAGACCTAATAAAGTATTAGCATAGTTATAATATAGTCTTCTAATCTTTGACAGACCCCACTCGTGCAAGTGGTGGACTTGCTACGCAGTCTAGCTTCTTATTTTTTGAGGTGTCACTGTGATATATTATGATGTGTATGATCATATTTATCCAATAAAGAAATAATAATTAAAATACTCACCACTTGTTGATGCAATTGGAACGGTTGAACAGTGACCTGTTGCAGTTGCTGAGGAACGGCGGCTACACTTTGGGCGTAATGACTGGAAGTTTTCTCTGGCTGCACTCGTTGTACATATTTTTGTATAACTTGATATTTGGTCTCAGGTTTAGCAGTCGTCGATACCGCATTCTGTTTCTGACTATATCGCGTCTTACCATCGTGGGAGACAATCACAGGACTTGTCTTTGCAGTAATTTGGTGCATGCCCAAGATTAGAATTGTCTGAAATAAATACAATATATTAGTAAAATATAAGTTTTAAATAATTTACACACAGTTTGCTCAAAGCGTTTTAGAAAAAAAATTACTTTGTCTTTACCAAAGTAAAAACATACTGGAATGATCATTCGCCGGCATACACCGAGTACCATTATGTTTTATGAGGACAATTATTATCTTTTCTCATTATATAATTACTCAAAACAAAAGAATGTATCTTTCTCAAGGATACAAAACATTAAAGATTTAATCAATATATTTCCAATCAGCATAGAAAACATCTTATTTTAAAAGTGCCTATCCTTTCCAGATATTGGCGACTATTATACCACTTCGCACTTTATTGTCAGTTTATTAACATAAACTCTCATATTTTGAAGCTAAAAAATTGGCATTTTTCTATTTTCCTTCCGCCGCAGACGATTTCTTGTAAAATCAATTAAAACCATCCGTATTGTTTTTCGTTTTTAATAAAATGACCCAAAAATTCCGGGTTACCTGTTTTAATTATTGTGTTAAAAGGCTCGCATTCTTTTTCTATTTTTCTACAGGCATTCACGTTAGCAATTTTAGTAATGGAATAAACTTTTAGAATGCTAATGTATCACTATATTTCAAATGCCTTCAGAACACCAAGATATCTTCTTATTCAAGTTCCATCTTTTATCGAAGGTTCGAACAGTTCTGAGGTACTGCACTCAAACCGTTCTTTCAAGTTCTTAAGCCAGGATATTCTTTATCTTCCCACTTTTCGCTTTCCTTGAATTTTGCGTTTCTTATACCAAGACGTTCAATTTATAGATGGTTAATCGTTTGTATAAAAAACCTCATATTTTGTCTTCTGCAATCTAAAACTTTCAGATTACAGAGTGTATATTAAGAAAAAACAATTTACTTAGATATGACTATCGCTTAAAATATATATATATATATATATATATATATATATATATATATATATATATATATATATATATATATTGATAAAGTTGTATTTTATTAATTTTATTTTTTTTTTTTATAATAAATGTAATTTTTATAATATGTGGTTCGTTGTTTAATTTAATATACCTCGGCTAGCTCAATTATGTGTTCGTTCTAAGCAATCTGTCACTGTGTGACGTCGACTCTGTAGTCTCCTGGTAGAGTTCAAAAAGAAATTAAACCAAAATTTACTTTAGATCTTTGATAAATTAACCCAAATGAACCACGTTATTTATTAATATTGAACAAATTTAATATAAACAATAAAATTCGTCTACAACTTCGGTTGCCTTTAAAAATTTACAAAAATAGGAATCGTTTAAGTCTTAACGTGGTTTAGTGACATGACAATAAAAATGTATTGCAAAATGTGGAGACTCTCTACAAGTACCTAAAAACTAAATAAATATTGCAACTTTATAAAGTGTTTAAATGAACTATAAAGAAAAAGAAAATGAACACTTTATTCCGCTGACTATTCAAATATAATCAAAATTTCAAATGATCCCCAAAATTATTGTCCAACCTCACTTTAAAACAGTTCTGATTTCTTTAAAGGAAACTAACTACTCAAAAATAATCGGTGAAACTGGAATATCAATCCTCTCTTCTGAAGTTAAGGTACGTACTATTCTATTTTTAATTTAATAATCATTAATAATTTCAATTTTTAAGGCCTACCGCAAATATGTTAATTCATGAATTTTAATTTTCTTAATTTAAATGACATTTCTATACTCCAATATAATTTATAAGTGAAATTGTTTCTCTTACTCTCTGGAACAAATTTCTGGATATCTCTGCTGTGGAAACTGTGGAAAAACTAAATTCTAATTAGACGAGTTAAAAAACACTCCCGACCTATTCCACAGTTTCAGGGCTCTCCTTCGTCCAAAAAAAACCTCGTCGGCGTCCTCTCCAAAAACCAATTCCTCTTATTATCCCTTGCTAACAGCAACCAACGTTCTTTTTTTTTCTGTCTTCTATTTAAATATTTTAAACCATAAAACTGTCCTGTTTGACATATTTGTCAAGCCACATTACTTTCTCATAATCACTTTAATCACATATAATTTGGGAATTTACAAAAAAAAATATTTAGATATAAAACTTATTCTATTACAATACTAATTTATTCTTTTCATCTCCACATCATTGTAATTTCTTATTTAACAAAACCCCTATTAATTTAGCTCCCACAGACTGTCAAATAAACTGTCAAGCAGTTTATTTTCTGACGTTTATTAAAATTTCTATGTTTAAATATTTTTTTAAAATTCTTCTTTTTTGTTCTTTTTAAGGTTTAGACGATTCACCTAAACACTAGGCAACTATACTATTCAGAAATTATTAACACTATACCAGGTAAGTCAAAATTAATTTATTTAACAATTTACTAATCTTTTTCTCTCTTTTATTTCAGAGTCGAACCCACATTGTGATGGCTTCATGAAATTCATAAACAACAAACTCATATAAATATTCATTTAAGTTGTATATTTTTTAACATATTGAAATCATTTCAATATATATGTCGTATTATTCCATTTTCACGACTTCTGTCTACAAGATATTGAGGTTTATTGCTTGTAAATAGGTGTTTAACAATCCTGTAGTTAAAACAAACAGCTAGTATAAAGAACGTATTTTCCATGTAATTTTTTAATTTGTCTATATCAACCGATACTAATGACCATAACTTTCCCGACTTTGCGTGTTATTATGATTTAAAAGAGAAGCAGGCGTAAAAGATTCTTCTATTATTGATAAAAATGTGCTTCTATTAATGATGATAAAATAAAATGGAAAAACTCGGTCACTTTCCAAGTTTTAATTTGATTAGACATATTAAATATCCATGGTATTCATAATATTTTAGTTTTCTTCATGGTTGTCACTTATACCAAACAATAATCGTATTTGAACTGTTGGCCTGAGTGGGTTAATAAAAAAACTTTCATGATTTTCACTTATTTGAAATTTTCTTATGTATGGTATATTTCCAAATCTCTAAATCTTAATATTTAGTTTTGCACATTTGCGCACAAATTGCACATTTTACGAAAAGCGCATCAAGAATTATGTGATAGACTAATAACAAATATTGACAATTTAATACATGGGAAACAAGATTTAACTTGAAAATTATTTCAACAACTTAACAAACAAGCAAGAGACACTGCTTATAATAAAAGAAGTTATCTGGAAGACACGTTATCGATCTGAAAAAATTCAAAGATCAACAAAATGGAAATATAATAACAGACTAAGATTACAGTAAAAGTCCTTACACAGGCGATCTGATAACAATAAAAGAACTACGGGAGGCCCTAAAATAAATGAAAAATCGGAAAACGGTGGGCTCAAAGAAAAATCTACATAAACCACATGTAAAAAAGATTGGCTTATGTCTAAAAGATTTACGTAGGCTGGCGTATCACTTAGCAGACCACAATAGAATTGTTCATAATTTTAACAAAAGCAATGCAACGGCAGGACAAGACTGCATTAACGGCTTTTAGAATAGGAATCTCAATTTAAGTTTAAGAAGACCTGAGGCAACCTTCTGGCGCGGTGAGCTTCAATCGTGTAGCTGTAGAACAATTCCAATCACTGTTAAAAAATGCAATGATAAATATAAAGTGACTTCTGCTCGTATCCTCAATTTTGATGAGACCAGCATTAGCATAAATCCAAAAGGACATTCTAAAATTATAGCAAAGAAAGAGAAACGATACGTAGGCACGTTAACTAAAAAATCATCTAAAAAATGTGAAACTGTTACTGTGGAATTGTGCTTTTCTTCCGATGTATCTTACATACCCCCTATGTTAAGTTTACTAGAGAAACGAAAGCAGCAAGAGTTCGAGTTGGGTTTAGCAACTGGAGGGTGGGCAGAAGTCTCTGACTCAGGATTAATTAGAACCAAAATATTTGCTGGTTGGTTTTAAAAATTATATAAAGCCACAGAAGATGCTACTGTTTTGCTTCTGTTCGACGAACATTAAACACATACCAAAAACCTCGAACTGATTGATCTTGCTCTAGATAACGGAGTTGTATTGCTTTGCTTTCCTCCCCACCTATGCCTTAAGCATTTAGATATTGTACTGATGAAGCCTATTATTTTTTATTATGAAGATAAAGTGCGAAGATAGAAAAAATCAAATCCTGGAACAGTAGTAACTTCATTTCGGATTACATCGTTATTTGGAGCGGCATTTATCAATGCAGCTACAATTAAAATGGCACTGAGCGACTTTAGGAAAACAGAAGTGTGGCCTCTAAATGTAAATGCTTTCACTGAAGACGATTTCCTTTCATCTGCACCAATAGATATTCAAATAGATAATTTGTTTACGACAAATCAAGTAGCTGGGGAGGAATAAATTAGTCAAAATCATGTCACTACTGCACTCATCGGAACAAATTCTAAAACACCATCAAACTCTAATAGTGGACACCTACCCATTCTTCCTGAATGTTCATAGATGCCAGATAGGGTTCCAAATTCTTCAGTTACAAGTAACGTAACGTCGTTTCCCACTGTTTCTGCTTAACATTTTCTACCGATACCGAAGGTGGAACAGAATAAGAAAAGAATTTCTCGAAAAAAAAGTAAAAACAGTCATTCTGACTTAATCGCCATACTTGGATGAGTTTAAAAAGGCCAAGGGAAGATACAAAAACTAAAGTAGCTTAAAAAGTAGAGCGAGTAAAACGAAAAGTCAGCTTCAATAAAGACGGGAGTAAACACACTAAAGAGAAGGTGGTTAAAAGAAAGGGGTGTTGTTAAATAAAGGTCTGAAAGGCAAGAAAAGAGACTCTGATTCCAGTGACACTGAAGACGATGTCCAGTTTTTATACTGCCAAGTCTTTTATTCAACTTCCCAAGAAGGATGCATTCCATTCAATTTCCCAGTTTTCTTTTAATTCTTGTTTACGCAGCGAGACTAAATCACTTCTATTAAGCCAACTAATTTCTAATCCTTTTGAAGCTGCTTATTTTGCAAAATAATCTGCTTTGGTGTTACCCGAGAAACCAACATATCCCTTTACATCCCCTTGCAAACAATTCTGCGGAATAAATGGAATATTGTTGATTTAATTTAAACATAATGTGTTCTTGATTGTTTTGGATATATACCGCACAACCAACTTCCAAAATGGATTTTGACCCATCTGTGAAAATCCTATATGGTTTATCTGCGTCATCTAAGTTATTTGTGAAGTTAAATGGCGATATTATTATCAAAAGTAGGGAAATAAACGTTTGTTTGGGAATAAAGAATATTGAAATTAGATTGGAAGAATTAATTTCAGCTGGAATTTAGAAGTTAGATACAGATATGTCGGATATTTTTTGCAATAGGTAGGTGCAATAGATTTTCAGTATGTGTAAATTTAAGTAGATCTAAAACCAAGACCCAAAACCAAAACCAAAATCATACTAGACCCTTAAATCTAGTATTTGTTGCAGACCCATATAAAAAGCAACCAAAGTCAAATTGACCTGGTATATGCCCTATAAAGTATTAGATTAACCTTAGATCATCATTGGTGACGATTAAGTACCTTTAAAACATGTAGGCTTTTTTCACATTTAATTAAACAGTTATTAATATGTTCCCGCCATGTTACTGTAATATTAAGTGTGACGCCGAGATAAATATAGTGTTTTTGTACAGGTATACTTAGATTATCAATTCTAATATTGGATATATTCGATAAGCGATGACGAGATAACAACACCACAGAGGATTTATTCAAAGTAAGTTCCAACCCTTGGTTAAGAAAGTATTCTCTTTCACTGTATATTCTTCTTCTTAGGGTGCCTGTTCGTTCAGAACGTTGGCGATCATTCTGGCTATGATGTCTTTGTTGGTTGCTATACGAAATAGCACTGTACATAATTCGTTTTATTGAATCAATACATTCCTGATAAGAATTTTTAGAAGTGTAAAGACATAAATCATTGGTTTATTGTAAAATATTACAATTAATACCCATACCATGTAGATCCATAGTATATAGATTAAACATGAGAGGGCTAAGCACAGATCCCTGCGGCAAACCTTGTTAAACTAACCTTGGGCCAATCAATTTATTACTGCACCGAATGAATACGTATCTATTAATAAATAGATTAACCAATATCTGAGCACATCTAGTTGGGACTCCTGTATGTGTTAGTTTGTCGAAAAGTAAGTTTAAAATAATATTATCATATGCTCCCGAAATATCTAGAAAAAATGCTGCTAAATAATTATTATTTGAGTAGGACAAAACTGGATATTAGTAGTTAATTGTGACAGATTGTTTCTTTATTTCTCCGAAAGCGTAACTGAGCTACCGGGAAGATGCATTTGTTTTCACACCACCATTCCAATATAGTTTTCAGGATCCGTTCAAGTGTTTTTAGTAGACATGATATCAGAGAAATAGGTCTTAAAGAAGTACGATCGTTTATTTTAGGTATAGAAATAACCAGGAGATGTGATCTTTTAATGGTTGTATTCGCATGTTTCTAGCATCATCTTCACGCCCTTTCAGCGCAGCCCTTTTTAAAACGAAAGGCTTGAAAAAAATTAATGTACAACACTTTGTAGTTTATTTTAAAATCTAAAAAAATGGTTTATATATTTTTTATCAGTTGTTTGCCATTTTATTGTTATTGTACCATTACAACCATCGTCTATATGTGCCTACTGTGCGGTCCTCCTAGTAAAGATTGTAATCCATTAAATTAGTACATGTAGTTTTTTATCCAAATCTCGTTTACTGGTGAAAAAAGGTAGAATATTTTTATTTCTGTATTAGTCTAAAAATGAGAAAGTGTCCAGTGATTCACACTGTAATACCCAGAAGAAATATGGGTGGTCCTAAAATACACATCAAATCCTACAGTCTATCATTATTTTATTGTTTTTTTAATCAGATGCTCCACAAACATCAAGATTACAAAACGTTGATTTGTTTGTCATAGGCGTACGCTTGAGAACTTTCTCATAATTATTATTATGTTAAACAAATACTCAAACAAAAGGCTGGTATGAGTGATCATATTCTATAAAAAAAAACGGGTAAAAATAACATGATATTATGAGAGAGAAAATAAGCAAAATCCTTTATATTATAAAAGTAGTTCTATTCCTGTATAATATTATTTAATAGAGGAGTTCCGCAGGAACTCTCCTATTCCGCAGGAAGAGACGTAAAAAACCGCAAAATAGTAAAAACAATGTTAAATAAAAACAAAATTAAAGTACAAATAAATGATAAATTTACAAAACCCATTAAAGAATGCAGGATATGCAACAAGGTGATTCAATATCACCTTTACCATATAATATCATTATTGATGCGCTAATAATCAAAGTGTGCAATGAAAATTAAAATAAAATAAAGAATCATATCGTTTTATTACAAATGGCGGTAAGCAGAATAGTATGAATACCCCCAGATGAATCTTCAATAGGGCAAAGAAGATATTGGTTACCTAAAACCACTGGTGTTGATATGGATATGAAGATAAATAGAGAATAAATTTTATTTTAGATAGACTGTACTCTTTCTTTTTTTGTCTTTATGGGGGGGATGGAATCTTCAAAAGACATCTCAGTCCAGCACGCCACCTGACTGACCTTAGTGCTGGATTCGTTCTTCGTACTTCCGACCATAGTTCCCGAGTACTTTAAAATGCCTTTTCGTCGCCGAGTCTACACCTAACGCCTACCTGCTAAATCAGACCGGTCTCTGTCATCCAGCACTCCAGAAGCGGAATGTCCGCTGTAAAGCCGGCATTACTTCTGAAGCACTACCTTCATTCATTCATTTTGCATTCATCCACAGCCACACTCCATTCATCAGCAAGGAGCCTCCCTGTGCCATTCCAGGTAGTGCGTAGAAGACCCTCATCGCTTCTAGAACGGCATCACTCCCGGTCGGCTACTTCTCGTCGTTACTCGATTAGTACTGATGAAGTACTAATCGAGTAACGACGAGAAGTAGATCCACCAGGCTTGAGAATGGCAAGTGAGACCTTGCCGAAACGTCGCCAAAACAATAACGTCAAACCCGGAAAAATAGTGACAGCATATATATATATATATATATATATATATATATATATATTATATATATATATATATATACATTCTGCTTAGATTTTGAAAAAGCATTTGATAAAGTTCAACACCCCAGACTCATAGAGACAAGGCATGAACATTGCCAGCTCAAATATAAGAATTATGACAAATTTTTATTAAAAGCATACAGATTTAAGTACATGAGCTCTCTGTTGTTGTAGAAAGTACTGAAGAAGTAGAAAGTAGGTTCTACTAAGGAAGTAGAAATTTTGCATGGCGTCGGGCAGGGATGTATTCTTTCTCCTCCTTTATTTAATTTATGCAGTAAATCCATTTTCCGCTAATCTTTAAACCAGCATAATGAGGGTGTAACTATTAAATGAAAGGTTTTTAAACATATGCGATATGGGGATATCATAGTTATTATGATAAATAACCTTGAGGATTTCAAACATTTGTAGTGAAATTAAACTGTCCATGTAAAATCTATGGATTGCAAATGAATTCTATAAAAAAAATTTAAGGTAATTTCAAGGACAGATAACATCCCTGGGATAATCTTGTCATAAGCAGTGGGCAGATCGACAGAGTTAAAAGATATAAAGATCTTGGTAGCTGGTTAACCGAAATGCTAGATCCTGAAATATAAAACAATTTCTCTGGTGCAGCTGCCTCAACCTTTTTTTGACTCTCCCTTATGAACCAAAGACTGAGACACTCAGGAAAACTGAAATGGATAAGCTTGCGGTCTTTAAAGTGTTGTGTTACTGCTGCATGTTAAAATTATCGTAGATCGATAGTGTAACGAATGTAGAACTTCTTTAGAGAATGAAAAAAAAAACGAAGAAATAATCAGCACCCTGAAAAAAATAAAGCTTGAATACTTTGGATACGCCATTAGAGGTCCTTCGTGTGTAGTGCCGCAAAATATAATGCAAGGAAAAATAAAAGACAAACAGAACAAGGCAGGAGAAAAACATCCTGGTTTAAGAACTGGCGAGATTGGTTTGGTTTGGATTGTTTAAAATAGTGGTAAATAAAGTAAGAATAATTTCCATATTTATTTCCAACTTCCTACAAAGAGACGGAACCTAAAGAAGAAGAAAAAAAAAGAATAAATAAATCAGATATGATCTGGTTGATCGAAGAAAAGCAAATATAAAAAATTACTTGGTCACGCAGTAAAAACGAGAATGAATGAGACTAATTATTCTAAATACGTGACAAAGCAAAAAGTCAACGAAAATCAATTCAGATACATGATATATCCACAAGTTAATTAATAAACAAACTAATTTCCCTAGGCGAATGAAACCATAGGTTTCGCAGTCAATATTCCAAGCACACACCCACAACTAATTTCCTTAAGGAAAAATAAATAAAAATAAATCTTACAATACAATAAAAAATCTTTGTGCTTTTCAAACTGCTACTTTTCTCATTAGAAAATAAATGACACTCGAAGATGTACTCGAAAAGATTTACAAACATGTTTCAGTTGATACCAAACGAGTCAAGTTGTTTGCGCGCCCATGAATTTTAGATTAGCCCTGGACTAATCACTCACGTTCGAAGAAAGTTTCTCTAAATGTTTTATAAAATAACATCGATTAATACAAGACATAAAATATTAAAATTAGAAAAATGTTATTTACAAACGGTTACGTGAACTGGTTCAGCTAGGGCGTAAATAAGAAAGTCCAAGTGAAGAACACCGGTCTTAAAAAATCTTGGCGATCGCGTTGATTTGTTTATATATCAAAATCCACTTTCTATACAATTGAATTTTAAAATTATGATCGTATATTTAATATTAAATATACAAACATAGTTATTAATCAAAACTAATACATTCAAATATAGATGCATAAATTTTCCCGATTGGCATTGTATTTCCTTATAAAACTGACTGGTTTATTATTGAGTTTCACTCCATACTATTCTTGGAAGAAAAATTTTTTCTTTCTGTGATATTAGATTTTCTCACAGATCTACTTTTGGTGTATCTCTCTTTACGTTTAATTCGTTTATTTTTTCTTTTCTTTGTCTAAGGAGCTGTTGAAATACAGTATAGCTCAAAATAAACAGTACTCAACTTTTAATTATTTTATTTTTTAAAAATACATATTATTGACACTTTATAATATGTTCTTAATGAGCTCCTCCTCTCTCAAGAGAGATTTCATACCGATATTGTAACGAGTCCGTTACTTAAATACCCATTTACTGCTTTGTCACTGGAATCTTTTAATTTAATTATAAATTAAATTCATCTTTGAAATATTCTTAAACCAAAAATTTAAATAACTCCAGTAAATTTTATTTTCTAAAGTTGGCATTAAATCCCGCCCTCTGTAAGATTCGTAAAGTACATCATCTTGACAGCCGAAGTACCGTCAGATCGTCACTTGCTTGCTGGATCCGACCGAATAAACACCGATCAAAGTAGAGCGGCTGGGGTGCCATGTTTCCGAATTTGGTTTAAGTTTTTTTTTTGTGTGTGAAGATGTTTATTTAGAAGGAAACCATTTGTTACGTTGTTGTTTTTTTTTGGGAAAATACTTTAAGTTTGGACCACAGCCGGTGAGTTTTAAATTATAAATAAATTATATATAAAAACATGTCAGATCATCCGCCATTGTTGGTAAAATTCAAATCAATTTTAATCCTTTCTCGATAGATATTTCACACATCTTATATATGTCTAATTTTACTTTATTTCATTAATACCTAAATACATTAAGTATTAGATTTTATAATTATTTATAATTTTATTTCTTTACAAGTATGAAAACCAACAATTATCTATTATAATTCCATACCTTTTAAACCGGCTAATACTTTTTTTTCGATTCTATAATCTATATACCAGGCGTTCCGTAAAATTACCTAGTTAATATATCCAAACATTTTCATACAGTCCCAAGGTTATTTTTTTTAAAGAAACACATTATAGTTTTTGCTTCAATTTGAAGCAACGTGTTGACATTTCTTGGTTTTTTCCTTACTTTTTGTATGAACAAAAGACCTGGAGTAACACAACTGTTCTTTTTAGCCTACTTCCGGGATCCAGTGACAAGTCAGGGAAGAAAAATTATTCAGTTTGTTTTATGGGGTAATATTTATTGGGACAATTCGGGGAAGAAAAAATTTTGAGTTTATGAATTAAGGATTTGAAGGACTTAATTTAATACCTCCTGATATAGAATCAAGGTTTGGAGTAACTTTACCCACCTGCACCTAGTTCTCCACCGGATCATCTCCAGGGAAACCTACAGAAACCGGCAGGAAGAACTGATTTTTGTTTTTTTATTTCCTATTCAAATATTTTTAATAACTTTCTACATCCTCTTCAAGGTTTAACTTTTGTTTCACTTCAATTTCAATATATATCATTAATAATAATTACCTTCACTTTTCATAAAATATTAATCATTGTAACTTAATTTAATTATTTATTGTCTACCAAGGGATGAGGTTTTAACTCTCCCTTGAATCTCTCTTTGTCAGGTTATTGTGTGCACAAATATCCGGAGAGTTTCATTTCATTTGAAAATTTAGACATTTACTAAACGAAAACTAAATTATTAGTGAGTAGTATTTTATATTTATATTATTATATATTTCCTTTTATATTATATACCTAACCATTGCATAACCTTAGTCAAAATTTCACATTAAGAAGTACATTAGGGGGGAAATTATTTTATCATTGTATTCACGTATTTTACTGTAAATATAGATAAGTTAATTGTACATAAGAGGTGGTGGGTCATAGATAAGTATTTAAAATAGTCTGTACATAAAATTGGTATTTATTAAAGTTGGGTTAAAACAATTCAATATTTCAATTTAGTACCTATCTCTCAGATTTCAGCAATACAAGATATCTCGGAAGAAAACATTTAACTTCCTGGCGCCCAAACATTCAGTAGAGCAACTTTATCTTTCTTCTGTTTATTTCTTGGTAATTTCTAGTCATTAATTCTTACATCTTACGGTCTCTGTAGGGCATGCAAATTGGCCGAATCCCCCTTTGATTGTCAAGTGGTCATTCTCCTGCATAGTCGCTAGCCAACATTATTTTTAATATATTTTAAATATTACATTGTTTTACTAGATACAATTCATTCTTGTTATATTGGCGCTCCAGCCAATCCATTTTTTTGTTACAATATTCCAGATTATTCGTAATGTTATGGAATAAAGGTTGTCTCAAGTCCGCGAAGAAGGCTCTAACGGCATCCTTTAACTCATTGATGGTTTGTGGTACCCGTTTAATAACGGCAATTTTAGCCGTGACACAAATGTATGCGTCTGGAGATGTTAAGTTTGGAAAAAGTGCAGGATAGGGGAAGTCAGTAAATCGTGAAATGAATTTGTTTGGAAAATATCCGTGAAGAAATTGACGAACTGCGACAACAGTATGGCATTTTGCCCCATCCTACTGTAAAAATTGGTCTCGAAGTGCCAAAATTGACGTAGATCAGGAATAAATAGTGTGACCAACTAGCCCGAAAAATCCGGGACACGGCCGAATTACGATGTCGTGTCCCGGCGTCCCGAACAAGGCTTCCGGGCCATCCAAATTTTTTGGTAAAATTATATTTTGAAATTTTAAATACGTTATTCTTCTAAGAATTCACATCAAATTGAATTGTTGGGAGGAAAAAAGTCGAAAATTTCCAGAGTGTAATACTAATACCACATCAAAAACGCATACATTTTATCGTGGTATTCTGTTATATGAAAACACAAACTGTGCACTTTATTCGTTTCTATATTTTAATAAACATCTTCCGAAAATATTATTCAAAAACGATAACAATTCATGTATTGTATAGACATAAATTATGCAGACCGAGGTGTGCTGCATTCAACGGTGTAATGATTACTGATAAATGTTTTTTTTTTCGGTTTTGTCAGCCATTCTAAGTAGGTAAACAAACTTCTTGATTTCATTCGCGGTATATTCTTGATGATCATCTAGGAAGGTTCGAAGCATTGTTTAGTTGACTTTAAATTTTTCATACGATTCTATTATTAATATGGAACGGTAAAGAGAAAACGGTATTGCAAGAAGAATTCCCATTAAAAAAAAAAGTAACAGTGACATAAAATGTGATACTTGTGGATCCAAATTTTCGATCGCCCACGGAGGTAGAGCTAATGTAGTGAGTCACATCAACTGTGAAAAACACCAAAGAGGTATAAGCTCTGCGGCAAGCAGCAAAAAATTGACTGAATTTTTCAAGGCAACAGCAACATCAAGCAATATTGATTTAGAGACTGCAGTTCGGGAAGGTGTTTGGGCATATCATATGATTAACGAAAATGAAAACTTTCGCTCAGCTGATTGCTAATCGAAAATATTTCGGAATTGCTTTGGATTGACTAAATTTCAGTCAGGTCGTACTAAATGTGATGCAATTGTTAAAAATGTCTTTGGTCCGTACATCGAAAATCAATTGGTTGATGCAATGAACAACGCAATATACATCAGTATAATTACCGATGCGTTGTGGTGAGATATTTCGTTCCATTAGAAGGCATGAAGACCAAAATATTGATTTTTACGTCTGAAGATGGGGAAACATCTGATATTATTGTGCAGCTCTTGAGGAACACTCTTGAAAAGTACATCTCAAGAAAGTTAGTTTCATTCTGCGGTGATAATACTAATACTAATTTTGGTGGTAAAAGCCTAAGTGGGCAAAACAATTGTTAGTGCAAACAAAAATCACAGGTGAATCCAAATTTGATGGAAATAAGTTGTGCGGCTCACATTATTCACAACACTTTGCAACGTGGCTGCATTATGTTACTATTTGACGTGGAAATAATAATGGTGAAAATTTACTCACATTTTTATCGTTTCACTATTCGTGTCACACATTGGAAAGAGTTTTGTGAAACCTTATTTGTGAAACCTGCAAACGTTCAATACCAGAAAATTCTTGGTTATGGTAAAACTCGCTTTTTGGAAATTTTCACATGCGTGCAATCAATCTTAAGAGTTTCTTAAGAAACTTTAAACAGACCAAAATTACTGAAGGATTTTTTCAAGGACCCATGTTCGAAAGTTTAGTTGTTGATCAGGTAAAAGCAGCTTTACATCTAGGCAATGCACGTCCCATGCTATGCAAGTCTGTCTTGCATGGCATATCTCTTGCCTAGCCTGTTGATATCATAGCTATTTCTGTGCAATTTTTGATACCACTTTTATTGTTGCCAACAAAATAAATATACCAAAACATTAACTTTAACATATTTCACCGGGAAATTTCAGTCCAGCATTAAATAATAATCAAAAATTTGATTATTATAACCAGTTATGACTTAATCCCATCAAAAATATCATTGTCAATGTAAAGGAACTTCTTCAACTTCATCTGGTTTATTTTGTATGTATTGTCGTAAATTGCCACTGTAGGTAACTTTGTACCTCATCTCATCCATGGCCCACCTAGAATTTTCCTGTGGGGGGGTTTTGGTTTTTTATGCTACATTCCCCCCCGGGTGCGCCACTTATCTATTTATAACAATTTGTAGAAATATGATCTAAAAAGGGAGGAATTTTGAAGTAGCAGTTTTTCGTTTCTGCAGTTACTTCTAAATTATCATTGAAATGGATCAGTGTTGTCAGCTTTTGAAATTTTTTTAGGAACATAACATCAGTAACAAGAAGAAGTGGACCAATAATCTTTTATTGCTGGCAGCTGTATTACCCAGTTTTTTTTGCTTACTGTATAAATTTGTCTTGTATACAATATTCTTTATTAGGTTTAGTGAAAAAAACCTTGTAAAATACTCAAGAGGGAAGACTACCTCCACTGCATTATTGACCAATAGTTGGATTTTCGAATGGAATAGTTTTTTCATGACACTTTCAGACCAGTTATAATATACTGACTTCACTACGTTTTTACATTTTCTTCGCGGTTCTTCGTGCTCATCTTCTTCATTCGTTTGATTAGCCTTTTCTTCAGTTAACAGTTGATGATTATGAAGTTCATCATCTACATTTGAGTCTATTTTCAAATACTCCTCCGTGTAAGACAAATCGGAGAGATTAGGGTCGACAGGAACAATACACGATATTTTTATCTTTCTTTCATAAAAGGAGGTAGTTGATATTTCATTTAAATTTTCCATAGTGAAATCTTATACTGAAATAACTAACACGGCTTGTTGCTTATAGTTATCATTATCAGACAACAACTATATATATAGTAAAAATTTACTTGTGTCCTTATAAAGATGATGTTTCCTGAGAACAATAAAACCAGATATCTGGTTAAATTGTAAAATGTAAAAACAGAATTCTGTCAGAACAAAGACTTTCTGCAAATGCCTTACGATATTGTCCGACGATAAAATTGGAGCTCTTAAGTTGAACATGCAAAACGAGTGGTCTTTATCATGCTTCCGTCAAATCAGTGAATCGTCATATCAAAAAGATCTATAAAAAAGTTAACACACACACACACTGGTACGAAAGTTAGGCCTATAAGTCGCTGATGAACTGATATGCATTGTTCAGAATTTAGAGCACCACGATGTTGAATCGCTCGACGAGAACGCTGTTGATATTCCAAAATCAGATGAAAATGGGCAGAAACACAACACTGAGCAGCAGACATCTAACATCATCGAAAACTTAGAAACATGAATTCGGGGGTCATGGATTTAAGACTGTTAATTTGAATTAACAGTTATACCAAAAATTAACAGAAGTTTGTTTTGTTCGTAATATTATTTAAGATTATAATATGTGTATCTCAATAAAGTTTATTTAATTGAATATTATGTGCGTTAAATGCCTCTTATCCTAAACATATTTTTTTATTTCTAGAATTATAATTGCTGCTCATAAATTAATAAAAAAAAGAAAATACAATGTTTACACATATAACAATGTTTACGTAATAGGGATGGCGGTTTTTGACAAAACACCGGTTTTCGGTTATACCGGTTTTTTTTTGCTTACGGTTTAACCTGGCAGTTATAACCGGCCAAAAAACCGGTTTTTCCAAAAACCGGTTTTCGGTTTTTTTATTCCAATAGATTAGAAAGTTACATAAGCTCCCACTTCAACATAAATAAAATTATAATTAGCATCTGCTATGGCTAACAGAACGGTGGAGAAAAAGGTTTTGTAGTTAAAAAACTCGGATCCAGTTTGATCAGGCTTTTTCATTCTAATATGTTTCCCATCGACCGCCCCTAAACAGTTGGGAAACTGAGTTTACTCATAAAAAGTTTGTGAAACGTTTAGCCAAGAATTTGAATCCATTGCTGGCATATAATGTGGTAATAAACATTTCCACAGTACATCACAGGTATTTCTAACAATTTTTCTTAATGTCGACTCTCCAAGTAAAAATTCATAATACAATGTACTTTAGTTTGCTATACTACATTCGACTCGATATCAATATGATCAAAATAGTACTATCGAAAGAACATCAATATTAATGTATATACAACACAATTTTTTGTGTTTTTTAAGAAAAAAATTCCCCAACAAAAATTTTCCAGACTCTTTCAAATGGGATTTAAAGAAAATAATATCAACATAAATATTTTACTTAAAAATAAATTGGATAATGCAATTCATCTTTTATTTTTACTACCATCAAAAAAAATTATTATGTATTACTTTTAACTCATTTACGACTTTCGGTATGGGTATAAATCGTTTTGAAAACGTAGGGAAATCCTTGGAGATTCGTATTCGTAATCGGTAACTCGATATTCATAGTCATTATTTTTGGTAATCAGAAAAAGCCATTTATCCACTTTCAATGTCAAGAGTCAAGTGTGAAAAATAGATGATGTATAAATACCAGATCAGTTCTTATGTAAGAATATTATGATTACAAATACTTTTTCAACCCCCTCTGTGGCTCAGTGGTAAGAGCGCCTGCCTTTAAATCTAAAGGTCGTGGGTTCGAATCCCACCTGGGTGGAAATTTTCGTTTATTAAAAAAATTAATAAATGAAAATAATTTCTATCCTTGTATGATCGGTACACACCGGAGGGACCGCAGACGTTCGGATACAATTAGCGTCTCTTAGCAAAGACAATGACGTCGACTTTGCTAAGTATCAAGACATTTACTATACACACACATACACACTACACACCTGACTGTAAAAATTCACTGTACCATGCCAATGACCATTAGTTGTCGACGCATTAAACTCAATAAAAAAAAAAAATACTTTTTCAACGAAATACTATAATAAAATTTAATTGTTTCTGGCTGATGTGAGTGACTTTCAGTTTGCTTCTGTATTTATAAAATAAAATAAAAATTGAATTTTAGTTTTGTTTTCGATAATTACTCGAGAATACTAATTATGATTGGGTGGGATCCAAAATAATACCTAACCTAATCCTAATCACTGTAAAAACCTAATAACCGGTTTTTACTTTAAAAATAAAAAACCGGTTATAACCGGGACAAAAAAAAACAACCGATAAAACTGGTTATTTCGAAGTAAAAAAACCGGTTTTCGGTTAAAACCGGCAGGTTTTTCCCATCCCTATTACGTAACATGAGGAGGGGGGTAAGAGCTTTACTTATTTTTGATAACAATGGGAAGGTGGGGTACATGATGGTAATAAAACTGCTTATGTAATACTTGTACCTTGTATGGTTTATTATAATGAATTCCTCAGCCACTGAGCAAGATGAGTGTAATCACTGTGTAAAATCCATTTTATAAAATTAGTTTCTGGCTGTGTAAGTATGACGAAAAAACACATCATTTACCATCAGTAAGTATATTATTTTGTTACTTGACAAACATAAGTATTCGAATATAAATAAAAACAAGTGTCATTAAAATTATTTATATCAAGAGAAAGCTCAATTACTTTTATATTACAAATCCGTTAGGAAGCCTTGTTGTCAGAAATGGGTTTTATTATTTAATGGTTTTATTTTAAGACTTATTTGTTACTTCCTGATTTCAAAATTTAACGATAATTCAAAATTAAATTAACGGAAGGTCATAGCCCATGCAATTATTTTAATTATTTTTTATTTACTATTCTAAATCAGAAATAACTACTATTTTAATTGACAATACGTTTCTTAGACGTTTCAATGTCCATTTCAAAGTTAATTACTACTATCGCAGTAGCCAGATCAAATAAATTAGTTGATGGGATATCTACTGTATAAATTGAAAAGGTTCTGAAACTGTTTTTTGCATATTTAAGTTAAATATTATGTTTATATGGGATTAAGTTATAATTGATTTATAATGAAAATTACATTTTTAGCTGCTGAATCCTTAAAAAAACAAGCTATGGCACAACTAAAGAACAATAAGGCTCCGGGCCCAGATGGAACACTTGTAGAAATGTTAAAGGAGGGAAGTGAAATTATTCTCGAAGAATTGAAAAAATTTTTCTCAGAGGAGAAGTTCCAGATGATTGGAATGAAAGTTTGACAATACTTCTCTTCAAAAAGGAAGACAGGGGAGATCTGAAGAACTATAGGCAAATCTCCCTGCTGTCCCAAATGTACAAACTGTTTATGAGAGTAATAACTAACAGGTTAACGTCAAAGGTCGATAGCTATCAACCGGTAGAGCAGGCAGGATTCAGAAAGGGTTACAGTACAGCGGATCATCTTCTTACAGTCAGAACTCTAATAGAGAAAGCCAATGAATGTCACTTAAACTTATACATTGGCTTCGTTGATTATGAAAAGGCATTCGACTCCATAGAACTTTGGGCAATAGAGAGAGGTATGAACAACTGCAGGATAGACTCCCAATACAGAATGCTCATTCATTAGATCAGAGATGTTATGTCACCAAAGCTATTTACACTTGGACTGAAAGACGTGTTCAAAGAAATTAACTGGGCAGATAAAGAAATAAATGTTAATGAAAGAAAACTAAGACATTTAAGATACGCAGATGACATTGTAACATTCGCTACAAGTTTCGAAGAACTATAGACTATGATGACTTAACTATTTCAAGCTTCGGAAAAAGTAGGTCTTAAGATGAACTTGGAAAAAAACAAAAATAATGACAAATACAGCGAACATAAGAAAAATAACGTTGAACGACATAAATTTAGAAACAGTAAGCAAATACATCCACCTGGGACAGATAATGAAAGTTATAACAAAGAAAATCAAACTTCCGAAATTACCAGAAGAATAAGATTAGCGTGGGCAGGATTTGGAAAACTTACTTGGATCTTAAAAACCACTAAACTAGAACAATATTTGAAAACCAAAATTTACGATCAGTGTATCCTCCCTATACTCACGTATGGCTCACAGACGTGGACACTCACCAACTCTAACATGGATAACATAGTAAAAGCACAAAGAGCGATGGAAAGATCAATGCTCGTGGTGAGACTTATAGACAAAAAAACAAACAAATGGATTAGAAGCAAAACAAAAGCAAAACAAATTAAAATGGAGCTTCGCAGGACACAATGCCCAACTGAAGGATAAGAGATGGAACCACGAAATACAACAATGGAGACCATGGTTAGGAAAGAGAAGCAGGGGAAGACCACAAATGAGATGGGCGGATGATATTAAGAAGATCGGAGGACACAACTGGAAGCAAGTGGCGCAAGATTGCTTTGGGGGCGACCTATATCCAAAGTTGGATTACTTAAGGCTGAAGAAGAAGAAGTATTTTGTGAATCTATATTACCTATTATTTCTTTAAGAAATTGTGAATGTGGTCTTACTACTCTGGGTTTATTTACTGTTATTGGTTTGGTAGTGTTGATTTATCCGTTGACTGGATTATTTGGATTAGCTGATGCTTTGACAAAGTAGGACAAAATAAGTCAATGACGGCTATATTGGTAGGTGGTTCGTTAGCTTCGACTTGAATACTTTCTGTGGGACTGGATCTAAAAGCACCAAAACATATTCGAAGAGCGGTGTTCTGAATGACATTGAGGCAATTTAGTTGTGAGTTGGGAGCTGACATGTATAGTATATAACCAAAATCCATTTTTGTACGAAATAAAGATCAGTAAATTCTTAGCAACAGATCTTTATCTGCTCCCCATTGATGGTGCGCTAATGATTTTAAGATATTTATTCTTTTGAGACAGATACCCTTTAATTCTTGAATATGGTATTTCGAAGATAACTTATTATCAAAGAATGACACCTAAAAACTTTTTTTTGTTGATGTACTACTTGTAGTGGGATTCCATTAAGGTTAAATTAATTAAGTTAGGATTGTTGGGATGTTTTTTTACTAAAATGAACTATTTTTGATTTTTTGATGAAAATTTAAATCCAGTTCCTTTTGAACAACTGTGAATATCATTTAAAACAGTTTGAATTAACGAGCAAGTGGATGTTATGGTTTTGCCTTCAGAGAAAATTACTAGATCGTCTGCATATATTGTATATTTGACTGGGGGTTGAAGAAGTGTATCCTTGTGGTATGCCATTTTCTGTAAGATGTGATGCTAAGAATTTTCCGTTGGTAAAGATTCTACATTGTACACAGGTTGTAGATTTTAAAAGAATCTATAAGCTATGTGAAAGTCAAATTTCCCCCAACCAGGTCGGGTTCACAAATGCTGTTGCTACTAGAGAGGCTTTGTTCGCAGTACAAGTCTTATTCCAGAGATGCAGAGACGTCAACTGCGATGTATACGCATGTCGGGTTGATTATGAGAAAGCGTTTGATCGAGTACAGCACGACAAGATGATGCAAATACTAAAATAAGCAGGAATTAATAACAACAACTTAGAGTTGAAGGTGAATGCGTGGAGTGAGGCAAGGCTATATTTCGTCTCCTCTAATCTTCAATATGTACGCTGAAAGAATATTTATCGAAGCTTTGCAAGAAACTGAAAAAGGTATTCTACTAAATGGTTACCAGTTAAACAACATCAGATATGCAGATGATACCATAGTATTTTTGGACAGCTTAGAAGACCTACAAGTTCTTATGAATAAAATCACGTATTACAGTCAACAATACGGACTCAATATAAACGTTAACAAGACAAAGCCTATTATAATTAGCAAGAAAAGAATAACAGAAGATAAACTCTACGTCAATCAATCCCCTGTAAAAAGAGCGACTGCACTATAACTACATCGCCACCATAATAAATGAAGAATGGATCAACAACCAGAAGATTCGAGCACGCATTGGAAAAGCTAGATCCACCTTCAATCGGATGGGGCCTTCTTCAAGAGTCACAGCCTCTCTATTGATACAAGAGTAAGAATGCTGTGATACTACGTCTTCTCTGTCCTTTTTTATGGTCTTAAATCGTTGACATTGAACGAAGTTATATGCAGAAAACTGGAAGCATTTGAGATGTGGCTATATCAAAGAATACTTAAGATCCCGTGGACTGACCTCATTAATAAGCCATCCTGCAATGAAAAATATTTGGAAAATGAGGTCTAGGAAGAAGAAGAACATCTTGGTTAAAGAACCTCAGAATCTGATAAAAAGATAAGATAAGATAAATATTGCCATGATGATCGCCAACATTCGTAACGGATAGGTACATCAAGAAGAAGAAGAAGAGATTCTGAAGGTTCTATTAGACAAAAAGTTCTCAAGAAAGTAATATGCATTGCCATACAATTTCATTTTCTGTAGTATTTCTAGGATTACCGATTTCTGAAGTGTATCAAATGTTGTCTCAATATCGAGACATACAGCAATAAGATCGTAAGATAATGAGATTTCTAATGTACAGAGGTTTTTCTTAAATCTTGATTGGGCTTTATCAAAAAAACATTTCTTTTCAAGATACCAAACAAGTCGAAAATTGAGCATCTTTTCTAAGAGTTTACACAATTTGTACGTCAAAGAGTTCTGTACTTTTAAAATTTAAATAATACATATTTTTAAAGTTGCATAAAGTAGCTTTAATATTAATTTATTATTTATATTTTAAACAAATTATATTATATTAAAATTACTTAATAAATTATTATGATTGCTTCTAACACCACCTGTGAACATATTAACAAAGCATACGTTGTTTACTTCTGACAGATCTGTCAAATCAAAGAGACTCGAGTCATCGTAATTTCGAGACGCGGTACTTTCGGCTCAATGTAAAGAGCCAGATATTCGATTTGGATCACTAATTTCTTTGTTGTAGTTTTTATGGTAGCAATCACTATTTTTATTTTTTTTTTTAATCTTTTCTAATTTAATTTCTTTATGAACTTCTTCATTTCGAGTTTCTGTTTTTGTAGAATGAAGTACAATATTACTAAATTGTTAAAAATGGACCAACTATTATGCTATAAACATATTTAAAGAACGAACTTTCAAATATTAATTAAAACAAATTTGCTACAAATGATAAAAAATATAAAAGTCAAGAAAATCTCCATCGCCGATCCAAATTTCTCGACTGATTTCAAAACGCACATCGTATTAATTATTGACGTCAATGTTTACTTGTGGCAATCCAAATTTATTGTATTGTCAACATCCGGAAGTAAACGTAACGCATTTTTTATTTAATTCATCAGTATGCTGTCAATTAGATTACCTCTTGTAAATGGTTCTATTAAGTATAGCTAGAGGCGGGTTTAAATCGAATGAGTAACTTTTTAAAGCGTTAATTAATGACCATGTTTTAACAATATTTATGTTTTAAATCTATTAACGTGAATATAGTGAAAGGTTAAATATTTTTATTTAACTTTATTCCTTTTAGATCTTAGAAATTAAATATAATCTACACAAATCATTTTTAAATTTCAAAATTATCTCGGTCATTACCTGGAGTAAATATCAATAATATCTATAATTTGCTTATTCTGCCTGTCCTTCCGTAATGAAAACCTCAGCGCCACCTATCCACAAAAACTACTACCACCCGAAGAAAAACGATGACAACTATTAGACACGAGTGTCAAACACGAGACTATAGATTATTTTGTAGTGTACCGTTTCCCTTCTAACCTATTATCAACAAAAGTCTATTATGGAGTATAAGTAAATATACTTTTCCCCAAATCGCCAGGAAATTTTGACATTCCTGTCAAAATTTCTTGAAGAAAGTCAGGACTTCCTTACTGTAAGGAAATGTCATTTCCTTACTGTAAGGAAATGATATTTCCGTACAGTTGTTAGTGTTCTACATAAATGATAGAAAACACATTGCTTATAAGGAATTAATTTATATTTTGAAAACATCAAGTCATTGCTGAATACATTTTTAAGATCAATTTGTTATATTTACAGTAATTTGACAGTTAGTACAATTATTGAACATTGGAGGAACACTCTTAGAACTATGAGAAACATTTTGGACAACATGTAGGGTGGAAGTGTCATTTTGTTGAATATTTTGTACTGTGAAAATTTTATTTGCCACCTCAACCTTATTGTTAAGCGATTCTTCGATATATCCTTCAGCAACGTTTGATGACTTCCATCCGCCATGCCTCTTTAAACTAGATATATCGGCACCAGAGTCAACCAATATTGTTGCAGAAGACCGACGAAAGCAGTGACTAGTATATTCTGTCGGATTTACTAAGTTCAAATAAGTAGCAATTATTTTGGGCATTTTTCTAAATTGATGAATTCCTACCACTTATCTACAACCCTTTCCGTTTTGATATTTAAAGAAAAATCGGTCACTGTTCATATTTTCTGGTCTTAACGAAACATACTTTCGATAAACATTCAAGTAGATCTGATTAATTACAAATGATCTTGGTTTGTTGGTTTTCGAATCAGGTATGCTGATTAAAAGCTTAGATTCTAAGTCTTCTATATCGTTTACAGTCATTCGGACTAACTCATCCATTCTACAGGCCCCAGAAATACCAAATATTACAGCCACCTAAAAAATAAATAAAGCTATAATCTAAATAGAAATTAAAACCTTGTAAATTACCTTAATCATTAAATTTTCTTTATCTGGAGCTTCCTGGATAAATTTTTCAATTTCTTCCTTCGTTAAAATCTTAGATTTCTTTGCCCTATAACTTTGAGCTTGCCGTTTCAATAAAGAACAAAGTTTTGAGTATGTAGATATATCTACATTGTGTTTAAATGCAAGGGTTGACTTCAGCATTGAATAATTGGCCCATAATGTTGAAGATTTCATCTTTAAATAAAGGTCTAGGAAGTATGCCATTACAACATTTTCTGAGAAAGAACTCGTATTTTTACTCATGCGATAATCCATAAAACGTCTGTATGCATTTTCGTACTTTTCTCTTGATTTCTTTGGCAATAATTCTAATGAAGCAGTATTCACTGCCTCAACCAGCTCTGGAGAAGTCCCAGGAATGAAAATTTCATCATCACTTATCATTTTACTTTCGAGAACACCATCAATTAAATTTATAAGCGTCAAGTTTGACAATTCAACCTCAATACGTTTCCATAGTAACCCAAGTAATTTTATTAGGAATTTCAAAGCACCATTTATTTGGGAATAAAATTATCGCGTTTTTTTTAAATCAATCAATATCTGTCGAATTTTAAACGATTTGCGGAAAAATAGAGTGTTTACCTCGTAGGAAAAGCCACATTCCTGGTCTCTGTGTTGCTAAGTCTCGGCTTGCGCCTCGACTTAGCAATCTTCACAGTCGTCCAGGAATGTTAAGCTTTTCCTACCCGGTAAACAATGTACTATTATTGTTAAATAATACTGTTCTTAACAAGTTTAAGAAGTATGTTGCGTGTATACACAATTTTTATAATGTTCAGTATTCAGCCACGTATAAGCCACGATAAAAGCCACGATAAAAGGATTATTTTAAGATAGAAAAAACAGACAAGCTGACACTCAGAAGGGCACTACACAGCATCTTCGTTATTAATGCACGTATAGTGACATACAAGATATCACAGAACCTATTCTTAGGGTGCTTCTCCGTTCCGAACGTTGGCGATCATTCTGGCTATGATGACTTTGTTGGTTGCTATACGGAATAGCTGTGTTGAGGTTTTTCTCTGCCATGCTCCCAGGTTAGCAAGCGAGGATATTCTTCTTCGTCCTGTGACCCTTTTCCCTTCAATTTTACCTTGCAAAATGCATTGGAGTAGCTTATATCTGCCTTGATTTCTCATTAGATGTCCCAAGTACTGCAACTTACGGCCCTTCACCATCTATCACGTCTATCCATGGTATCTTCAGGATTCTTTTATATAACCATAGCTCAAAAGCCTGAAGTTTTGAACATAGAGCTCATAGTCTAAAAATGCACTTTTTGTCTTTCCGATGCGACATTTAATCTCTTGGGTATTGTCCCACGACTCATTGATTATAGTTCCCAAGTAATTGTATTGTGAGATACGTTCAATTCTCATTTGGTTCACATACAGATTTTCTCCAGTTATATTTTCCTTGCTGATGATCAATATCTTGGTTTTGTTGGTGTTTTAATCCAGTCCATATGTTCTACTTGTTTCCGTTATTCACTACAGGACATCATAGGATACTATGGATAAAAAGAGATTTACTTTAAGACAAATTTTGATTTATTAACTTAAAGAAGGTCTCTGGCTAAGTACAAAATAAACAACTGATCGAATTCTACGACATAGTAGATGAAAGGGTAGGAAAAAACAAATATATTAGGATAGAAAAAATCAATCAGTTTTTACTTGTTACCACCGGTGGAGAAACGATGACGACTATTAGACCGAAGTCTTTTTGTTACTAAGTTGCAAACAGGATACTATAGCTTATTTGTAGTGTACCGTTTTGTACGTCGTAAATAACATCCGTAACATCAAAATAAATCTGCATAGAATATTTTTGGTGTGACAAAACAAAAGCATTTTAGTAGAAAATTATATGTTCTAGAATCCTGATTCATTAGAATTGAACCACATTCTAGTTTCTTATAAAATCATTTCGGTTTAAGACTCGCTACGTTTATATAATTTTTAAAAATCGGAACGAGTGATGAGATTAGAAACGAAGCCGTAGATATTTCTCGTTTTTATGTGTTGTGAAAAACTGCCTGTTTTTTCTAAATTACCTGATTTAAATAAATAAGTTGTATCAATAATTTTTAATCTTCAGATATATTGGTTGATACAAATCTACGTCTTGTAAACCACTTTTCCTTTAATTTTACCGGATATTATCTATATCCGGTAAGTCTCAGATGGTTTATTACTGTCTCGGAATCCGTATCCGTCCAGCTGGATTAGTTGTGTTGTAAACTTATTAATGACGGTATAATAAAATTTACCGGATATATTCGTACAAACGTCACATAAAAAAGGTGTAGTAAAAACTAATAGGATTATTAAAATCAACACTTCACGACACAATCCTCTTTATTATTATTAGTTTTTTAATCATTATCTAGCTAATTTGCTAGTAGCGATAAAAATTGATAATTACTAAAATCGTTATACTTTTTTATATTTCTTTCTACTGTATCCAAGACTTATCGAGAATTAATATATAGGTAAATATTAGGATTCGAAAATAATATTTTTTAAAGTTTATGAGAAAGGGTTTCAGAATCAGTGTGATAACAGCAACTAAATCAGAAATATAAAAATATCTATAAATAACGTACAACAGAAACTCAACATGAAAATTTAAACTATTATAAACACTACCCCTTTTCATATTTTCCCCTGGACGTCTTCGGACAAACTGAGCCTTGTTATCCATAATTTGAAATGTGGCTTCATCGCTGAAGCAAACCGGTTAATGTAAATAACAATGATAAAGTGTGGAAATAAAATGAATTGTAATAATTTACCTTACGCAAATCATCAATAGACAAGTTTTTATGGATCTTGGCCCAAGCTAAGCATTTGTGGCGTTAGTTTTGGCTTCTAAACAGCCTGCGACATTTGAAGCCCATCATCACCATAAGTGGCTCGGCAATCCGTTGTGGATATTGGCCTGCTCACAAAGAAGTCGACACTTCTGTCGATTCCTGGCAACTTCCCTCTATCTTCTGACTCTTAGAATCTGTAAGTCTTCTTCCACATCATCAATCCATCTCCTTCGTGGTCATTCTTTAGGTACTTCTTGTACCCTCTGGATTTGAAAATATTAATATCTTCGTGTATTCATGATCTGACACCCTAGCAATGTGTCCAGTCCATCTAAGTCTCTGCACTTTAACGAATTTCACAATATCTGGATCGGTGTATAACTGATATAGTTCAAAGGTGTATCTTCAACGCCATAGCCCAGTTTCATTTACGGCCTCAAAAATCTTTCTAAGAATTTTGTCTCAAAAAGAATAAAAGTCATTCATCATTTTGACATAAGGTCCACGTTTCAGCCCCATATATTAAAACCGGTCTATTAAGATTTTGTATACATTGAGCTTTACTGCGCGTTTTATATTTTTATTTTTTAAATGTTTCTGAAGACCGTGAACAGTTCTGTTTGCTATTGCTAAGTGTCTTTTAATTTCGTCGCTTGTAGTGTTTGTTACGTTTACTAGCGATCCAATGTATGTAAATTCTTTGACTTGTTCAAAGGTATAGTTGGTAATTTGAATTCTCTGTTAGACATTTCGGGGGTTTTTAGAAACCAACATATATTTGGTTTTTTCCTCGTTTACCATAAGTCCTAATTCACTTGCGGCGTCCGCAAGCCTTGTAAAACACTGCACCATATCTCTCATACTTTTGTCCACTATAACTATATCATCAGCGAATGCGAGAATTTGCGTCGATCTACTAAAAATAGTTCCATTTATTCTTATATTTAATTGCCTGATTGCTTTTTCCGAGGCAATATTAAAGAGGAGACACGCCAGCGCGTCCCTCTGTCTTAGACCATTATTAATGTCAAAGAACGTAGAATTTTCTTCTTCAATAATATCGCATGAGCTTATGTTTTGCATTGTTAGTTGTGTCAACTTAACTAACTTAGGCGGGATCCTAAAGACTATCATTGCATTATGTAATGCAGTTCTTTTCATACTGTCATAGACTGCTTTGAAATCGACGAAGAGATGGTGTGTATCTATGTTATATTCTAGTGACTTTTCTAGAATCTGCCCATGTACTCCAGTTGATCACCCTTTTTATGCAATGGACATATTAATTTCTTTAGTCACTCCTCTGGTACCAATTCATTCTGCCATATAAGTACTATTAGTTTGTGGATTGCTGCAAAAAGTTTATCACCACCTTCTAATACATTTCCGAACAGATTTCATCGATTCCTGGGGCTTGATTGTCTTTAAGTTTTAGAGTAGCATTTGACACTTCTTCTTTTATTGGGTCTTCAGCGTGTAGTTGACATTTTGTTGATTGTCCATATTGTAACCTCCTTTAATATCATTTATATTTGAAGCCCATACCATACAAATTTCGGCGTACGGTGGCCACCGATACTGAGCATACTACTTATTCCGCTTCATCCTACTTCTTCCGCTTCGTCCTACTTATTTCTTAAATCTCTATGAGTGGCCCTTCTGTGTTTTATGTTTTAAAACTCATCTGTAAATTTTTAACAATTCTAAAAAAAATGTATACCAGTTTCTACGTAACTATGTACCCAATATTTTCATTGCGATTGAAATCAAAAAAACTGAAATTTTTATGTTGAGTCTAATAAATTAAGCAAGAACTGTATGTGTTAATGGTCCGACATTGAGACCTCATTAGAGACCTGCCAATTGTATAATTCACTTAACATAAACGAACTAGTAAGGGTCATATCAAGATTCTTTCCTAATTGCGTTTATAAAGGTGGGAATGTTACATCTGTTTGCAATATATAAGTTGGTAATCTTCTTCTTCTTCTTAGAGTGCCGTCTCCCTACGGAGGTTGGCAATCATAATGGCTATTTTTATTTTAGAACTTGCTGCTCTAAACAAATAAATCGATCTGCATTGGTACCAATCACGTAGATTCTTTAACCATGAGTTCTGCCTTCGGCCAACAGATCTGCTTCCTTGAATCTTTCCCTGTATTATGAGTCTCAAAATTTCATATTTTGGTCCCCTCATCACGTGGCCTAGGTATTCCAGTTTTCTGGTTTGTATAGTGGTGATTAGTTCTGTTTCTTTACCAACCCTCTCCAGTACTTCTTTATTTGCAATTCTATCAGTCCATGATATTTTCAATAATTTGCGGTATAACCAGAGTTCGAAGGCCTCGATTCTTTTTAAATTACATTTTTTTAATGTCCAAGTCTCAGCTCCATATAATAATATTGAAAATATATAACAGCGAATGGTACGTAGTCTGATCTCCAAATTTAGATTTTATTTTCTGTTTATTTCTACAGTATGATCATTGGTTTCATTGATCAAAGTTCCCAAATACTGATATTTTTCTACCTGTTTTATCACGTTACCATTTATTGTCAATGGGTGATGTATATTTTGTGGCCTTTTTGTAATCAGCATGTACTTCGTTTTTTTAGCGTTTATAGTAATTCCCATCTCAGCACTATTTATACTCAAGCTTTCGATAAGATGTTGTAGATCCTCTATACTCGTTGCTATGATCACAGTGTCGTCTGCATATCTTAAATTATTAATTAATTTTCCGTTAACGGTGACTCCCGCTTCGATATTATTGAGCGTGTTTTGGAAAATTTCTTCAGAATATAAGTTAAACAAAAGTGGTGATAACACACATCCCTGTCTAACTCCTCTACAGATCCTCATTTCTTCTGAGTGTTGCCCATCAATTTGAACTATGGCACTTTGGTTCCAATATAATGTTTGCACTATATTTATGATTTTACTGTCAATGCGCTTGTTCATAAGTATTGATATTAGTTTTTCATGTCTTACTTTATCGAAAGCTTTTTCGTAGTCAACGAAGCACAAGTGTAGATCAACATTGTTATCTTGGTTGGTAATCTATAAAACTATAATTGTTTTGATCCCTTTCCCTTATCATTGACACACTGGCTTTATGTTAAATTGTTTGTAACGCCTCTGGTTTGACATGGCTACTGTTAGTTGTGAGTTTTTAAAGCATGTGTCGATAGATAAGTGTTAACAATTTGCAACCATAATTTGCGATCTTTTTTTTTTTCAGAAAATCTTATATCATCGTATAAAAAAATTTGTTTAATTTGATATAAAAAAGCATGCATATACGTCATAAGTAGCGTATTTCATTTAAAAAATAAATAAACAAAATAAAATTTTTGTTCAAAAATTAATTACCAATAATTGAATAAAACTATTTGCCGCCCCTTTTTTGACCGGCTTTTGACTTTTTGATTATCAATGCATTCTTCTATTCTTAAATGTATCTAAAAATGTGAGTTTAATTAATAATTATGTTAATATGTATGTGGCGCACCCAGGGGGTGGGTTAACCCCCCTCCCATTTGAATGAATAGTAGTCAATGGCAACGTAGCTGACAAAAGATCCAGAAGATCTCCAGCAAGATGGTCGGACCAAATAAAGGACGTGACTCGCTACTCATTCTCCAGAGCAAAACAAGACGCACAGTAGAGAAATAATTAGACAGAAATAGTCAAACGAATTACATGACGCTACTAAATTTTCACGAAGGAGAAAATATAGAGGAGCACCTGAAAATTTTATAGAACGTTTCTCGATCGTAGCATACCAGTCGTATAATTACAAATCGCACGCAAATGATGACTTCTAGAAACTCGACAATACTTTTATTCATCGAAATGTGCCATTAGTTAACTAAGCCCAACTCATTCGTTACCATTTTCTTTTAATTTCTCTCAACATATTTGTCACATATTTTACACTCTATAAACATGAAGCTTGTATTTTTTTTCTTTTAATTAACCAGTGAAACGAGTGATGCGTGAGCAAGGCCCGATAAAAAGTACTTAATTATAACTACGGGAACTGTCTAATAAGATCGAAAGTTGATCGTCTAAATTGTTAAACGTAGTTATGAGCACATTCGTTACATATTACGAGTATTTTAATATAGTGGTCCTTTCAACATAGCTATTTGCACTTTCCAGTTGTCATTTTTTATTTCTTGTCTCGAGATGCAATCTTCCCACGTCCGAAACCGATTACTAATTATAAGTTATATCTAAATGATTTCAACATTAAACATATATCTATGAGAAAAGGCCACACACTTATTAAAAATTAACCGAATTTATTTGGGAACTGTTAGTTGTTCCCAAGCATAGACACAAAAATTCAATTTCCTGAAGGAAAATTTTTATCCGAGATATATCGTACGGAAATAAGCAAAAATATAGTGTTTATGACTGCCTTAGTGGATCCATTCGCCTAACCAATTGTCTTTTACAAAAAAAAAACCGTTTTAACCTAATAAGGTTATTAGCGCAACGGTAACAATTAATTACACTTTGAAATAATTGATGGATTCGACCGTTACTTGATGGAAATTCATTTTATGTAACAATAAAACACTGAAAACTTTGTTTTCAAACTTCCACAAAATTTATTTTAATTTCTTATCACTACAGCTGTTTCGGCTGATTGCCTTTCTCAAGTGATCTATTTTTGGCTTGGGTTTACAAATTTATAGTCTCTAATGAAATAGGTTGAGGAGGGGAGAACTGTTTGTCTCAAGTTGGTCATTCAGAATTATATCTGTGTTTTTTAATTTGTTGATTTCCATAGATTCTAACAAAGATAGCTTAAGGCCTTTATTTTGAATGTAAAAAATTTTAAATTTGTCATTAAAAGAATGATTATGATCTAGAAGGTGAAGTGCGTATGTCGACTCTGTTTTTCTATTCTTGAAAGCCCTTTTATGTTCTGCTATTCGTTTATCAAAGTTTCTACCAGTTTGACCGATGTAAGTTTTTGGGCAGTCGCCACATTGAAGTTTGTACACACCACTATTTAAGTGTTTTTTATTTTGGCTCTTGTTATTTTTAATATATTTGCCTAGGTTGTTATTTGTTCGGAAAGCTGGTGTTATTCCTTTCTTTTTTATGTGTTTGGCAATTTTTGTTGTTATCTTGCCTGTATATGTAATCGAGCAGAAGGTACTGGGTTTTTTCTCTGGTGGTGAAAATACTAATTTCAGGGCTTTCTTGTGTAGTTTTTGATTTAACATTTTAGTAATTGTTTGTTCGTTGTATCCGTTGTTTACTGCTATTTGCTTAATTATATTTAATTCTGTCTCAAAGTTGTATTTTGACATCGAAATTTCTGTTAATCTATGTAACATACTATGATTACTATGATAGCTGCCAGTTTGTGTTGTGTTGGATGGGATGATGAATTGTGTATAGTCGTGGCAGTAAGGGTAGGTTTATGAAATTGTTCTCGGACGCGACTAGTTCGCGTCCGAGACGCATCGCCACGCCCCTTATTTTTCCCGTTGGCCCCTCCCTGACCTGGAAATCCCTAATCGCTACTTTAGAAAGTATAAAAATAGGCGATTTTCAGGTCAATCAAGTCAGTCCTTCACGGGCTCTCCGAGAGCTCAGTGCTCTCGGGGCTCTGCTTCCTTTTTAGCTTTTCATACTCTGTGGCTGAGTATTTTATTTCAACAATATTTAGTGTTTTATTTCGACTATTTAGTCGTGTAAGAAATATCTTGCCTTTGTCAAGGCAAGCCACCGTAGACTGCATCCTGATGTTTATTTCGACTCATAAGTCATGTAAGAAATAGCTCGTCTTTTTCAAGACGAGCTCATCAGAAGAGAACCTTTTACGAATCCATACCCCGCAAATGGATTCAAGTAGAGGGGCTTTCGTCGACGTTTCCGAAGCCCTCTACAGAGCACACGGTGGTACAGAAAGTGCTTACCTTTCCATTTACCCCGAGGTGACAAAATATGGAGAATTCATGTTTGTTTTGAATTTCGACATGAAAGAACTAACTGCTGAATATGACTTTGAATTTAACTGTTGATCAAATATCACTCATAGGAATGTTATTTCGTTCGTATAGGAAAGATTTTGATTCTCAAGAATGAGGTTTGGTTTATCCTCGATTATGTTTCTTTGAAAACAGTATACATTTTGTTTTATTGAAACAAAATCTAAATCCAGACCTTAGGGACCAATTTACTAGTTTATTTAAATGTTTTTTTAATATTGACGCCATATTATTAACGTTCTTGCCTTTGATGTAAAGAATCAGGTCATCAGCATATAGTCATGCCTGACTATATGCTATGACTATATAGGTTTCGCAATGATTTTTATTATACGTTTATTGCTATATTAAAATAGAGTAGGACTGATAATAATCGATCCTTGTGGGATTCAATTTTGTTGTTCTCTAATATAAGATATAGCACCGTTTGCTCGGACTTAAAATGTTCGTTGAGTTAAAAAATTGCTTATGTAGGCCAAAATATTTCCCTATATCAGAGCTTTTTTGGAATGTTCAATATACGGTGTTTCCATACTGTGTCAAATGCTTTAGTTATGTTAAAGTAAATTGCCATACATTTTTGGTTATTTTTAAAAGCTTTGTGAATAGCGTTTTCCAGTCGATAATGTTGTCGTTTGTAGATCTGCCTGGTCTAAATCTAACTTGTTCGATGATAAGTTGATCATTGTGTTCCAAGGTCCACATTAATCTTTTTTTAACTATTTTTTTCATAAGTTTACATGAGGAACATGTTAATGAGATAGAACGATATGAATCTGGGTGTAATTTATCTTTATTTGCTTTAATAATCGGGATAACGATGGCATTTTTCCAGATTTTTGGGAATTATTTTTGTGACCAAATAATATTAAAAATTTTGAGCAGAAACTCTTTGCTACTTTGGGAAGTTTTTTAGTAAATTGTATTGGTATTTCATCTGGACCTGGTGAAGTGTCTTTCATGCTATTAAGCGCTTTTTGAAAATCCCCATAACTAAGGGGGTATGGATTGGGTTGAAATCGTCGTTGCTAACCAATTTTTGTTATTTAAAATCGTGAATTTCTGTACTTACTTTGTAATTTTTGTTTTGCATTTTTAATATCCTTAACCAATAGACATTTTTAAAGTAAGTTCTTATTTTTTTTTAGTTTTTTTTACTTTTAATTCGTTTTTTGTATTTTTAATTTGTTTGTTTTAATTTTTTTTAATATTTTTTTAATATTTTTATATACCTACATTTACCTTTAGACTTATGTTACAAATGGGTGTGTACAGTGTTTATAAACTTTTATATTTTAAGACATTAGTAATTGAGATAATGAAATGGCGCTGGGCAGGTCACGTAACGCGATATAATGACAGCAGGTGGACACGGAGAATTTTAGAATGGAAACCAAGGATGACAATAAGAAGCATGGGAAGACCTCAAAAAAGATGGGTAGAAGACATCAGAGCAGTGGCAGGCAAACAGTGAATTAGATTGGCGCAAGATAGAGAAAGATGGAAGCAATTGGGAGAGACCTACATTCAGAGTGGATGGAAAATGGTTGATAAAAAGAATAATTGAGAAAGTTCTGGAAATTTTTCATTGATTTAGATTTTTCTAAGTCAACATTTAAATTATGTACCTTATCATATGTTAAGATGCCTGTTACCATATATTAAGATCATATGTTCCGTTGTTCCTATTTCTCCACAATCACATAATAGATTTTGCTTTAATTTGATGTTGAAAAGATTTGATTGAACCAAAATGTAATTATGTAAATCTTCGTATACAAATAGTTTTTACAAAAATGCTTTTTCGACACTGCCTTCTATAAGCCAATTATGAGATGGAATGGAATTTTGAATGTTTTTAAAAAATACTCTCTTTTGACTTTCAGTATCCTAAATTTTCCGATTTTCCTTTATTTGGTTTTTTGAAAATATATTTAAGTGTTAAGGTGTACATTTATAATTATTAATGTAGTTTACCTATCCATACGTGTAGATATCTTTCTCTGAAGTTTGGTCTTACCTAATATTTAACTTCCGTTTCATTTTGCTTAAAATAATAAATACCTCAGTTGCCAGCATATCTTTGGCGGTTGAGGACATTTTGTTAAATTTCAATGGATTATCGACAATGATCGTTCATGGAGGCAGCTAGTTGCAATCTAAAATGTCACCCAAACTGTTGACAACTTATTTTAATCTGGTATAGATGAAATGAAAACAAAATTTGGTGTTTTTTTTTTTAAATTGTAAACGGTTGCCAACACAAAATATGGTTTTGGACGTTTTGGTATCGATTTTGGTGAATGCGCCCCAGTACTTCAGCAACTATATAAAATCTCGTTTCACTGATCTAATATTTGTAATATTTCATTTAAATAAACTAATGTTTTCTTTTCCTAATTATCATTTTTATATTTTATTATAGTATTATTCTCACATAAGATTGTGACGAATGACTACAGCCAAATAGTTTTCAAATAGTGAAAATCTATTGGAAATTAAATTGAATTAAACGATAGAATAATACTTTATAGATATTATATTAAATCTACACCTACTGAAAATCTATAAACCGAATGTAGAGAACCTCCCTTACATTTAAGACGTCTTTTTTAGCTGAAAAGTTTATCCTTAAAAGCAAAGGTATAATCAAACCTACCTATTACGAAAATATTCAACAGATCTGTGTCTAACTTAGTTGACATATAATGGCACATCAAAAATTCTAACTAACTATAGCAGCATTTCCAAACATTTCTTCCTATTTGGAAATCTCTGCTGAGACTAATTTCTTTCAATCTAATTTCAATATTCTCTATTCCCAAACCAAACTTTATTTCCTTACTTTTGATGATAACAACGCCATTCAACTTCAGAAACACCTTGCCAAATTTGATAAGCCATATAGGATTTTCACAGATGGGTTAAAATCCATTTTAAGAGTTGGTTGTGCGGTATATATCCAAAACAATTAAGAACACATTATGTTTAAATTAAAACAACAATGTTCCATTTATTCCGCAGAACTGTTGGCAATATATCAAGCTCTGTGAAAAAATGTCTGAACAACAAATAGTAATCCTGTCGGATTCAAAATCTGCTTTGTCTGCTTTAGATAATTTGGATAAGCATATAAACAAAAACAGTATTATCGTCCAAATTTTAGAAAATCAACCAAAGTTACTTAAAAGAAATAATTCAGTCTTTTTCATTTGGGTAAAGGGACATGCTGGTATCTCGGGTAACACCAAAGTAGATTATTTTGCTAAAAAAGCGGCTTGAAAAGGATTAGCAATTAGTTTACTTAATAGAAGTAATTTAGTCTCGCTCCGTAAACAAGAACTAAAAGAAAACTGGGAAATTGAATGGAGTTTTTTCTGTAACAGAAGTAACAACCTATATACAAAAATTCACTCTGTTTTACTTACTGCGCCTTTTGCTGCAAGAAGTCATCCCAATCGAAGAATATATTCAATGTTTCGTACATGCCTTGTTAATCATGCAACTGTGAAAGCATATCTTCATAGATTTAATTTAAGTGAAACATAACTCTGCGATTGTAATGGTAACACTGACGATATCAACCATTGGATGTTCCGGTGCAGATATAATGATGCTGCTATTAAGTATCTATTGGAAAATCTGATCAAACAACAAATACCTCTTCCTTAGATTCAATCTTCTATTTTATATATCTCTCGTCATAATATTAGGCTTATCCAAATTTTTTGGATATATTTAAAAAGGACTAAAAGAAAAAAGTATCCCTATACTCTGTAATCCCTTGTTGGTACTAAATATTTACCTTAAAGTTAGTTAGGGCCCTGAATGTAATGAATAAAAGTATGGTTACCTGTCAATCTACTGATACTTGTGACACTGATGTTTACAATATATTTGTAATATACCTCTAGGCGAAGTACTATTTTGTTAACAAATGGTATAGGTTCATACATCATTAACAAATTCAAGTAGAAATAATTAAATAAAAAAAATAGTTATTATAAAAATAATTAAAAACATATATACAATGACAAGATTATAGTAAAGCTAGAAAACGATTAACGGTAAAAATATGTACCCAGGGACTAAGTGATTATAAAGAAATGGAAAAAGAGGAAACTCGGAATAAACAACCAATATTTAATGCAAATAGTGAACAAATATTGACTTATCATAAATATGATGAAAAACATATGACCAGGAATGTTAACGCCTTAGTTAATTTGCTACGGTGTAAACGTAATTCGACCTTTTGATCTCATCAATCACTACTTGCAGAGAAGACGAGAAGAAATTATCTCGTTGGTATACCAGTGATTTATATACAACATTTTAGTAAGTATGCAAATGATGTCTAAATGGATGAAACAATGTGTCTCTTTCGTTGAAGGTCACTAGATGGCGGTTATTTTTTCAATAAACTATCGATAACCTATGATATAAAAATAATTTTCACCTTTAATATTTACACCTTATATAATTTCCAAACGTGGCATACACATTTCGACCATTTGATCTTATTAGATACAACATTGAAAATGTGCAAGCTATTTTCTTGTGTCATCCTAATGGAATTAATACTAAGCCACAATTTTACTTTAAAATAAGTTTATTTTGACGCTTCGATTTCCATTTCGGAAATTGATTTCAAAATATAAAACAATAATAAATTAAACCAATCTTGATTTCGTTATTTGGTAAGAAAATTCTTCTAATAATTTAATTTTATCTTACCCATTCATATTGATAATTTAAACATATATTATACATGTATTATACAAATCATATACATAGAAGACTTTAAAATGATATTGCCAATATTCGTCAAAATTCTGACATTCTTCATCCACAAGCTTGTTTTCTACCAATTCCCTGCGTCCTTCGGTTGTACTCATCATAATTGGTCGAACTACTGTAGAAATAACTTATTAAACACAACACCAATATTAACAACACGAAGATTATGCAACGACGCTATATTTATCATGAGAAAATTGCAAGAAATCAGTAGAATACAACAAACTGCCATATTCATGTTTCTTGGACCTTAGGAAGGCATTAGACAGGGTTAAATTAAAGAACGTTATTCACTTTACTCATTGTATGCAAGAGAGATGCCACTAGGAATATAAAATATCTACCAGAACAACAAAATAAAAGTAAAAGTAGAAGTAGAATTAACTGATATAATCTGGCAATGGCATAAGACGCGGGAATCCCTGTAAGCCCTCTACTGTTCAATATGGAGGAAATAATACAAAAACTACGAACGAAAAAAGGATACCAAATGAAAAAAAAAACAACTTAAAATTATCTGCTATGCGGACGACGTAATATGGAACGGGAAATAAGATTTCTCTCGGGACTGTGACTAATCCAGATATCTGACATTTTTTTAGTTACTATAGGCCTATATAAAGAAAACCGATATGTTTTCCGCATAAATTTTGGCATATTTTTTAATTATTAACAATATATTGTAAAAAATGTAATTTTTCGATTTTTTGCTTATCATTTAAAAGCTTAATATTTGAGGTAAAATTACAAAACTATCTCTTTTAAAACATAAAAAGCTGTAAAATGGCAATTTTTAAAAGTTCTAAATTTAATTTGTTGCTTCAAAAACTGTAGTTGCATATACTGCAACTTACGGCCCTTCACGATGTTTACCAAATTCGCGGTTGTGTTCATTCTCTGTGGTACTTCTTCATTGGTGATTTTGTCTATCCATGGTATCTTCAGGATTCTTTTATATAAACATTAGTTAGAAAATAATGAAGATACAGTTATTATACGCATACCAAATGAAAGTTAAGAGTAAAACTATCAATATACACAAAAAAACTTTTTTTTATGATGCAAAAACCCTTTTGTAAAATTACGGTTATTTTTATTTATAAACATTTTAAATTGTTTTAAATTTATCTATATATGTATATAAAGCTGACATTTTTACACGAAATTAAAAAATAATTGTTTTACAATAATTTGGAACAAAGTTAGTTTTTTTTTTTAATTCACAGCTAATTTGTTATAACAATTGAGAACGCAATTTTCGGCATTTGAAAGAAAAATATTCGTGATTTTTGTACAAAAAGTTGTACAAACATTGCACTATAACAGGATCCTCTAGAAGAATTGTCAAAAATATGGTCAAATCAGGACTAATAGTGGCGAGTCTAGGGGGAAACCACAAATCTACGCGTTCAAAAAATGAAAACGCATCTCTCAGTTTACAATGTGCAAGCAAGATATCAACTAATCCAAACAACCCGGCCTACCCCTATGCTTTCATGCCATCATTTAGGAAAATAATTAGCAACTTCACATTTTCGGGTATTATGCATACCAATATTGATTATGCTACCCCTTGGACTATACAAATTCCATGTTATAACACAGATCTGTCAACTTATACTAAGGATAATACCCCTTCATCTCTTTTTCTTTGATACTTCTACAATATTAAAAATAAATATTCATACTGTCAACTAGTTTACACCGATGCATCAAAAACACCCGAATTGGATACAGTAGGATCCACCATTGTCACAGAGGATTCTGTGCTCAAGTTTCCACTACCTCAGAACTACTCAGTATATTCTGTTGAACTTTTTGCGATATCCAAAGCAGTACAACAAACTTTTAATCGACCTGAAGACATGACAGTAATATTCACAGATTCCTTAAGTGCAATCCAGGGAATTCAGAAAATATATCCGAATCATCCGATTTTAGAACAAATTAAAAAGACCTTGTGACTCTACAAAATAATCATAAACAACTACATATTGTGTGGATACCATCTCATGTGGAGACACCAGGACATTAGATAGCTGATCAAATGGCCAAAGAAGCTTGTAAAATGGAGAGATCCAATGATAGAACTAACCAAATTCCTCACTCAGATATGAAAAAATGCATCAATGAGTACACAAAAAACTTATGGTTACGAAGATGGCAACTGTTACCAAATAATAATTTGCGGCAAGCAAACCCAGATCTATCAGCGAAAACACCAATTTTAGTAAAGCGAAGGGACCAGATTGTACTACATCGTATCCGAATAGGACATACCAGACTGACGCACGAACACCTACTAAGGAAGGAACCTTCTAGAACATGATACGCCTGTAACACCAATGTAACTGTAAGCTACTTTGTTATAGACTGTCCATTATATCAAATGGAAAGACAAGCTACTGGACTACCAAGTGATATAAACTGCGCTAATGACCTTATATGATGTTCCTGGAGGGTTGAAGGGTTGTTCCCAATAAACAAAAATAATTAATAACTAGTCCATACTTATTTAAAAAAACTAACATAGGTTTTAAAAGATATTAAAACACAGTTTGAAGTGATTTTTCTACAATGACAAAATTCTAACACACTGGCACTGGCGGCTAATATAGACCATAGGATGATAAAGACAACTGAAAGATTGATAAAAATAATTATAGTTGGATTCGAAAAACTCAAATAAAACCAATATGACATTCCTTAGAACACAGAGAAAGAGAAATATAATAGGGGAAATACCAGAAAAAAAATTTATAGTAGGATTAATTTTAACATAAGAAGTGTAATCTTAAAAAGACTAAAAATAAAATCAGAAGCATATTAAAAAATGAATGTATTAAAAATGATATAGAAAACTTGAGGACAAGACTAATGTGGGATAAAATGTATATTTAAAATAATAATATGTAAGAACCAAAAAAGAAAAGAAGAAAGAACAAAAAAGAAACTAAAGTAATATAAAAATATATAAAATACATGCGTTTTGCATTAATCAAAAATCTATCATGTGTTATCAAAATGACAGGAATATATTTTTTATAGTGTAAAGATTAAGAACAGCAGTGGTTCCTGATATAACCTATAAATTGTGTCGATAATATTAAAAGGACGATTTTATAAATACAGGATTCTTCAAGAATCACCTTGTATAAATCACATCATCACATATTCATTTTATCGTTTAGTAAAAATATTTATCGAAATAAGCAAATCACAACCACTGTTTTTGTTGATTTATGTTCACACTCTTATTTAAATTAATGGGCTAATATAATATTCTCAAGAAAAACTCACCATTAACACCGAAAGCTCCATTTCTCCCGCCTCAGTCTAACAACTAGCCCGATTGAAAACAATTCACTCTCACTTCTGAAAAACGAGTGCAGCCATGCTTAATGTCCCCCTCTTATTTATAGCATTAGATATCATAAAATAATATTTTTCTTATGGATATCGCCCCAGTTGACAAATTTGTTGAAATTTCACTTTCAGAAGAGATGTGATTCCGCGGATGAGAAAAAAGGAATGTCAACCGTTAGATTAAGTACCAGTGCAATTTTGGATTCCGCGGGATCTTAAGAAATAGCGATGTTTTTGTAATGCTGAAAGTATTTTTAATAGTATTTAAAGGAATAATTAAAAATCGTATTAATACATTTTTTAGTACTGTAAAGACAAGTACTTTATATAAAACGTTTCATATACTGGGTGCTATCTTTTTATTTAAATCAATGAACATTGACACGAATAATATTGTATACAATTACTAATTGCTACAGTTAATTTATAAGCCTCAAATAAGAACCTACAATTAACCTTTAAGTACTAACGTCTTAAATCAATGGCGTAAACACTAACTAACCGCCTGACAGACGGGTTTAACATTTTAGTGAATATTTTTATTATTTTTGTTAAATATTTTAATGCAAAAAAATATTGCGATGACTTACTGAAAGTATTATTTATGTAAAAAACAGAGTAATTAATATAGTTTATCTGTATTTATTCAAATAAAAAACATTATACCAAGAATGGATTGATCTTTTGTGTACATTTTTACGCCTGGAAAAAAGTGTGATAAAAATTAAACAAATTAAAGAATCTTAACAAAATTTTATAATCGGGTCAAGCAAAGAGAAGGAAACATTAAAATAATATATATAATATATATATATATATATATATATATAATATATATATATATATATATATATATATATATATATAGCGAGTGTTTGCAACTTCAATTTTGTCGCTTCTCGCATCCCAATCGCCATAATTTCTTATCGGCCCAGTCTCCTTCTTGAAGACCTCTATTTTCCATTTCTATATGAATATTGGATATCCATTTCTTTCTTGGCCTTCCCCTTTTATTTCTTTGTGAAGGTCTCCAGTTCCAAACCTTTCGTGGTATCCTTTCTTCGTTCATCCGTCTCAGGTGTCCATACCATTTTAATTGTTTTTCGGCTATCGTATCCATTATTGTGTTCTTTACTTTCATTCTCTCTCTTATGTTTTCATTTCTTATGTGGTCAAACAAAGTTAACCCGAAACATCTTCTCCAGTACATCATTTCCGTTGAGAGGAGTTTATGTGACATATTCTTGTTAAAGACCCACACTTCTGACCCATACGTCAGCACCGGCTGAATCATAGCCTGATCTATATTTGTCTTTGTTTTCTTGGTTAAAGTTTTATTCCACAGGATCGGATGTAGTGTTTTTATCATGTTTTTTCCTTTTCCTATTTTTCTTGTTATATCTTTGTCGTCTCTCCCGTCTTCGCTTAGTGTAACTCCGAGATATTCGTACTTATAAACCTTTTTAATTAATCCGCTTTCTGTTTCCATGTCGTGACCAATGCCCCCTATATTCATGTATTGTGTCTTTTCGGTATTAACTTCTAATCCCCATTTTTTGAATTCGTCTATTAGTTTGTTTATCATGTACGTCATATCTTGTAGGTCCTCGGCAAGAACTACCTGGTCGTCTGCGAAGAGGATTGTGTATATAGGAGTGTCATTTACCCATATGCCCATTGGGCTGCATTTTCTCATCCAATATTTTAAAGCATTACCAAGATATATTTTAAATAGGGTTGTGGAGAGGCAAGAGCCCTGTTTGACACCCTTTGTTTGGGTGAAACCCTTGGAAATTTGGTTTCCAACCTTAATATAAGCTTGGTTATCTTGATAAAGCTTTTTCACGGCATTTATATATACTGCATTTGTACCTGCGTTTTCCAATGTTGTCCATAGTCTCTGCAGTGGTACGGAGTCAAACGCTTTACGGAGATCTATAAAAGTGGCATGAAGTTCTAGTCCTCTTACTAATCTCTTTTCCGTTAGATGTTTGAGAGTGAATACATTGTCGACACAAGATCTCCCTGGTCGGAATCCACTTTGTTCTTCGATATCTGTGGCTTCTTTTTCTATTCTGGCTTTCAGAACTCTTTCATACAGTTTGCCAGTGGATGACGTAATGCTGATACCTCGGTAATTACTGCAGTCATTCCTGTTTCCCTTTTTGTAGATGGAGTTTATGTACGAGACTTTCCAATCTCTTGGGATACTTTCTCCTTGTAGGCACTTGTATTAAAATAATAAGATTCTTAAAAAATGTTAACACAAACAAAAACTGATAGTCACTAAAGTTGCTAGAGTGTAGCACACTCCAACAAATCTTTTTCACACATTCCAAGCAAATTTGCTTTTGACAATGAAAGCATACATAAGCTGTCCTTCTTTTCTTTTTATAGTGACAGTAGGAACAGTCCTTTCTTTTTTCTAATTTTTCCACTCTTACTTCTGGACGCCGTTGAGGATCATCTACACCCACTATCTCGCATATGCTCAACTTTCTAGGTAAAGAGGAACTTTCTAGTCTTCTGTTAACTGAGATTGCATAAGTTGAAATGCCAGTATATCAATAAAATTGAACCTTTCTAAATGACTATTATTTTCTAAAAGACTCATAAAGAATATAAGCATTTACTCTACTTATATCAAACATTCTGAAAAATATAGCCATAGGCCAACGGCGAGTTCGACGACTGCTTGTAAATTTAGCACATTTTTCGTCCATTGAATCGACAACATCATCATCATCATCTTGGTGCTACAGACCTTAGAGGGCCTCAACATTCTCAAGCTTTCTACGCCATTCTGTTCTGCCCCTTGCTTGCATTTTCCAGTTGCCGACTCCGATCTTCTCCGCATCTTGTGTTACCCCATCCATCCACCTTAGGTTTGGTCTACCCCGTCTTGTTATTCCACGGTTTGCGCTGTTAGAATCATTTTTATCATGTTCGATTCAGGGGCCCGGGCTACATGTCCTGCCCACTGCAGGCAGGGGATTATCAGTGTTCTATACAGCATTATACGAGTTTTTTGACACAGACGTTTGTTAGCTAAGTACTTTGATAGACCATGATAACACCTGTTTGCAATTATTATTCGCTTTTTTATTTCCTCAGATGTGTTATTATTGGGGTTAACCTGTCCACGTCTGTCTGTTAACTGTCTATTAAATGTCCACGTCGTCTGCATATGCTAGAATTTGGACTAATCTATTAAACATTGTTCCCCTGCTATCTAAATTAGTGTCTCGTACAACTTTTTCTAAGGCGACATTAAAAAGCTGACACGCCAGCGCATCTCCCTGCCTTAACCCCCTATGTATTTCAAATGGGGTTAACGAGTCGTTTTGTATTTTTACTGCTGATAAAATTTTACTACTGATAACATCTTCGCCATTATCACTTTTATCAAACATATGAGTTTTTTGGAATTCTCTACTCATTCATAGCGTTGTAAAGACTTGGTCTCAAGACAGTGTCATATGCCGCTTTAAAATCGCTTTAAAATCGACAAAAATATGATAGGTACATATCTAATTGAATCGACATCACACTTTGTTAAATTATAATCCACTATTATGTGTGTTTTTTAGTGTCTGTATCTTCAGTGGCTGCGTGATGAGATAATGATACCAAAATGACGGCTTTATTTTTATGTGTTGTGTCGTGAAAGTAAAGTAACGTGTTGTAAAACTGTAAATTGCCGTTCCCACTTCTCGTCGTGTGGTGGGTAAGAAGATAGGAGGAATAGGAGGATAGGAACATCAGTACAACACATAATTTTTATACCATACTTTACAGGCTTACTCGGTATGTACATTTTGAAGGGACATCGGCCTCTGAATCCCACTAACATTTCATCAATATAGGCTGAAGTTCCTATAGTATAGCATTCCTGACAGTTCTTAATAAATTCACTAAAAAATTTTTAAATTGGTGCTGCTGGACCTACAATACTGTTCTCTCATTTCTGTCTTCGGGATTATCAAATCGCAAACATGACAAAAGGAACACATATCTCTCTTTTGACATAATGCATCTCATTATTTCTCTTCCAGTTGCATTAGTAGCAAAAATAGTATCTAAGTTTTCATTGTTTGATTTATGTTGCTAAAAATCACAAAAATTCGTTAAATTCTGTCATGTCAAGGTCTTTGAGAGAAGGTGAATTTTGATTTTTGTATTTGGCTCTTTCTTTGCCGATTTTCACCTTCTTCCATCTAAGAATTATATTTCAAATATTATATTACTGAATAATATTTTCCAAACCTGCACAGGGTCTGCACTATCTTTAATTTCAGCTGCAGGGCGTAATCCAGATAACTGTAAAACTATATTCTTCTGTGGACGCCGGCCTCTATTTGAAGTGGGAGGATTTTTTGACCATTTGTATCTATTTCTACTATAGAAATAATTCCTTGTCTCTTCTGGATCGTCTTCTTCACTGCTTTGGTCAACATTATCTTCTCTATAAGCCTGTTCTACCTTATTTTCATTTTCTGAAACTAAAAAGAGAACTTTAGTTAATGCTATACTAAGCAGTCTACCGTCGCATTTCTACTATAGCTTACGGTCTGCCCAGGGATGCGGTGTATACGCTGTATTCAACAAAAAAATCTTTACAAAGTCAATAAAACGCATAAATCAAGAATTTCTTATTTAATTTTACAAATCAATACTTTCAATAAATAATTCTTCTACACTTTGCGTTTTATTCACTTTGTAAAGATTGTTTTTGTTGGTATTGTATACATGTGCGACTAATCACCATATTCTTTTTTCAGAAGGGTTTGCAAACAATAATGACAGGCACCTTTGTACACGAACTGTTTATTGCTAAGTGCAATAAACATTTATACTACTATTATTTAGAAATATAAAATAAACTATGCAAATGTAGTTTCTTTTCTAATATGCAAATAATACCCTAATCTTTTCGCAGGGTACCTATGCACAAATATTAACCCCAATTTTCAAATAACATGGCCTGGTAGATTTACTTTCATGTTATTTTACATTGATTTTGCTCCAAATGTTTATTACTTGTGAATAAATAATTTTTTCTACAAGATTTTGCTTGCATCTCATTATTTTGTACATCAGGTAGATTGCATCCTCGAGGTAGACCGCATACTACAGTAATACCGAAATTAGTACAATACATACATAATAATTCAAAGGGATTTGACTTACCCTCTACTTCCGATTCTACTGTTTCGTAATCACTGTCAATAGCAACATTTCCATTACAAATTGATTCAACTTTGCTTATGTCGTCATCTACCTCATCAAATCATTTCAAAAGAGTTTCCTCATAGTTTTATTCTCATATTTGACCTCCTTTGTGACGTACTAGGTCTCTCATCCATTTTCAGAGAAATATGTAAATACGAACACTAACAACCCGTCTATTAGACGGAAATCACACTTTAAATCTAATTATCTTTGGAATAACAATCTGCAACAAACTGTCGATCTCAATAGTAATAAATAACAACATAACTTGAAAAGTCGTAACGAGGAATACAGAAAACAACTAGAAATATTGCTCAAGAATATAAATAGAAAGACGAAACGGAAGAATAGAAAAACTAAAAACCAAATAGATCACGTGCTCATCGAAAAAGAAAAACAGCAGTTTATAAAGAAGATAAGAACATACAGAAGACCAGACGCTGAATCAGATCATTACATGGTGGGCATCAAAATTAAGCAACTGATACCAGAAAACAAAAACAAAATAAATGAAAAGAAATGTATAAATAACCCAATTCGATTAGCAACAAAGACAGAGCAAGAAATGTACGAATAAACAATGGAAAGAGAAGTAAAAAAGATACAAATAGAAGAGCAAACTGAGAACAAATGGGCAAACATAAAGCAAGTAATGAACAAAGCAGCAAAAGAATGTAATAAACAAGATAATAAAAAGATTAAAGACTGGTTCAACATAGAGTGCCAAAAAGAAATAGAATTTTACTAAAAAAACCATATTTTAGTTCACGCCCGACCACGTATGGCGCTAAAAGCTATACTGTGGGCACAGAATAATAAACAAACAGAATGCCCACTCTCCACGGAAAATTAAGTACGCGCATACGTTCCGCCATGTTTTACGAGGATTTTAAAGGGAACCAGTGTTGTTTATGTGGTGTGCATGGAAAAAAAACCAGATTTATTTGACTTACGGCAATCATAGACATACTATACAATTATATTAACAGTTCTAAATATAATAACATAAATATAATATAATTAAACATAAATGTAAACAATTGCATAACCTCACAAATCACATGTTTGTGTCCTAAAACATGGCGCGCGTGCTGAAAAACTTCAAAGGCGGCATCTGAGAGTGGCCCTTCTGATTGTTTATTATTTTGTGCTGTGGGTTTTATCATGTTTGTTTGTGTCACGTTTGATGCATGTTTGTTGTGTACAACCGTCAACCGTCATTTTGTACAACAAACAAAATGACAGTATATGACGATTGACGTATAAATTAGAGTCTGGTCTGGTAAAAACGTTATAAAATTTACTATACGTTATTGTTATTGTGAAAACCATAGATAAATAATAAGTCTAATATACAGGTATATTATATAAACCATAGGCGTAGACTGAGTTGTTTCCTTTATAGTTATAGAACTTACTAGAATTTATAGCAGCTTGTACTTTCGGTAAACTGTAAACTCAACCAAATGGATGTAAAACAAGAAATTAGCGAGGAAACGTTTAAAGTAGAAATTGAATATAATGAACTGGATAATGCTCTTTTCGATGGCATTAAGTGTGAAATTCAGGAGGAATCAAATAGGGAAAGTATACATAATACATATGATTATTTGGACTTAAATAAATCCCCCTCAAATACTGAAATATACCAATATAAAGATGAAAGTAAACTTAACCTATTTGAAGAAAACCAAAAAACTGAAACAGGTTAGTAGAACAATTCTAACAATGTACATATTTAAGTTCTCCTGTATTAATTTAGAAGTATAAATAGGAATAACTTTTTTACCAGCTAAAATACAAATAAGTGCTTAGTTAAATGATAATTTGTTAGTGAAAATAAATGTGAACAACAGAAAAAGACATATCTGATTTACAGTATTTGTGCCACAAACATTGGCAACTTGAGTTACAGCATTGTGTACTTACATTTTCAAAATTTCTTTAAAATAAGGCATGATATTCAATTAATAGACGCCACACTCAAATTTTGTCAGGTGAAAAAGCCGGAGTGAAGTTTGGTTCTCTATTCTTGCTTTGACTTATCTTTAGGAGAAAATTTCACTTAATGTCACAACACAGTAAGCTTAGAGCACATTTTAAAACATTATTATTATTTGAAATGTTTCCCATTTTCCTGGTTAGAACATAAAAACTATCAATCTCATTAATTAATGAAAGATCACCAATAAAACCTTACTTTCCACAATTTTTCTTATATTTCAATTTCATTTTTTTGCATTTAATGATTTTAATAATGGGGTTTACGAAAATGTTGTCCTCCATTGAGAGGACCCGATCTTACCTTAAGAGAGCTTGACTATGAAACTGAGCTATGACTTTTAGTAAATTCATAGTCATATTGTGACTATGAATTTACTAAAATAGTTAATAATGACAATAAAATTTCCTGGGCCTAAATTTTTAAAATCTATTCTGATTTTTTGCCAAGGGAGATCTGGAACTTTCTGTGAGATGCTCTCATATATTGGCTTTTAAGTATTTTTGACAAGTCAAGCAGGATAGTACAAAATTTTCTACATCTACTTTAAGACCTGGTCGATATATAGATTCGTGGTCAAGAAGTTTGGTAGAGATTACTCCCTGGTGAGCCAAGAATTCATGTTATAAATTTTTGGGTATAATAATTCTGTCCTTGTAGAAAAGTATATTCTTGTGAAGATAAATATCTTCTTTTAGTTGCCAGTGTACCTTCACTGATGATGGTAGGTCACATTTGTGAGATGGCCAGCCATTTTGAACATCATATTTCACTTTTTTTCAAGTCAAAATCTTTCTCATTTTGCAAAAGTTTCTCATTTTGTGTTGAAGTTACTTGTTGGTTTTTTCCATGAACAGATCAAATAAGTATTGTAGTAAATGGTGTGTCATTATCTGGATTCCAGGTGACATTGCATTGAGTGGTTTTTCAATAGACTTTTTAGAGATCTATGGTCACTTTGAATAGAGAAGTTTCTCCCATAATAATGGAAATACTCTACCTACTACAACCAAAAACAAGAGCCAATAGTTCTTTTTCTATATGGTTTGCTGTGTTGGTGTCAGTGATACAGATGCATATTCTAGTGGTTGTCCTTCCTGTAATATGACAGCTCCTATACAAAAAGGACTAGTGTCTACAGATAAGACAGTCTGTTGAGATCATAATATTCAAGAATGGGTGATGTAGTCACTAGTTGTTTTAATCGATCAAAAGCTCTCTGTTCATTAGCAGATCATTGCCATTCTATTTTATTTGAAAGTAGTTTTCTTAAGGTTGATCTTCACCCTCAATTAATTTGTTTCTATTCGTAGAGATGGCTCTATTGCGGCATGCTTCTGTGGTAAATTTTTTAACTTAAATGTAGATGTCTACATGATGACTCTGTAATATTTTCAAACACTAACATAAATTACAGTTTTCTATCATTATATCCATTGGATATACCATTACATAAACCAATAACATTCTTATTAAATCTTTTTGTAATCTGCCAAAGTGTTGTACAAAGTAATATACAAATGTCTATTAGGTAATTCAAAGAATGTGTTTGTAACAATCATATTATTATCTTGGCAGAATTGTATCAACGTATCTCCTCTTTGATTTCTATTATCTAATAAAAAATTTCTCACTACGTTGCTGGTGCTACCCTTTCCAATTTTGGCATTGAGGTCACCCATTACTATTGTGAAGTCACATGCCTTGGTAGTTCTCAATGCCTCTTGAATTTGTTCATAGAACGATTTTACCTCTTCATCATCTTTTCGGCCGTTGGGGCATAGACTTGAATTATGTTTATATTTCTGTCTTTCGTTTTTGGTTGTAGTAGCATAACTCTTTCGGAAAAAGGTAGAAAATTCTGGACGTGTTGTGAGATTTCATTGTTCAGTATTATTGCCATGCCATATCGATGTTGTGTATCTTTATTACCCGAATAGTATATCGTGTGGTCTCTAACTTTACATTTTCCATTTCCTATCCATCGAGTTTCACGTATTCCTAAAATGTTAATGTTAATTCTTTTCATTTCTTGGATTACATTGTGACTTTTTCTGGATTAGAGCATGCTGGTCACATTTCACATTCCAATTTTAAATTGACGGTCTGCTTTTTTCTTTTTCTGGTAGTGATTTCGCTGGTTGACGACCTGAAAAGCCCTGAATTCTTTCCTGCCGGCTCTTGGTCTCCGATACCCATGATCAGTACATGTCTGTTTACTCTGTCTTCTCATTTCATGACAATTCGACTAGGGATATCTTACGATCTTTAATACAGTGGTTCCCGTTGCCTTCTGTATTCTTATACCGTTGGCTAATGTCTTAGCTCACCCGCCTTTAGGACCAATTTCCCAACCCTAGGACAAAGGAGGTCCTAGGCCAATTTCCCAACCTTCCAATTTTACTCTGTTAACACCAAATGTATATTTCTTTTAAGTTCAAGGTTAAATTTGATTTAGAAATGTTTTTGCGAAGTTTTTTTCCGAATTGAGAATATATTCTACTACAGTTTTCCCATATACCAAAATGTCATCAAAGTATATCACTACACCTTCAAGGTCACTTAAAAGTATTATACATACATTTTTTAAATATTTCTGGTGCGAAACTTAACCCATGTAAGTCTTAATTAGCGATAGCAGCCAAAGAGAATTGATATAGTGCATAATAATGAGCTTTCATAATCCAAGGGAATTTGGAGAAATGCATTAGAAGCATCTAATAATGAAAAATATTATGCACCTGTTAGTTCAGAGAATAGAGTATCTTGCGTAGGAATCTGCAAAATTTCTCTTTTGATATTATCACCATTGATTATCACCATTTGATTTGGGAGCATAACTATTGGGTGTAACCAATCACTTGGTTCTGTTACTGGAACAATGCTGTTTTTAGCTACCATCGCATCCATCTTTTGTTTGACTTTATTTTTCAATGCGGCCGGTATTTTTCTTGTGGCAGCTACATGAGGAATTGTATATTTTCTTAATGTAATGATGATCAATGTAAAAAATTTGCCTATACTTGAAAAACCTTCCTGATATTTTAACACAACAGTGTTGTTTTTAACCTTTAGTTACGTTTAAGCTAACGTTTTTTCCTCGACGATTTTACCACTTATGTCACAAGTAAACACATATATTTAATTTCTGCAATTGCTTGTTTCGATTTTTTCCATCTGACATCATTTAATGTTTCATTATTGATGCGAACAGATGTTATAAATAATTTATTACACTTTCATTGTTGTATTAAGTTTATTTATCGTCAAGTACACAGCTCCATGGTCTAATGCGTAGTGGGTTTTCCGTCCTTTGACAGACGGGTCGAGATGGGAGTGTCTATAGGTACAATTTGTCAAATATAGGAAGAAGTTTGAAAATCTTACAATCGCCACGCCCACCTGATGCGCACTAAATTTATTATTAATATGGAATTTAAATCAAAATTAAATCGAAAAGTTTTGTCCGGTCAAAGCCGAGAAATTATAGCAAATGTTATACATTTTATGCAACAAGAAGCAAGGGACAACGTACCTCTAATAGTCTTAAAACAAGTGCAAAAACGTGTTGTAAGAGCAATGGGTGTAAGTTTATCCACGTACAAGCCATTTCGAAGGAAATGAAGTGCATCGAAGATGGTACTCCATCAACATTTGGTACTCCAAATAAAAAAGAAATAAGTCGGCTTTAAAATCCAAGTTGGATGAATGCGACAAAGGGGTGCTTCGTCGATTTATTATTAATTTTTGTACTACCGAAAAACAAGTTCCAACTTTACGACAAATACCTAGAAAATGTGTCGATCGGATAGCCAAGCAGGCTGGGCGGCTTGCTTCTCCTTCGCTTCAATGTGAGAGATGTCAGTTCAAATCCCAGCTCGGTGTACAGAAAAACAAAAAGGCTAACGCAGCAGTTTAAAATTCTATTAAAATTCTAAATGAATCTGCGGCTTAGTCTAGAATATGCTGGTATCTGTGATCGGCCTATGGTGGAGCAGTACGGCAAGAGATAAGGGCTTGCGGCTCGGTGATACTCATCCATAGATCCCTACCGGAAGGCTGTGTGCCACCTAAATACCGGGTATATATATATATATATATATATATATATATATATATATATATACATAAAAAATTTGCTACTAAGTACAACTACAATGGTTCGCGTGAATCATTGAGAAAAGCAATGAGGGATGTAGGGTTTCATTGGAGAAAAACAAAAACTAATAAAAAACTTTTAATGGAAAAACCGGAAATCCAACAGTTGAGACGTAACTTTCTTCGAGATATTAAAAAATACCGAGTAGAGAAGCGTCCCATCATATACATGGACAAAACCTACATTCATTTTTCTTATACTCACTCAAAAAGTTGGAGCGACAATTCCAATGAGGGATTACGTGCTCCGATTTCAAAAGGTCAGAGACTGATAATAGTGCATGTAGGTGGTGAAACCGGTTTTGTGAAAAATGCTTATTTGAAATTTAAATCAAACACAAAAACAGCTGACTACCACAGTGAAATGAATTACGAAAATTATAAAAAATGGCTTCAGGAAATGCTTATTACCAATCTTCCTCCACGTAGGAATCTTCCTTCAATCTCGACCGACAGTAGTAGTGATTTTAGTGATGATAATTCTGAGTCTGATTGTGATTTTTCAGGAGTTGAGCCTTTGTAAACATTTTACTTTTCTTAATTATTATTTCTTATTAAAATTTTCTTTTCTGTCCATTTCTAATATGTCTATACTCTATATATATATATATATTATATATATATATAATATATATATATATATCATATATATATATATATATATATATATATATATATGTATATTTTTTAGTCTCTCTACGACACTTTTGCAATCTGTAAATATAATACTTTTACTAGTTTAAAATTGGCATCTATTGAATGCAATAAAACAGAACTTACTTGAACAGAACTTGAAAATACTGCCTTGGGGGAGTCCAAGGTTCGTAGTTATAGGTGTAGTCGTTACTTGATTTATTTTTAAATGCATTTTCCTGTGTACAGCTAGTAGTTAGTTATAAAGTTCGCTAATTATTGTTTAAGAAATCCAATTTAAATTAATTTGTTCGTTAAAACATCTAGGTTAATCTTATCAAATGCCCCTATAATATCCTCGAAACCTGCTATAGTCATGAGGTTACTATTAAATCCAGCTAAAGTATCTGTTTTTACTGTAGTATTTTTATTATTATTGCTTTATAGTAAATTTGTAACTAACATTGTAATTTTTTGGCTTTAAAATCTATCATTAAAACAATAATAACAGTAGTCATATTTTCACATTATTTATTAAAATTTATTGGTTATAATTACCTTCTTTTATGTTTACTTGTTTTTATTTTGTAATAAAATTATTTACTTTATTTATAGTTTCATTATTATTGTTTACTTATTTAGTATAAACACATGTAAAATGTAAACCATAAAGGAAAAAAGCTAATGAATAAAAAATAAATGACGTATTTTTTAAATAATACCTAACTTCCTGTATAACTTGATTACGATTAAAAAGACATTAATGGATTACGTCAAATTCAACAAAATATTTCTTGCTAATGACTCCATACTAGGTATTTGTATAATTTGTATTATATCCAAATGTTTCTTAGTATTTAAATTTTGGCATTTAAAAACCCATTAAATTCATTACCTTCCTAATGATACCTACCTACCGACACGAGATGTTATAATAAATTAAAATAAAATAATTTTTGAGGAAGACTGTAACTTATCACCAAACCGAACGTTTACGTCTTCCCTCTTTTACTCTCCGAATGCGCGCTCTCTCTGTTTTCTGCGCGGACGGTTAAGATTCTGAAACCTTTTCCTATATTTGACAAATAATACATATAAATACATGGCATACTCCACAATATTGAATTTATTGAGATACACATTAAAAAACGGCCGACTTTTACCTACACATAAAATAACCTTGCATTTATCTTTCTTTATACTCAAATATTTATATTATAGCTGGTTTGTATTTTAGGTTATATCAAAGTCGAACAAAAAATGGAAATTATGGAGACACTAATTGAAGATTCATCTTATGAAGGAAATTATATGAGTCAACACTCTGAAAGAAACACATTTAATAAAAATATGAAAGTTGCGACTGGACAAGAACTTTACAAGTGCGAAATTTGTTTGAAGCAATTTAGGCATGCCGGTAATTTAAAAGCACATTTGAGAGTGCACACTGGGGAAAAAAGTTTTACGTGTGATATATGTTTAAAACCGTTTAGTACTAGAACTAGTTGGAAAATGCATTTGCATACACATACTGGAGAAAAACCTTATAGGTGTGGAATTTGTTTTAAGCAATTTAGTCAACCATCTTCTGTGAAATCACATTTGAGAGTGCACACTGGAGAAAAACCTTATAAGTGTGAAATTTGTTTTAAACAATTCGCTCAAACAGGCGTTTTGAGAAGACATCTAAGAGTGCACACTGGTGAAAAATATTACAAGTGTGAAACTTGTTTAAAGCAGTTTACTAGAACAAGTCATTTGAAACAACATTTAATAACGCACACTGGAGAAAAACCGTATAAGTGTGAAATTTGTTTTAAGCAATTTAATCAAGCAGGTAATTTGAAAACACATTTAAAAGTGCACACTGGAGAAAAATTGTACAAGTGTGAAATTTGTTTTAAACCAGTTTGGTGAAGCAGGTACTTTGAAAAGACATTTGAGAGTGCACACTGGCGAAAAACCTTACAAGTGTCAAATTTGTTTTAAGCAGTTTGCTCATGCAGTTTCTTTGAAAACACATTTGAGAGTACACACTGGAGAAAAATCTTACCAGTGTGATATTTGTTCAAACAAGTTTAGTGATGCAGGTACTTTGAAAAGACATTTGAGAGTGCACACTGGCGAAAAACCTTACAAGTGTAAAATTTGTTTTAAGCAGTTTTCCCGCCAAGATATGTTCAAAATACATTTGACAGTACACAGTGAAGAAAAACAAATTTGACGTTTATTTTAAGCAGTCTTCTTCTCAAATATTTAATATGAAACTTCATGTGAGATAACACACTGTAAAAATTTCTTTAGTTCCAATGTGCATGGGGATCCACATAGGAACGAAAATACAACGATTTCAATTCAAAGTTAGAACAATTCAAATGTAAGCTTAAATATGTTACACAGACAAAATGTAAATAATCAATTTTGCGCCAGGAGTGGTTCAATAGTAAATACACCAAAAAGGTTTTCGTTTTCAGAAGAGTAATGTCGCAATGTATTGCAAAACATTGTGACATGTGAAACAGAAGAGTAAGCCCGGAAGTGAAAGAGGGCGACAGACATTTGACTCTACACACACACTTGTCGCATGTTTCTTTAGATGTAATTATTAGTTTGTCTTTAATAAATTATATATCATATACAGAAACTGGTCATCTATTCGAACAAAAAAACCCACAGCGTAGAACAAACCTTTGTACGTCCTCCCCTATGTTCGAACAAACCACCATTTTACGCAAAACAAAATCCGAATATATCAATTAAAGAAAGTCTCATTGCATTTAGCAGATTTGGCTGTACTCGACTACAGAGTTGAACATTTTTTTCTTGCAATTCTGCTAAATTGGTGGCTTGTTCGAATTCGTACCGATATAATTTTGATTTTAACATTCCCCAGAAATAAAAATCCAAAGGTGTTAAATCTGGTGATCTAGGGGGTCATTTTATTGTTCTTTGTGTAGAAAAAAGTGTATTGTTAATCGTCCAAGGAATGTTTGTTCCAAATAATCTGATTGCGTAATAAATCTAGCTACTTACGTCCATTCTGATTTCCCGTAATAAAAAATAGACAATTATAGTATCGTTATAAATTCTAGTCCAGTTACTCAGAAACGAACAGTGTGAGACATGTGAACAATTTAATCTCCACGCTCATACTAAAGAAAATATGTTGGATGATTGAGACATATGCATTAATTGGAAAAACCATATCGAATAGCTACAGAAAGTCGTAAACTTAATAGAATATCAGTCACAATGGTCGAAAGAAATGAAAATGAGCAATGTTTTAAAGGGGCAAATGGATTTTTTTATATTCAGTGTAAAATCTAGGGATTTTTGACCGGCTCAAACATTTATCTACATAGGTCTATTATACTAACATTTTCTTTAATTCAGATATAAAACCACTTCATATTAACAGTATAAAATAACCGATCTTTCATTACAAATAATTAAACTACTTAAGGATTCTATTATCAGATGTCGCTAACTGTCCACGTTTTTGGAATCTTTATTTTATGCTACCAAATAGATTTCTGCCAAAAATAGATTCCTATATATTTTCAGAAAGGAGAAGCAAATTCTGGAGCAGGAACTAGGCGATTTACAAAAATCTGAGGTTTTATAAAATAAATAATTAGGGGATTTACAGTAGGAATCAGGTGAATTACAGGATTCGTGGAAATATATAAATGAAATTCTATGCTTCACCCTCTCATTTCTCTTCAAGTTGTATTTTTTAATTTTATTAAATGAATAATACATAATATATTAAATGCAATATTCAAAGCCATAAATAAATACGTTATTCCGTTTTTCTTAAATTTATTCAACTCATCGCTATTGTAGCGATGATATATCCATGTTATTATATTAGGCAACCATCAATATATCCCATCATTTTATTCAGAATTAGGCAACCATATATACATTTAGGGAGGACAAAAATTTTCACCTGGCAACCCTGATTGTATATATGCTTCATCTAATTTACATACCGTTGCACGTCATTATCATTGACATAGATCGAGTTGCATAGTTGCCAAAGTATAAAAAATCCTTACTCCATTTAAATCAAATAGATCATATACATCTCCTTACAACGACTATTTAAATTCTTATATTACATTTTTGAAATAAAATACACTAATTTTGTTCTAAAAAGAACAGTTTTTATTAAATAGGTAAAAATATAAAACAAGAGGTATTCACTTTAAAATTCAAAATAATAAAGTACAAAAAGTGTCAACACCGCAACTATCAAATAAGTGTTACCAATTTATGCCAAAATATCACTAGTGTCTCTAGAGCCTGACCCACTATTCTGTGCAGATTTGCGCAGTTCATTTGTATTCATTTCTGAATGTGTCAATAGTCAATGATGTTTATATCTATTTATTAAAAATGATGAATAGTTCCTCGAAAAGCTCTGGTTTTTTTAATATTCTTTGTTGCGCATATGTTTCCAATAAAAATGTGTTATACAGAGTGTGATGTCATGTAAATACTGATGCCAACTTTATTATTTTAGATGGAACACCAGGTATATTATTTAGTTATTGGATCCAATATAAAATACAAAGAACTTTATCAATATATTGGATTGCTATGCTTTTATATAACTGTTTTTATTATACAATGTATTAAAGGCAGAATCCCTTCTATATTAACTTTTAAATATATAGCCTTTAAGGTACTACTTATGTACATTCCATTTCACACCTCTTAAAAATATATGCAGGTTTCATTTATTTGACATAATATCTATTTTAAAAGAATATAGGTACATATCTTAGAGTACTATATACATTATTAAAAACAAGTTGAGAGACGAAAATGAACTCACTCATTTTTATTGAAATTAGGTATAGAACCTTTTAAAGTCATAAGGAGACAGCAGAGAGTGACCTATTCATTAACCGCCCCGTATCCTAATGCCAGTGTACTCGGCAAAGTGATTCTAAAAAAAGAACACACCTATGGCCTAAATATTTCGTGTTGGTGTCATGTGACGTCACGGGCTATGACGTGCATCGATATGTAAATTACATGAAGTGTACATACCTCTGAGTTTACCGAAAATACAAGCTGATTATAGCCGCAAATGTCAAACATGGAACAAAAATTTCGGTTTAGCACTTTAGCAGTGTTGGCATGTTTTTATGCAGTTGTAGATAAGATACAGTATGCTTCAAATATAAAAATATAAAGCTTTAGTAAGAGTACATTTTGTTTATATAATGTTATGAATTCTGCAATTTTTTATTTATATAAAATAAGAATAAGTAAATATTTGTTTTTTGAAGATTAATTGCAGTTAATTATTAGAAATTTGTTAGGCCATTACCATTTGATAGATTAGGAAATATATTTGGCAATCGTCAAATCAGTAGTTGCCAGATTGCAACAGATGTTTGCAATTAATCTCGAAAAAGACAAATATTTACTAGTAATTCTTTCATATAAATTAAAAATTGCAGAATTCGAAAGTAGTATAATCACAATGTACTTTTTAAAAGCTTTCTCTATATTTGAAGGTTACAACATACGCATTACAAAAACACCCCAACCCCAGAGATATCTCTCTTACATATCTCTGAAACACCCATCCAACACATTTATTGATGCTCGATGGAAACACCCCAACACTGCCAAACCGAAATATTTTATTTCATGTTTCATGGTTGACATTTGCGGCTATATTCAGCTTGTACTTTCGCTAAACTCAACAACCCCTTATCCTTCTAAAATTGGTTTCTGTAAATTTTAAATTTTTATAGTAATTTCGTTTTTTGGGTTTACCAAATTTATTATTTGTATACATAAAACCAAGTTCCCGCAAATGGAAGTAAAACAAGAAATTAGCGGGGCAATGTGTAAAGTAGAGATAGAGTCTAATGAGTTGGATGATGCTCTTTTGGGACGTTTTAAATGTGAAATACAGGAGGAATCTAATAGGCAAAGTACACGTAACACATATGATTATTTGGACTTAAATAATTGTTCCATAAATACTAAAATAGAGCGACATGGAAATAAACTTAACCCATTTGAAGAACATCAAAAAACTGAAAAAGGTTAGTTACAATATATTTAAGTCCTCCCATATTAATTTACAATAATAAATAGGAATAACTATTTTACCAGCTAATATAATTTTGATCCGAAATACAATTTAAGGGCATAAGAGAATATTACAAATTAAGTGTAATGATATGTTGTTAAAAAAAGAAATATGAACCACAGAAAAAGACAAATCTGATTTACAGTATTTGTGCCAAATGTCAGCAACATTAGTTCATCATCATCATAAGTTGTGGATTTTGGCCTGCTCACAAAGAAGTTGCCACTGATAAGTCGATTCCTGGCAACTTTCCTCCATCTTCTAACCCTAAGAATCTGTAGGTTTTCTTCCACATCATCAATCTATCTCATTTGTGGTCGTCCACTGCTTCTTATGCCCACTGGGTTTGAAAATGTTAATCACTTTGTGTATTCGTGATTTGTCATAGAAAGCGAAAGTACTTGGGCAAGATTTGATTATTAAATTTGTGCTCAATATTTGCCTTAATTTTCAAAGTTCATTTATTCGAGCATTCAACCTTATATCAATTAATCTGTGAAGTGGCAAATTCAAATTAAGGCTTCTTGTATTATATTCATGATTGGGAAGCAGGTGATAAAACAAAGAAAATTTTTTAAAAAGGAACATAATACATTCAAATATATAGATGGCTGAAAAAGTGAATATATTGACTGATTTGAATCAGCCTCTACAGGATTCTCCCGCCTTTAGTCCTAAGATCACCGGTCTGCCTTTTTTGGACTATAAAGACAGTTGAGCTATCTACTGCAGCACCCTAGAAGATTACTCCATATCGCATAACAGAATAAAAGTTTGCATAATATACTGATAGTAAAATCCCCTGGTCTAGATAGCTCTTTAACAGTCTTAATGAGTAACAGGCTCTATTCAGTTTTTTTGTTGTATTTTGTATTTGTTCCCCCCAATTCAGATTCTGGTCAATATGAATACCAAGAAATTTAACTGATCTAGCAGGTTCCGTGTTTTGTGATAGAAAATTAATTGTATCTGGAAACTGTTCTCGTGACTGGCTGGTTCTAAAGTAGACAAAACTTGTCTTATCAGTATTAAGCAACAACCGATTTGCACTGAACCAATGTTCAGCTTTGCTTAGAATTTGCTCTATTTGATTATTGCATTAATTTTTCCTTATACTCAAATATTTATATCACAGTTGGATTGTATTTTAGGTTATATCCAAGATGAACAAAAAATGGAAAATATGGAGACACTAATTGGAGATACATCTTATGAAGAAAATTATATGAGACAACATTATGAAGGAAAAACATTAAATAAAATGATGAAAATTGCAGCTGGACAAAGACCTTACAAGTGTGAAATTTGTTTTAAACAGTTTAATACTGCAAGTGCCTTGAAAAAACATTTGAGAACTCATACTGGAGAAAAACCTTATAAGTGTGAAATTTGTTTAAAACAATTTAGTGAAGCAGGTACATTGAAAAGACATTTGAGAGTGCATACTGGGGAAAAACCTTACAAGTGTGGAATTTGTTTAAAACTATTTAGTATTATAACTAATTGGAAAATGCATTTGCGAACACATACTGGAGAAAAACATTACAAGTGTGAAATTTGTTTTAAGCAGTTTAATACTGGAGGTGACTTGAAAAAACATTTGAGAACTCATACTGGAGAAAAACCTTACAAGTGTGAAATTTGTTTAAAACAATTTAGTGAAGTAGGTACATTGAAAAGACATTTTAAAGTGCATACTGGGGAAAAACCTTATAAGTGTGAAATTTGTTTAAAACAATTTAGTGAAACAGCTACATTGAAAACACATGTGAGAATGCACACTGGGGAAAAACCTTATACATGTGAAATTTGTTTAAAACAGTTTATTACTATAAGTAATTGGAAAAGACATTTGAGAACACATACTGGAGAAAAACCTTATGAGTGTGATATTTGTTTTAAGCAATTCAGTCAAGCAAGTAGATTGAAAACACATTTGAGAGTGCACAGTGAAGAAAAATCTTATGAGTGTAAAATTTGTTTTAAGCAGTTTTCTAGCAAAAATATTTTGAAAATACATTTGAAAGTGCACAGCGAAGAAAACCAAATGTGATTTATTTTAAGCAATTTTCTTTTCAAGTATTTAATATGAATCTTTATTAGTTTTGCCTGCCGTCTTGGTCTATGTGACTGAGAAAAATGTTGCTCTGTATGCCAATGAGATATATTTGTTATGGCGAGCACGCCACTGTGTGTTCACCCACGCATATAATCTCGAGGTGTCAGTGATATGTCCATAACTATGAGAGATTTTTAAGATATAGTTTGTATTCATTAAGTTAGTATAGTTTTATACTCTAAGCTGTAAACAACTAAATAAATTTGTGCATTTCCTTCAGAGTTTCGTTACTTAATTATCCAACAAACACATATCATTTTATACAGAATAAAATTACTGCAGTCAGTAGAATTTCCAATTAGAAAATAGAATGTATTAGTATAATAATACCGCTATTCCACTCCGCTGGTAGCTGTTTATTCGACCATATCTTTGTTATCAATTCATGTATTGTTTTTTGTAGTGCGTCTCCTCCTTCCTTCAGTAACTCCGATGCTATTTGATCCGATCCCGGTGCTTTATTGTTCTTTAATTTGTCTACTGCTGTTGATCTCGGATAGTGTTGGTGGAGCCTTTTCTCTGTTGCCTTAATATTATATTGCATGCTCTTTCAGGATTTATTTGTGATAAGGCAACACTGCCAAATACAGATCTGTCAGTAATTTGTGGCCAATTTCATCGGCACTTTATAAATAGGTCATCGTCGCGTCTGTATTCCTGAGTTTTTTCTCAGCTGATTGTGACGTAACTGTACTGCAGGGTTACCAATACATCACAAGTTCATATTTTTATTTTAATCATTTAAGGATAATCAAACTACATTTTGTCATTTAAAGTCAACAAAATGGCGTTTTGTCCATCAATATATGTTTTTTTTTTGAAAAAACTGATGAAACTTATAAATAAAAAGTACATTTATTCATATTTTGTGTTTTTATTTTAACTTTATTAATAATTGAGTAGCAGTTTTTCTCACTTCCTTAAAAATGTTTAAAATGGACAAAGCACGATATGAAAGTCTGCTTCTCATATGGTAAAAGAAGGACAGAACCCTAAATTACTTCACCCCAATTTAATGCATGTTACATGTCTTCTGCACGGGATAAACCGAGTAGCAGAAACCTTCAGAACAGAAATTCCGTTAGTAAATAAGCTAATTTCAAATATTAAAAATGTATTCATCAAAGCCGCTCTAAGAGTGCAGATGTATAGGGAGATATTGTCTGGAGTTAGTTTACCACCAGAACCTGTAATTACCAGATGGGGAACATGGATTAACGCGTCTAAATTCTACGCTGAATATTTTGATGCCGTTAAAGACTTCATTTTGGACATGGAGACGCTCAGAATGTAGTTCAAAGTAAGGGACTTGTTACAAAGTCCAATTGTAACTAGAGATTTACTTTTTATTAAAGTTAATTTTGGCTTTAGGTATATCAGATATGATCACATCGTTAGAGAGTGGACAATTAGGTTTAAGATAGCCCTATTCCACTATTACCCCCATTTAAAAAAATACCTAATTAAATGCAGAAATTGTATTCGCATTGGCCGCAAATGCTACATTGGATCAAAGTTCTCTGTTTTTACCGAATTCGCCACAAATATCTTCGTTAACGTCTCTATCACGGTCATCGTCATCATCTTCAGATGATATATCTTCTGTGTTCTTATACAATTTCTTTGTGGAACTATTCGCGGAGGACTGGACTCTTCGATGCGTATTTTTCGTTTGGTTCCTTTGCTGGCTTTATTTCTCATTTGCTCTTCCTTCTCCCGCTGTTTTTCTTCTAGAAGTAACTTCATTGGTGTTGATGTCATTATTTCGAAATGTTGCTTTTCTGGTTGGATATTTTATTTCCAACTGAGTCATCTTTTGAGCATCTTGGTAATGGAATTATGCCAACAAAAGATACTTCAAACTTTTTGTCATGTGTCGAACTTTCTTTATTCCACTTAATTTCCTTAATATTCTTCTCCTCATCTAATCCACTTTTTTTCTCTTGGTCTAGTGTCTTTTTATCTTTTTCTTGTATGAATGATTCACCTAGAGCAAAGTCTTTATCGGTAAAATTTTCAGGATTATATGGAAATATTCCTGTATTCTCAAAATTTTTAATGGCTTTGACTGGTGTGGCTTCGCGACCGTTATTTCAGCTATTTTAAATGTCGTGATATGCTCAAGAGGATGACTTCGAAGATAATTGCCACATTTAATGTTATACGATGATCTTTAACGATGAGTAAAAAGCTATATCCAGCGGTTGGAGTCAATGCGATGTGTGCGCATTGTTAACATAATAATTCCTTGTACTTTACAAAAATTATATGTCTCTAATATACAGTGGCTACTGTGATTGTCGACGATTAACAAAACTGGATCCTCCTTTGAAGGTTTTACAACACTGTAAAAATGCTGGAGCCATTCGAGAAATATTTGTGCATTTATCCACCCATTATCCGAGTAGCAGTAGACTGCACCAGGTGGCCATTGTTCTTTAACTCTGGTTTTATCCTCTTGAGGGCAAAAATAAACAAAGGTGGAATATATGTTCCTGAGGCACTTATGCAGCACATAATTTTTGTTGTTTGACCTCTCTCTGCGCTTGTAATAAAGCCGACTCTCTCTTGTCCCTTTTCAGCAAGTAATTTTCTGGGGTTTTGGATGGTTGGTATGCGTCTATATTCTTTGCTATGACTATAATCTTGACAAGTGTGTGTAATTTCTTCGATCCACCCAGCTTTGGTGTTAAAAGTAGCTTTCGTTGATAATTGGTTTGCTCAAAACTCATTAATATCTTCTTGGTTTGGGTACTACTTGTTGACACTTTGTTTCTACTAGTGTTTCCTATAATTATCGAGTTTCATTTCGTTACCCGAGTGCTCAAACACATCTTCAGTGTGTTACTGACTTTGTATCTATTGTTTTAATATATCGAGGCACTGTTGAGCCTTTTTTTATTTGGATTATGTATCGGGATGAACGACATTATTTCTTCAGCTCTCTACCTTTCTATTACTGACTACGGAATGTTTTGTAAAAATAATGATAAATATATGATTATATAAACCATCTGCACAGATCATCGAGCAAAAAGACAGTCTTGTCACAGTATAAGAGGTGGAACCTCTTTATACTGTGGTCTTGTCTTGGCCAGAGAACTTGTTCGTAGTATCGTAGTTCTCTGTCTGTCTTGGCCATCGAGCAAAAAGACACAGATATACAGACACAGATTTTACACAAAATCTTAGATTAGGCAACCAATCATACAATTAAAAATTTCCAGGTTATGTTACATCTTACATCATGCCAAAGCCAATGACAGTTGTTTGTTTATAAAACAAGAATCTAGCCCTGAGGGCGAGAAATTAATTTAATTCCCTTATCCGGTTTTGATTAAATAATATGGGTATTAAATTAATAACAGCAACCGAACGGCATAGGCTTCAGAAGCACAACTAGTAACAATATGGGTTAAAACAGGATAAGAAAAATGTTTTATTACAAATTGAAATTCACAGCAACTGCAATTATAGTTTTTACAATATTCACCATAATATATTTTATCAAAACAAGCAACAATGACGATATAGATCAATTTGAGAAGAAATACCGAGAAATACTCGTCCGACCGCCCAAATATGAAAAATTATTTCAAATGAATAACTTTCACTATGTACTAAATGCTAAAAAATGTGAAGAGAATTCAAAAATACAAGCTTTATTTGTAATAACATCATATTTTGGGAATGTAGAAACCAGAAGTGCAATGAGAAGAGCCTTTCCTGAAGAAGATCTGAAATTAATTAACTTAAAAAGAGTCTTTTTACTGGGGTTAGCACCAAATGATAAATATACTACTCAGGCATCTGTAGAATCTGAAAGTAAGAGATTTAAAGATATAATACAAGGAAGTTTTGTAGAAGCCTACAGAAACCTCACATATAAGCACATTATGGGTCTTAAATGGGCAGCCGAAAACTGTTTCAATGTTGATTTTATTATAAAAATGGATGATGATACAGTTGTTAACGTAGATAAGATTCCTGCAGTATTAAAATTGTTCAAGGTACCTAAAAGCAAACATTTTATAGCAGGTTATGTGTTAAGAAATATGGTACCAATTCGAGAACCTGCTAATAAGTGGTATGTTACTCAGAAAGAATATGATTTATCCTATTATCCAACATTTGTTTCTGGGTGGTTTTATATCACTACTCCTAAAACAGCAAATGAACTTGTTCAAATAAGTCAGATTTCTGAATATTTTTGGATTGATGATACTTTTATAACAGGTATTTTAGCACAAAAGCTAAAAATAAAACATTTTGATATTAGTAAGTATTATGCTGAACATTCAGAATATATGGAATGTTGTCTTGATGATATTCGCAGCAAAAATTTAAGTTGTGATATTTTAATAGGGCCAAATGGTGGTAACAATAATTTATTTTATGAATTTAACAATGCTGTTAGTATATGCAATTTAAATTTATGTAAAAATAGGACCAAATCTCTAAAAGAAACTTGTGTGGCCAAAAAATCAGTTCATTTAGGGCATGGGCAGCCTTTGGTTGAAACATATAAATTGCATTAGTTTTAAGTAGAGTGTTCAAAGAGGAATTGCATATTTTTGTTTATTTTGATGATTTAACTACAACTACTACTGGTAATTAAATATCTTAGATTCCAATTTTTATCATTCCAATCATTGTTTGTAGATTTCCCTGACACATTTGTTATTTAGTTAAGTTTTCTGTAGATGACCTGTTATACTTTTATGTACCTTTGCCAGTGCATTAATTTTTTCTAACTATATATCTGAGCCTATATGTTTTTTGATACTTCCTACATGCTTCCTATGTACAAGGGAGGAGACAAATGACTCCGCAAAAATTGTAGGAGCATAACACTGTTAAATGTTCACTACCAGATATTGTACAAAAACTGTTCTTGCCCAGATACATTTTATTAAAACACAGTTTGAAAAAGCTTTTTGACTTTTTAGCTTTTAAACAATCATAATAACTTTGACATTTTTTGTCACATGATTGTTAGTAGGCTCAATGAAAAGCTGGTGAAAAAGCATGCTTTCCAAAAGAAAACAAAACCTTCTATGACCAATAGGAAACAAGATACTTAGCATTTTTTTCCAAAAATCATATTTCCATTATTTATTAACGTTAAGAGCTGAGTATTGAACAAATTATAAATGAAGATCTAAATTTGATTATCCATTTTATAGATGGTATATACTGAGACGAAGCAAAAAATTATAATGCGTTAACATGATGGTATTTGTAAAATACCACCGCAGAAATGTTTTTGCCATATAATTAGATCTTCATTTAGAATCCTTTTAATTTTCAGCTCTTAATGTTAATAAACACAAATTCTACATGAACTGAAAATATATAAAATAGGAATCACTGTAGTACAAAAAACTAAATGATTGGGACAAGGTATCCAGGACACTAAAACACACATTATACTGTGTAGCGGTAAAGATGAAGGAAATAAAAAATTTGGAATAGCCTTTATCGCAGATAATATAAAATGAAGCACCTGATAACAGACTTTCAAGCCATCAATGAAAGAATCTGCAAGCTTAGGATAAAAACACATTTCTTTAACATAACCCTTAAAAATGTACACTGTCCCACAAATGAACCAGATGAAGACATTAAGGTAGCCTTTTATCAAGATCTAGAATGAATCTATGATTCAATACCAAGAAATGACATGAAAATGGTGATAGGCGACAAAAATGCCAAGATCGGAAAAGAAGAAGAGTACATAGGGGTAATAGGGAAACATAAGACCTGTTCGAAGACCTAAAAAGAGATGGGAAGACGAAGTCAATGAGGATGCCAGGAACTGCCTGGGAACGCGTTCATGGAAAAGAACAGGGACAAATCGACATGATTGGAGAAGCTTGGGGAAGGAGGCCAAGGATCGATTTTGGCTGTAGTGCTATTGAATGGATGGATGGAATTTTATTAAACAATAGACATATTATTTTAAGAATAAAATGTTATTTTGGTTCCTATTGGACATGGAAAATTCTGTTTTTTTTTAAGTGTGTTTTTTCAAAGGTTTTGATTGAGCTTACATATAAGCGTGTGCCGTAAACAATATTAAAGTTATTATTAATGTTTATAAGCTAAAAGTCACCCTTTTTTTAAACTGTTTTTTAATAAAGAATTTAATAAAATGTTTTGTTAATATACCGTAAAACTGAAGCTTCAAAAAATCGATTGCAATTTACAAAATACACCTAGAGTGACTTCACCTTCTTCCACCTTTTGGAAACTCAAAATAAAGAACTTTTTACAATCTACAACTTTTATTTGAAATATTTTTCTCTAGATTGTATAATAAACTTCTTATGGGCAAAAAACTATGTTTTTCAGGTCATAAGATTGTTAAAAAAAAACAACAACAAAATCAGCTGTGTCTTCACGAATTTTTCATCAGCTACCACTTCTACACCTTTCAGCTGGAACCTTCAAATATTAGTATAAGATTTTTTCAGCTTTTTCTCTTCATTGACTGGGGTACTTAGCATTATTGTTTGTATGGGTAAATGTTTGTTTGAAAAATTTTAAGTTAGATTCACAATTTATTGTGTACATTAAATTCGCACTCTTAATATTCCGCTAAAAATGCACTTTGTGGTAAAATGTGACAGTGACAGTCTAGAGATTTTGGATTAACTTAGGGACCCTCATTTACTCCATGATGTTTCATAGTTTACTCCATTCAATGTCGTTAACGTCATATAACTAATCAATCAAAGCTCTTGCTCGCTTATTATTTAGTAACTTCCTTTATGTTTAATATGTGTTTTCCCAAGAATAAGTCATTTTCCGTCTTCCGTAAATTTTAAATGTGTAATTCTTCTGTTGTTTGTGAATACAATCTTGCTAATACAAATTCAGTTATTTTGTAGCTGGTACGGAGTGTATTAATATCCTGATCATGGCTTTACTTAGTAATTCAAAGCTGTCTTTCGGACGAGTTATTTTAAAAGACCTTGTTACATTTTTTATTTTATTATGCATAACCTTTTTGGAATAGACTACATGTTTGTGGCAAAAACTTATATCAGTAATTTTTTTATTGTTGCCAAGTATAAGCTAACTTAAATTGCTTTGTGTACATTATTGTAAGGCCTAATACACTATAAGTGACTTATATATTTTACTACTAACTATTTTGTAAAATATTTAAAAATATATTATGTATACAACTTTATATTTCTATTTTTATGCACAATGGGAAAATATTTCATACTGAAATTTAGATCTGTAATTTTCCGTTTTTCTGTAAGAATTATTAATATTATTGTTATATTATTTTTTATAAAAGTGATGTCAATATGACATTATAATCAGTTGGTACAACTTTGTAATGAGTCTCTCCAAATATCTTTGAACAAACAAATTAAAATCTGACAAGTCTGTACTTGTATACTGTACTGTAGTATAGGCATAAACATATGCCAGCTTGTTTATCTGTTTTCTGTACTTCTTCTTTAAGTAGTACTTCCAGTGTGTATACATTTATCTGCAATTTGTTCATACTGTCCTACTTCATCTACATCAACTACATCACCAAAAGAATGATTGTGACCTACAAGGTGAAATGTGTATGTAGAATATGTTTTTCTATTATTCAAAGCCCTTTTGTGTTCTGCTATACATTTGTTAAAGGTTCTTCCAGTTTGACTGGTGTAAGTTTTTGGGCAGTAACCAAATGTATTTATATATACACCACTGTATAAGTGCTTTTTCATTTGGCTCTTACCTGGTGAGACGCTTAGGCAAGACATGTCGGTAAAGGAACCACTAGGGGAGGTAATGCCGTCATCCGGGGCAATTCCGTCAGCGAGTGTTTTCACAAAATGTTAGTCCTGCACGCACCTGACTAACGCTGAGACATAGCTTCCGATTGAACGTGCTTTGATCAGTGCAGCTATTGCCACTTTCAAGGTTAGTTCGTGCGAATATCAGTAAACCGTTATAGTTTCATGTTTCTACTTACTTCTGCCGTATTTATAACTCGAATTAAGTGTGATAATAAGGTTCTTAACTGGTTTGTTGAATATGTCCTTTAATAATATGATACCTTAGATACTTTTCAGTGAGATTGCTTTTAAATGTTTGTTTATTGTTTGTAGTATGTTGTTCTCGATGGGTAATTCCGTCACTTTACTTAGGGGTAATGCCGCCATGACGGTATTGCCCCGTATTTTCTTATTGAAATGAAAGGTCAACAACGCATTTTTTGTGATTTTCAGATGGTACGATCACGTAAAAGAATAACAGAAAAGGCTAGGTGGAAGGTGGAAAACCTCAAAAATGCTATTGGAAGCAGTTCGCCAAAATGGTGTCTCACAAAAAAGCAGCTACAATGTTTGACATACTCCGAACAACATTAAGGGATAGGCTAAAGGCAAATGATGGTAGTAAGCCGAGATTGTAAGAACAAAACTTAGCAGAACATGGGGTTAACCTATCAAAACTATTTTATGGCATCACTACAAATGAACTAAGGCGACTGGCTTTCGAATTGGCTGATAAACATCAAATCAAACACAACTGTAGCAAAGAGACCAAGTTGGCCGGGATATATTGAAAAGAAAAGGTCAAAGTATTTAATAAAGACGAACTTGAATTTGTTTTATAAAAATTTAGACACTGTAATGACTAAGTATAACTTTTCACCGAACCGTATCCATAATATGGACGAAACTGGAATTTCCACAGTACAAAAACCGGGAAAAATTCTTGCGCCAAGAGGACAGAAGTAAGTGGGAGGAGTTACGAGTTGGGAGCTTGGTAAGAATATCACTGTAGTGTGTGCCATGAGCGCTTCAGGAATATATACGTCCCCAATGTTTATTTATCCAAGGAAACGGATGTCACCTTTGTTGCAGCGAGGAGGACCTCCTGGAGCCATTTATAGATATTCACACAATGGATGGTCCAACGAAGATTTATTTTTAGATTGGCTGAAACATTTCCAGAGAACCACTAAGTCAATTGAAGAGGACCCTATCCTTCTGTTAATGGATAATCATGGAACCCATATTTCTTTGCCATGTTATAACTTTTGTCGTTCAAACCACATTCACGTTGTGTCGCTTCCACCCATTCTTCGCACAGACTTCAGCCCTTAGATGTATCTTTCTACGTGCCTCTTAAGAATGCGTTCAATAAGGAGTGTGATAATTTTATGAAAACAAATTTTCATCAAAAAATCACTCCATACGATATTGCTACGATATTTAGCAAAGCTTACTTGAGGATTGCTATCCTTGAAAAGGCAGTGGCAGGATTCAAAGCACGTGAAAATTTTTCCGTTTCAACCAGATAAATTCAGTGAAGAAGATTTTGCTGCTGCTCTTTCAGTCTGAGTAAATAATTGTTGAGAACAAGGAGGAACATTCTGAAAAACTCAATGATACCTCTACTAATGAGGCAACTATTAATGAAAAATCCTCCCGAAAGCCTGCTACTGCTATTGCTATCGAGATTATTAATCGTAGTCAACCAGGGACATCGTCAGGAAAAGTAGATTTTTCAAAAAGCATTCTCGACATTTCACCAATGCCAACTTACAGGACCGATCCTAAACAAAAAGGTCAGGATAGAAAGCAACATTCTATTATTCTGACTTCGACATTAATGAAAGATATCCTGCAAGATGCTAAATAAAAAAGGGAGTTGAAGCAAAAAGCGAAATCAGTGAAACGAAATTTTACAGATTGCGAAAATAACAAAAATATTGGAAAAAAAAATCAAAAAAATTGAAACAAGACAGAAGGACGTTTATATCTGAAAACGAGCTTTCTAAGAATAAAAAAAAACAAAGAAAATGAAGAAAACCATCAGACCAAAATTCGATTTTGTTGAAACATCGTCAGAAGATTTTGATGATGACAAACTTTGTGATGCTGATTCAAATTATATCTCCCTACCCACTGTGCCGATAAGGAGAAATGTTAAATTTGTGGAGAATTTGGAGACACTGAACTTTGGTATCACTGTACACTTTGCTCGAAATGGGCTCATTCTCAATGCAGTAGAAAAGACGGTGCCAAAAATTATGTTTGTGACTTCTGTGAATAGAATAATAGGTTGTTTTTAGGTTATATTTTCATTTACCATTCATTATATTGTTATTTTTTTATGTTTCCAAATAAAATTTCAATAAAGATATTTGCTTAGAACATGGTTTATAAAGAAGTCTTATCCATCATTTCAGTTCAGTAGATGGCGCTATTACCCCCTAGGCCTGGGCAATGCCGTCACGTTATACAAAAAAGTGTTGCGTTTATTGTCGTTTAATCAAGGCGAATGAAAAATTTCTGAAAACTAATTAAGTTAAAAACTTAGTTCCTAGATCTCTAGCATAGTTACATACTTCTTTCATCTCAAAATTAAGTCACAAAAAATGATGATCTCTTAAGGCCATTCCTCGCGATTCTGGGCATAACTAAATTCCAATGTAAAAGTTTATATCAAATAACGCAAAAACTATGGCAGATATTGAGATGATTCTTTTTTTATATGAAAGGTCTTAAAAAGTTCTAGTGCACTATTTGATTGTAAATTAATAAATTGTTTAAACAATATTTTTTTTTTAAATATTTTTGGTTAAAATAAACGTAAAATTTTTTTTTTTGAAATAGGGCACTACAGAATTTTACCCACTTTCCGAATCTGTTTTTATTTTTAACATAAAGTGTAAGACAAAGCAGCTATTTCATATAAACTATTTAAAAAATGTTAAATTGTGCTAAATGTACTCTCTCTCTCGGTCAGTACAAGCTGTCCTTGTTGATAGTTTTCTAGACTCTCGCCGACGAGTAGGTAAGAAAGTTGGAGGGTCATAAATAATGTTGAATAACATTATTAGGGCTTATTTCGACTTTTGACTAGTTTTGACAAACCAGTGTGTTTTGTTGTTTTTAAAATGGGTAGTTCGCGAAGACGTTTATGCTCCGGAACGAAAAAGTCGACGACGATTGAGGAAATTTTATATAAATAAGCAGTAAGTACCTATAATTTGATTAAATTTTTATATGAATAGAAATATTTTCTGTTGAGCTGTGACATTTTCCTTCTAAATGCTTATACTGTTTTTATAATAATACTATTGTTTCAATATTTACTTATATAATTATAATTTATTATGTAGAAACAGAGTAGAATTTTGGTCAATCGGTCAGTACATTTTTTTGTATTTCAATCAGAATTATTATTTTCTTTTCTTCTTTACATGAGCTCAGAGTAAGTACCCAAATAGTTTGCAGTATTTGAATATGGAATTTGATTAATTATATTTATTGGACTATTTATTTTGAACGTTTTTGTTAGTAATGTTTACATAATATATTTCGTCACTTGCTTGTCCAGTCATATTAGTCCAAAGTAATAAGGATTTTCTCGTGACAATCAATAATCCAGGTAGCTGACAACTATTTTAGTTATTGTAGACATATAAGAACAAAACCTACCTGTTTCCTGCCTAAAGTTCGGAGCCGTTTTTTAATCATTTAATGTAATGCAAGAAACGCGATTTTTTCCACTCATTAGAAAGCTAAATACTTGACATAAAAATTACAAAATTTTATCTTTTAGAATATTAACAAAGCTTCAAAATGCTGATTTTTGTAAGTTGAAAAGTCAATTTGTTGCTTTACAAACTGCAAAATAAGTGACAATTGATATTTGTTAAAAACTTTGAATACAACAACTTTACTTTAGAGTTCCAGCGAAGGTTGGGTATTGGGATACTTAACAAACCCTCAAAATTTGGAACCGATATATTAATCAGTTTAAAAGTTATTGTATTTGTTTATCCCAGAGGTCTTTTTTTACAATAAAATAAGACAGAAAATATTAAAAATAGGGTAATGCTGTGGGCGACAAATGAAAGCAAAAGATACTATCAATATGTATTAAAAAATGATAAAAAAATGATTTATCATAATCAAAAATCCTGATGCCAAATTTTTGAAATTATCTAGTTTTATAAACATTTAGAACTTTAAAAACATTGCCCTTGGAAGAAATCTTTTTTTACATTCGAAAAGCTAGTATTTTCCCCGAATTTTCAACTAAAAAAATTTGACCTAGGTTAATTTGGGTCAAAGTTAAGCCATGTTTCTTTCTAAACAATCTTTCTAAGAATTTTTCTCTCAAAAATACCAAGAAGTCTTTCATCATTTGAGATAAGATCCGCGTTTTAGCCCCATATATCAAAATCGGTCTTATCAAAAAGTTCTTGTATATATCGAGCTTTACTGCACGTTTTATATTTTTATTTTTTAAATGTTTCTGGAGACCGTGAACAGTTCTGTTTTCCTTTGCTATGCGTCGTTTTATTTCGTTGCTTGTCGTGTTTGTTGCGTTTACTAGCGATCCAAGATAAGTGAATTCTTTGACTTGCTCAAAGGTATGGTTGTTAATTTGAATTATCTGTTGGAAAACCAACTATATTTGGTTTTTCCTCATTTACCATTTCTAATTAGGACCACAAGTCCTAATTCACTTGCCGCGTCCGCAAGCCTTGTAAAACACACTGCACCATGTCTCTTATGGTTCTATTAAAAATAGTTACATTCATTATAATGTTGTATTTTCTGGTTGCCTTTTCCAAGGCAACATTAAAGAAGAGACAAGCCACGCGCCTCCCCCTTTCTTATACCATCATTAACGTCAAAGCACATGGAGTTTCTGCTTCAATTCTAACGCACGAACTCACGTTTTACATTGTTAGTTGGGTCAACTTAACTAACTTCGGTGGGATCCCAACCAAAGTCTATCATTGCTTAACACTGTCATAGGCTGTCATAACGTGTATCTATGTTATATTCTAGTGACTTTTCTAGAATCTGCCCATGTGTTTGAATTTGATGTATAGTTGATTATGCAGCAGTAAATCAACAATATCCTTTGTAAAATGTTTGTCTTTCAAACAATACATTGCTGAAGATTTTATACGCAGATGCTAACAGAGTAATGCCTCTATAGTTCTTACAATCCAGCTGATAGCCCTTTATGCAACGCATATTATTTCATTTAGCCACTCTTCTGGTACCAATTCATTCTGCCATATAAGTACTATTAGTTTATAGATTACTGCAAAAAGTTGATCATCACCTTTCATACATTTCCCAGCAGATTTAATCGATTCCTGTGGCTTTATTTACTTTATGTTTTAAGACGGCATTTGACACTTCTATTATTGTTGGGTATTCACTATGTAGTTGACAATGTAGATTTTGTTGATTGTCTATGTTGTAACCTCCTTCAATATCGTGTATATAATGTATTATATAAATAGATATAATATGATATAATAACAATGTACCTATACTCGTAATATGATATAATCCGTATAAAACGTCTTCCGACGTCCATTTTTCATTGAATTCGGTTGTTCCATTGTTCTTTAAGTACTTTCGAGCGCATTGAGTTTTTTATTCGTTCCATCCGTGTTTTCTACGGTAGTCCTTTCTTCTGGATTCCTGTAGTTGTTCATAGATGTACTTGTTTCGGGAGTCTACTGTCTTTCATTCATTGGACATGTCCGTACCATTTGAGATGTCTTCATTGTATGCCATCCATGACTGTACCTTCTATTCTCATACTTTATTGCATCCATTTCAGCGACATATCTTTCTTCGATGTCTCTGTTAATCGTCTCGTTTCACAACCGTGTAAATAAAAGCATGCTTTTAGCATAGTTTCATGGGTTCTAGTTCTAGAGAGAGCATGTCAGCTGAGCCAAAACGAAAAACAATCCTCCTGATTGCTTCCACTGGAATAAACTCGATTGTTTAACTGGGCCGGACTACCTTCTTCTAATTCTTTAAACTCCCGTTTTGAAATTAATAATAATCATTATTTTGTCTAATTACCTATTTAGTTGTCAGATACATTGTTACCTAAAGAAGTGAAAGTGGTTCAATTTAGAAATTATATCGTAAATAATAAAGATTTGAAAACTAATGCATATATTCCTCCCGCGATTTGAGCTACTAATTTTATAAATCGCACCACTAATAGACGTAAATCCCTTCATTTTAATTTCATGAATGATTTCATTCGCCACATCTCAACATTTTCCATTTCAGAATATTTATCATCAAACTGTAATATACGTTAAAAGCCAATTTGTCAGCAAAAAAACAATAACAAAAGAAAATATAAGACATAAAAAAAACCAATACACTTATATCTTGTTATACATTATTTTGTTATAAAATTTTATAAAAGTTTGTCTTCGATTTAATTGTTATGAATTATTTACAGGACGATTATTTGTTACCTGTATGTACCCTTGCTAAAATGTAAATTAATTATTCAATAAATAATATTATTCTGGTATAACTCGTATTATTCTAATTACCCCATAATCGCAATGAATAGAAGACCTCCCGCTCGCTTTATTGTATACACCCAAGACTTCACAATAGGGGATTGTAAGTAGGTAAAAATATAAAATTTAGTACCAGATGACGTTTAGAATATTCTTCGTGAATGGATTTTGTTTTCGTAAAGAAGATATTTTTGAAATAGATAGCTCACTGAATTTTACCGTTAGGATTATCGAGGATAGGCCTTAAGGTGACGCCATTACCCCGCCCTACCATACCAATATATCATGCTTATATCCTGAATATGGCTTATATCATCATCATCGGAATGATTATAATTGAGGATATAAGCAATATCTAAGATGACTAATAAATAACAACGGTTTTATTATTCTGTGGTTTTAGTCTGTAACCAACGCTTTTTAGCATATACATTGACAGTGTCATAAGAGAGTAGGATAAAAGAATACATACTGTTTTACAAATAAATGAACATACACAAGTAAAAACCGTATTTTGTGTCGATGATCAGTTGTTTTTAATTGCCATACCACTACATTAATGACATAACGATTTCATTTGTTAATACAATTGTTTTGTCCAAAAATTTTATTGGGAGATCATAGTCAAGTGAAAGTTTTAATAAATAAAATCATAATAAAGGAAAAACAGACGTCAACTACAGTATGTCATATTTTCCCTTCGTGTATATTGGTTTTTGGGGTCAACAACAGTATTTTATATACACATGAGTGAAAAGACACTAAACTTGTTAACAATGTATTGAAAATTTTATATTAAAATATTGTTTATATTTAGTTAAATTATATATTTTTACATGATTGTGTAAAATAAAAACGTGACTAAGTATATTGGTTTTTATTACAATATCCCTCATCTAATCTGTGTTTGCATAACTTGGATGTTGTGTGTAAAATTTAAAATAACAAAGATGGTGTATTTCAGTGTAGATATATTTAACTTAACCTCTGATCATTTGGATTCTGAGCTCCAGACCAAGGTCTGATCTTGTAAAAAATGTTTTCATGTTGTTTTCAATGTATTTTTTTTGCTTGTTAGGTTTTTAATATATTATAACAATTTTCAATTGAAGGTGATTCATTGGAAAAATCGCACTTAGCGACTAACCGATATTCCCCTTATCAACTGTGCAGAGGCATACCAAAATAATATTTAAATTATTTATTCAAACACATCTGTCTGATTCGTATATCTTCGTATGCTGTCTTGTTTCTTTCCGGTTTCTTCAGTTGTGCGATGTCTATTTTTTTACTTTTTCTCTTAATTTTCAGAAATCTTTTTAGTCTAAAATTATAACTGGATTGTGATAGCTACGAATGTCAACTGGAGGGTATGTTTTATTATACTCTGTTTTTTAACCAGGAGGAGTAAACCAAAAAGACAGATTCACACCCAAGAAAGTTACTAGAAAAGTTACCAAATACATCTTCTTTTTTTTGTTGATTATCTCGGCCTTGCGGTAATCGAGTAATATATATCGGACAACCTAACACGTCAATTTTAACCTAATTTTATTTATGTTTGAATAATAAAATAATTTTTTTTCAATTCACTTCCAATATATATTACAATAAAAAAAAAGGACTTTTTTCACATTTGGTCCCATGTATATATATTTGAATATCGGGTGATCCAGTTTTGTAGATCTCTTGAGTCTATGGTATTTAATTATAATTTAGAGAATATTTTGATCGGGAGAGTCATAATGTTACAGATCTAAGTATGGTTTTCTCAGAAATTTGTCTTTTAATAGTAGACCATGTTCTTATTCTGGTATGATCAATTTCTTGAATCTAGTTTTTTTTTCTTACCAGATACTTTGTATAAACAAGTGTGTACTTACAATTTCTTTAATGCTGGATTCTAGTTTAATTTGACAGTGAGTTTGTCCCATTTGTTATCAACAAATAACATTTACTAAGAAAAACTGGATTTCTGTGAGATAATCAACAAATGCAATCTATTATGTTGCATTATTGCATAATTTTGCAGTTTTCTTGTGATGATCTACAACCAGGAAGAACAAAATCAACTGTATCAATACAATCAAACTAAAACACAACATTACTTTACTAATGTTCTTTTATTGTGATGAAAACAAAATAGAAATGCTTCTTAACAAGTATACACTAAATTTAAAGGATAGTTGCTGTTTCTCTTACGATAATTAGATATAAATAACATACATTTATAAACACTAAACTATATTTAGTATAAATATTATCTAGAAAAATATCACATTAAATAATATTCGCATATCACCAAGTCTAAGTTATTACAAACAACTTAAAGAGTCAGAAATCGATTTATATATTAGAGGAAAATTATAATAATAAATAAATTTCACAAATGTCATTAGTGTCAAGATGTCATAATTTAGTTGAGTAAACTTGCCTGCGGTTGGACCAATTGCAAACAAGCATTAGGCCCGGAAAATTTGAATTACTCCTCCTGGTTAAAAAACAGACCATAGATTTTATGTTAAAACTTCTTAAAGTTGTGGTTGAGCAAGATGAAGACAATCTGATTAATAAAATTCGTGTCAGACGATAAAATATTTGAGCAACCTGACGTAATAATTAGTTTTTTTGAAATTTTAAATATTTGCCTGTCACACGATCATATCAATGAAATTCATTAATATTTTTGCTTGTGCTTTATATTTACGATTAAAATGTTTCTTATCCACAATAAAAATAAAAATTCTGAAAGGATTTTTTATAATAATATGGATGCTTCACATTATATAAACAGCTACTTTCTCGATACAAATCAAATATGTTGAAAGTTGTTCCTGGCTCCAAGATATTTTAAACTTTTATAACAAAATAGGAAGACAAATCACACACTGTCAACAAAAAAAAATGAATTTCATCACGTTATGTTTAACTCATCGAGCAATAAGACAAAAGAGGGAATCTAATCGATTATAAAAAGGAGACCAAAAAAGTGGCCTCTGATGGCGGACACATCCGGAAATGCAAAGGCGCTAAATTTAAATTTTCCAACATTTGTTAACAATAGCTATAAAATATTTTTCAGACTAGAAAGTATTAATTAAATATTAACGATAATAGTCTAAAAAGTGACATAATTGGTAAAAAACTTTAATATAAATAAAATTTCATGTGACAGTTGGGACAAACAATAACATAACCAAACTAAATTTGACTTCTTAAACAAGGAAAGAGACTGTCTATCCTTGTCTAAAGTGGCCTCTCAAGATGGCACTTCCTGTCTATCAATATGTTTACCCCTTCTACCTTTACATTCCCTCTTTTGTCTTATTGCTCGATGGTTTAACTGTTGGTTGTCATTTGTGTTATTTTTTAACCAATCAAAATTAAATTTTGATCAAACTGACCTTGAAAAGAAGATCATCTATTTTTAGGATTTGATCAAACTCAGAGACACAGCATAGGAAACAAATCCTATGCTGTGTCAGAGATTTGACCGTCTGACATGGACTAAATAGTTGTACCTTCTGTATCTGTAGGTGATTTCCAAGTTCTTTGTTTCAAGTTAAGAAAATAACATTACGCTTATGGAGATCAGTGTTGCCAAAACTCTCAGACACTCTCTTTTGCACGGATGTCCAAGATATTCCCTTTGCTTAATTTTTGAATTTTAATTTTCAATTAACATTTAACTGTAAAATCAGAATAATTACTAAATAAAAGCCTTATTATCATTATGTAGTCAGAGAACGACATAAAATAGCTGACATACGCACATCGTATTATTTTAAGTTGCAATTAGTAATTAGATAAACGCATTCCAAGCGGTCAATATTTCTATTGATTTCTATGATTCATGACATATCGTATTCTCACCGAAAAACAAATAAACTGTCGCTACTATAATTAAAATAAGATAAAATAAAATTATCTTTTGTAAATACTATTTATCTAATTAAAATCATTTTCTCTACTTTCCATCTTTTGTTTCGAATGGGCACTTTTGGTCAATTTCGTTAAAAAACATTAATTTAATTCGTGTTTGTGGAAACGAAAATACAAATTATATAACCCTAAATTGTGCTTGTGTGTGTCGTGGCAACGCCGCGTTTCTATCGTCCATAAGAAATATATGGTCCTATCTCCGCAATGTTATTTTCTAAACGTGGAACGTAGTATAGGATGTTGTTTTGAAGATGGTGTTGGCTATTAACAGGTTGTTCTCTGCGCAGAATTATACAATATCTCACCTGTTGTTCCTGGTACCGTAAGTCATTATATCATCCATGTTTTTCAATTTCTCGATTTCTTCCTCTGACTTGTCACTTGTTGGAGCACAAACCTCAATAATATTAAGGTTTCTATGGGTTGTTTGTATCTTCAACAGTGCTCTATCTTTTAGAGGAATTAAGTCTGTGACTGACTGCGAAATATTGTCCGATATGCTAACATAGTTCTACATTGATTTTATATTTTACATTTATTGTATTTAGGGGAAAATAAAAAACAAAATATTAAGTTCGTGGATTTATTAATTTCATAAGAGGTAACTTTACGTGACTAGCCTATATGATTGAACTTAAAAACTATTTATTGCCTAAAAATCCAATTTTTATCACATTAGTTTAAGAAAATCATTAGTAAATGTAACACCCCGTTATTTAAGTTTCAGTAGTTGAAAAAAATATATTAATTTTAACTAAACACTACTGATAATACATCAAAACAAAATCACAACACTGTTTTCTAATTTCTACATGCTATTGTAAATAATTACGAAAATAATGTAAATATTTCGCTGTACGATAACTTCCTCAGAATAGAAATTTTAAAATAGTTCAAATATATTTTCATGATGAAGCTGGGATAATCATACAGCAATATGAAATGTATAAATACCAAAGCAAGGGAGAGAGCAACTTGGAATTGAAAGATTTTAAGCAGTTTAACCTGGTTAGTATATCTACATCAAAGTAAACTGTAAATTCTGCTTAATTCGGATTCACGATTTATGATAAATTGTTCCGTCTTTTTCAAATGTGTTTCGGTTTCTTATGATAAACTAAATGACCTTAAATTGCGATTAAATATATTGTTAATTGTGAATATTGTGAAATAAGTTTTTCTCAGGATATCGCACGTATTTGACGAGTTTTCCCTTAATATATGCCTATAGTAAAAAAACGTCTATAGAAATTTCGGCGTTGTTTCTTAATTAACAATTTAATGCGAAAATTTTTTTCGAATTTTTGCAAATACCTAATCTTAAATATGACATTTACTTTGTCGTACAGAATTGTCGTAACTTTGTGTCATCCGATAGATATGAATTCACTATTGATAGTTTCAAACAATAAAAAAAATATTCGTCCACCCTCTTTTACTTTTCCAAGAAATGTAATGTAAGTCGACTATGTAGCACTTTAACAGTAAGATTAAGAGTCTGTCCACATTTACCAGCAAATAAGTTACACTGATCTATGTATACCAAACACACAGATATAAAATCATATTTTCAGCGAATAGACAAAAATAACAATCATATTTCCCCTTGGTCTCCCCTCCACATTCCTTGCGAACGCCAGATGATTATTTCCGATGCAGCTTATACGTAAGAAACAGCGGCAGGGTTGCTTTATTATATATTTGAATTAAAACATTGAATTGATTAAAAAAATTGGCGATCAATTTTTTAAAAAAAATTGGCTTTCTGTGACCATAATGGTGTTCATTTGGCGGGTGTTAACCGACACATGCCTTGTATTCGATTATTGGTCTTATAGGTGTGCAATAGTGTGTTATTTGACGTATTGACCAGTTGATCAGACAACACTGCCAGGAGTTTTGCCCTTTTTCTTACCCTGTCTAGGGTGTTTTGTATGTCGGTCTTCCAGTTGAGACTCAGAATCAGAATACGAAGACATAGAAGAACAAAATGAATTTCGTGCAGGAAGATCGTACACTGATGGTATATTCGTTCTGTAGCAGGCAATCGATCGATCTTCCTGTTGAGAGTCGTGTTAAAATGAACTCCCAAATAGAACACCGAGTTTGTAAGAATAGGTCCTCTCGTAGCGGGTTATCCGGCCCTGAGCATCACGACAGTGGGGAGATTTAAATAATATTAATTGAGTTTTGGAGACGTTAATAGTCACTCTCCATTTATTGCAACACCTAACAACTATGTTTAGGTAATTTTGCTCTATCGAATACAGACATTTGTCCAAGCATAGACTTATGTGGGCCTGATACTCTCGTACTGAGAGCCACAATCTGAAGCAGAGTTGCCGCTCTTGCTATTTAGAAAGTGATTTTGCTTGTCCAGTTGCGAAAAACAGCCAGTGGCAAAAATATATACCATAACATAATAACCTATAAAGGGCTAAAAGAAAAACTCGTCGAATACCAAGTTATAAAGTCCTATACATGGTTAAATTTTGCTTATTTCTCTGAAGTACACCTTTCTAGTTATGCTTTAACTATAACAACTTGTAAATTTATGATTAAAGTCTAGAGAGTAAAACTGTTTTTTTTATAGTACAATTGAACTACTTTATAAAAAATTAAGTCTTCTAAATGTCATCTACTTAATTTTATTTAATTTTATTTAGAATTATATATACTATTACGATTCATCGATTTCAATCTCATACTATCAACTTTCGCCCAGTCCATTTTCGAGTGCGGGTATAATCCGTGTTTATCCTTGACTATCCAGAATGAGTCAATTACGTCTCCGCTTTTATCATCTGAAACTTGCTCTAGATGCATGTGTGAAGAATTGTAAACTTTGAGACGGCTATATCCGTAGTCGCTACTTCTGAACGCTGACCATTCGGGTAGTTCTTTAACAAAACTGTCTCTGCCTTCGTCACAGCCGGCTGAGCCAGTGGTAAACTGCACAGGAGCCCTGAAAATATATATACATTAATAGACTAATCGATCTTAACACCACCGATAACTAATACTAAAACTAAAACAATAAACAAACTATAACAATTGTTAGGAATATTGAAAGAAACGTGATAGTTAACTATCGCGAAAACAATAACACAGAATATACAAAAGGGACAAGAAGTAGCATCCCCTAAATATAACCTAGAAAGCTTAAGAGAAGATTCAACGAAATTTCTTTACAAAGTACGGCTGGCCACAAAATTACAAAATATGGATCGAGAAATATATCAGCGGAAGAATTATACCAGCAACTTAAACAATGCATTCATGAGGCTGCAAGTGAAGCTTTGGAATATAAAGACAAACATGAAATAAAAAATCAAGAATGGTGGTCGAAGAATATGCAAACGTTAGTAAACAAGAAGAAAACTGCTTATCAGAAATGGATGTCAACGAGAAAGGAGGAAGATTGCAAGATATATAAAAAATTAAATCGAGATGTAAAAAGAGAAGTAGTGAAAAGTAAAAATGAGATGTGGGATGGAAGATGTGCAGAGGTGAATAGGTATATGGGTGGAACAAGAGTTGGGCAAGCGTAGAAGGTGATAAAGTCTCTCCGGATGGAAAGAAAGGAAAAATCGAAATTACAGTTAATAGATCTGAAACGGTGGGAACACCATTATGCGATCTTACTGACAGAGGATAGATGTAAATTCCAAGAGATCGAAATGGAAGAAATACCCGAACATACACAAATAATTGAGATAACAACCGGAGAGTTAACCGATGCCCTCAAAATATCGAAAAACTGTAAAGCAGTAGGACCTGGAGACATCCCAATTGAGTTGGTAAAGTATGGACCAAAAATATTACATGAGATGTTGGTTCAACTATTTAACAAATGCTTAAAAGGACAAAATATCCCTGATGATTGGAATGTTGGATACATCAGCTCAATATTCAAGAAAGAGGATAAACGCAAATGCTCTAATTATAGGGAATAACTGTTATCCGCTCAGTGGGGAGGTTGTACGGTCGAATAATAAAAGAAAGAATAGAATCAGAATGCGAAGACATAGAAGAACAAAATGGATTTCAATCAATTTTGTTCAAAAACAAACAATCGAAAAACGGAAGGCAAGGAACCTATCTACACATGTTTCAAACATTAACGAAAGTAGGTCTCAGTATGGAGTATGTGGATGCTATCGCAAATATATACAAAAATGCAAGAAGTGTCGTTAAAGAAGGAAACTTTATATCTGAATCATTTCCAATAAGAAAAGTGCTTAAACAAGGATGTTGTCTATCTCCGACCTTATTTAAAATATATATTCAATCATCGCTAGAGCAGTGGAGGAAACAAGTATCCGGAATGGGAATAGACACAGGCGGTGTTAAATGTCTAACAACTTTATTTTTCGCAGATGATAAGGTAGTCGTAGCGAATGATGAGGAAGACATGGACTACATTTTAGAAAACTAAAGAAAAAATATGAAAAATGGGATCTCAATGTGAATATGTCAAAGACAGAGTATCTTAAAATAGAAGATGATGAAGAAGATCCAGTGTTAAAAGTTAGAAACACAAAAACATGTAATGAATATAAATATCTCTTCTTCTTCTTCTGGTAGGACCCGGATGGGTCTTGGCTGACTGCACAACTTGCTTCCATCTCGAACGGTCGTCCATGATGTTTAAGTCAGTGGGTAGCCCCATTGTTCTCAAATCTGACCATATATTATCTCTCCATCGCATTCGTGGACGTCCTAAGGGCCTTCTCCCTGTCGGGACTTCTTCCAGATTAACTTGGTAAGGCGGTTATTAGGAGCCTATGAACATGGCCAGCCCATCTTAGACGTTGGGATTTAATCTCTTGGACTACGTCGCTAGCACTATACATTTGTTTGACCTCGGCATTTGTTCTCATTCGGTATTGGTTAGTATTCGGATCGTGATAGGGACCGAAGATCTTTCTGAGGATTTTTCTCTCAAAGCATCTGAGTTTACTTTCCATTGCTTTTGTCAGCGTCCACGTCTCACACCCATACATGAGCACCGGTCTAATTACTGTTTTATATATCCTGATTTTTGATGTTCGTGTTAGGCTCTTGGATTTAATAGTGTTGTGGAGGCTATACATACATCTGTTTGCTGCCTGAATTCTCCCTTTTATCTCTTCCGTGATATCGTTATCTGTGGAGATAGTCGCTCCGAGATATTTAAAACTCTCCACTCTTTCAAAGTTATAGGGGTCTATTGTTACATTTTGTCCTATTCTATCTCGTCTCTTTTGTCTGTTAATGCACATATATTTGGTTTTCTCTTCATTGACCCTTAGACCGGTATTTTTTGCCCCTCTCTAAGTTATTGAAGGTTTCTTTTACATTGGTGACGGTATTTCCTACAATGTCAATGTCATCCGCGTATGCTAGTAGTAATTTTGGTCCATTTACTGTCAGTAGTTCTGTTCTAATTTGTGCGGTTCTTACTACTTTTTCCAGGATTATATTAAAAAGAAGAGGTGACAGCGCGTCTCCTTGTTTCAGTTCACGGTTTATTTCAAACGACTCTGAAAGCTTGTTACCTATCCGCACTCTAGATCTAGAGCCATTTACACAAACTTTAACGAGCTGGTTAAGTTTTTTGGTACTGAAAGTTCTGCCATTGCATTCCACATCTGATCCCTTTTAATGCTGTCGTGTGCTTGTCGGAAATCTATGAAGAGATTATGAATGGTTCTATTGAATTCCCATCCTTTTTCAAGCAGCTGCCTGAGAGTAAAAATCTGATCTATGGTCGATCTATTTTTTCTGAACCCGGCTTGGTATTCCCCTATGAAATTTTCTACAAAAGGTGTTAGTCTACTTAATAGGATGTTCGATAAGATTTTGTACGCCGTATTAAGTAGGGAGATGCCTCTATAGTTAGAGCACTTGGTTTTGTCTCCCTTTTTATGGATAGGAATTATTACACTTTCGTGCCATTTTATTGGTACTTTCTCTTCGTTCCATATAAGTGTTATTAGTTTGTGTAATTGTCTATGTAAAGTTTCTCCTCCGTACTTAAGAAATTCGGCTGGTATATTGTCAGAGCCTGGAGCTTTTGCGTTCTTCAATTTAATTGCTTGCAATGTTTCGTCTATTTTTGGGTACTCTACCGGTAGGTCCATCCCAAGGTATATATCCTCTCCATGTTCTTCATCTTGGTGTATATTAAGTAAATTTTTGAAATATTCTTGCCATGTTTGGAGTAATTCTTGTTCGTTGATTATTAATTCATCATTATTTTTCCTCAGTACAGACATGCAGTTAGGTCTGAATCCTCTCGGTTATATAAATATCTCGGATCTATAATATCTAAAGAAGGCACTACCAAAAGAGACATCGAAAACAGAACGCAACAGGGAAAAAATCGTTAAATATTCTATACTCTCTACTATGATCTAAAGATATTAGATACCCCTTATGACTTATGAGGCAGAAGTTTGGCAGATCACGAAAAAAAATAGAAAAAGAATAGAAGTAGTAGAAATGGATTTCCTAAGGAGAGAGTGTGGTGTATCCACAGGAGGACAAATACTGTATATATTCCAGTGTAGACAGAATTGAAACGAGACAACTAGTGTGGTATGGTCACATAAAGCGACTTAATGAAGATAGATGACCAAAGAAAGCTTTAAATTCGATACCACGACAAAGAAGAAGAAAGGGAAGGACTTCAGTTGCCTGAGAAGAAAATGTACGGCACTTTGAAAATGAGAGATAGAGCCATCAAAGAAGACGAACCACGATCATCAGTAATGGGGAAAACGACAAGAGAGAGAGAGAGAGAGAAACGAATTGATCGGGAGTAGTGGATCGATGTCAAGAACCGTTATTCTATGACGCTAATCGTGACGATGCCTTGTGGCGCTAGTTCCGTGACGCTCGCCTCAGGATTTTACTGTAAAAAGAAAAAGTAATACAACGGCAGTATAGAAGCTTGGCTTAAAAAAAGATATCGAAAAGCAGATAAAAAGTAAAAAAGAAAATTTTATAAGAGAAACAAATCTGTCTTCTTAAATAAATATCTTAACAATATGCACATCATGTGATATTTCAAAGTTGCTTGCAAGAAATTTTTAGGTTAGAGCTTCTTGTCACTTTAATGCTGCAATTACATAGTAGTTTGAATAGAATTATGATTAAATATATTACCCCGGATTGACGTAAGGTTGTTCGTAGCTCCCATTGAAAACAGTGTAATTATAAACAGGCCATAGTCTTTCATAAGAATGTTCATGGGCCCATATAGCTAAATCGACCCGTAATTGTAAAGTAAGTTTTCCAATCCGAAGAATTGTAAAAACGGCAATCCTACTCTTGTTATGGTTTCGTGGTGTGTACAGTCATCATGATCAGTGTTGGAACAGTACATAGGGCGATGACCCATAACTATAATCCACGGTTGCTTTTCTCTGTTTTCGGGTAAATTGGCCGTTGCCAAGTCTTCCTCCAGCCACTCGTATTGGAATACGAGAGGTTTAATACCTATAAAAACAAAAATGAATAAAAGTATTTATTTATATATATTTAGACAATATTTTGTATATAAAATACATAAAGGGCCATGTCAGGGTTAATTTTTAATTGTCAAGAAAGAAGAAACGATTGGAAAAGAAGATAAATGAATTTGAATAATTTGAAAATTCCCTGTGATAGAAACTACCCTTCAAGCTGAAACACAGACCATAGTGACTGCATCACTACGTCCTACCCAGGGTACACAAGCCAGGATTACCATTGCGACCAATAGTTAGTTCTATAGGAACTCCTCTACAACCACTGTCAAAATTTCTGGCTGAACAGCTACAACAAAGATATAAACAAGTTGAAGGAGCACCGATGAGTTCACCACTGTCACTGGTAATAGCAAACCTGTTTATGCAAGAAATAAAACAGCTAGCAATAGAAACTTCCATCTTTTATCAACGTCTGTTTGCCTTGCAATTTTAGAAGGCTCAGATTATAAGCAGAAATCTGAATTGTGTTTCGAAACTATTTTACGGATTTTGTAATTAGATGTCGCTATCGCGTCCGTATTGAAGCCATTTTATTGTTGCTTCTTAAAAGACAGAAAATATTGATTTTTCACGTTGAGAACACCTATGAATAGCTGTTCTGATGAGACCTATTAGGTCAAAATACGTATCAACAGATACATAGGGATTGTTTGCGTGAAATCGAATATTTGCTGTCTTTTTCATTTTATAATAATGTTACTTACTGATCACTGATCATTGATAATCATATTATACTTTAGTAAACGACTTAAAGAAGTATTTATCCAAACTCTTATAAATATAAATATTGTAAAAAACTTACCGTAATCCAAGAAATAATAAACTTCTGTAGATATAGAGATAATATGCATCGGACCAACGTTAATGCTGTACATGGGCGAATTTAGACCACCAGGCATCGAGAATCTATACCGATAGTTACTAAAATTGCTGCAAAAATTAGGCAAGTTAATATTTAATAGATTATAAAAGATCTCGATCACAAAAGAGCACGCTAACAAAAAAATACAGACTTCACATAGAGAATAGCAATGCGTATTCAAGTAACTTTAAAAATTACATATAGATATTCGTCACAACTTGATGCAAATAATTCTTCCCGTACTCTTCTTCTTCTAAATGTGTCTATCTTTTAGAGATGTTGGCAACCACATTGGCCCATCTTCTTCTATTCACAGTAGCTCGAAATAGATCTGTTGACGTTAGAACAGTCCATTTGTAACATTTTTTTATAATTAAAATATTAATTAATTTTTAATCCTTTTACCCCTGTTGTTAATACGCCCATGGTCGTGTTTAGGAAATTTCATTGGAACCTACCGAAATATCACGGGAATTCTCAGATTGCGGAAGAACGTACTTATTAAAAGGCGACGGTTTAGGTAATCCTCGGTTAATTCTTCCGGTTTAAGGCGGGTTTCTGTTTGATACTTTGGCAAACAAAATCCGAAAGTATTTTATGGTATTTTTCTGTAAAAACCTAATCCAAAAGGATTTATATTTCATCATGTTCCTAGCTAGAAGGGTACCTTATTTTCGATGTTCTTCTTACTTTCTTACAAATCCATACTGTCTGGCCTGTCATTTTCCCCACTCTTTTTGTGGGAAGTTTGTGAAATTTTTAGAGGAACTAGATTACTTCTAGTCGGGCAGTCTTTGAGGAAAGGCGCTTGTTACCTTACCGTCTCTGTGCATTTTCTTTCTAAGTGTGTATACACTCATATATTTGAGTTTTTTTAATCTAATATCATATTAGATTAATTATTGGTTATTGGTTAAGTTATTGGTATAAATATAAAGTATGGAAAATATCTAAAGATGTTTTCAGAGTATATGTTAAATAATGCCGGTGACAATATGCAACCCTGTCTAACTCCTTTTTCGACTGTGAAGATCTCGGACAGTTCATTTTCTAATCGTACTGTTGCTTTTTGTTGTAGACATAAATTTGAGATCAGTCTTATACCCTTACCATCGAGACCTATTTTTTGCAGGATATCGATTAGTTTCTCATGTGGGACTTTATCAAATGCCTTCTCGAAATTAATGAAACATGTATACACACCTCAGTTGACATATCTGGCTCTCTGTATTAGAACTTGCAAACTACAAAGTGCTTCCCTCACTCTAGTAAAACGAAAATTAAAAGTTTTCGATGCACAACGGGAAATGTGTGTACAAACAATATACCGAACGAAGAAAGATTATTTGAAACAGGGCCATTGTAAAGATTTCCTCTAATAGCCCAAGCTGTATAGAAAAAACGTGCATTAATTAGTGAATTTTTGAAACCAGTACACCGTTATGAAGTGGCCTGGAGTAACTTCCAAGTGTAACTTTTGTAAAAATTCTTTTTTATGCAAAAAAAACATTATATTGTAGCTCTTTTAATTACGAATCGAATGAATCTTTCTAAGATCATATCGGTCAATTGCTTCTCGAGATACGTACAATTGTTTATAAAAATTTTTAAATGTTTACAAATTTTGCAGGGCCAAAACTTTTTTTATGGATAGAGATCTAACGGATTCTCTTCTTGGTCGATTATACTTTTAAGAAGAAATAAATACATTTCCTCAAAAAATTGTTCTACCCCTTATTTTCTCTTTGTCAACCATTTTCCATCCACTCCTGAACGTAGGTCTCTTCCAATTGTTTCCATCTTTCTCTATCTTGCGCCTATCTTATCCACTGTTTGCCTGCCACTGCTCTCATGTCATCTACCCATCTTTTTTGAGATCTTCCCATGCTTCTTGTTGTAGTCCTTGGTCTCCATTCTAGAATTCTCCGTGTCCACCTGTTGTTATTATATCGGGCTACGTGACCTGCCCAGCGCCATTTCATTTTTGTGATTTCTTCCACAATATCCCTAATCTTCGTTCTACGTCTTACCTCGGTGTTTCTAATCTTGTCTCTCAGTGATATTCCAAGCATGATTCGTTCCATTGCTCTCTGTGTTGTTTCTAATTTTTTAGAAGATTTTTTGTTAAGGGCTACTGGCTCTAAGCCGTAGGTACAAACTGGTAGTATGCATGTGTTATACACCTTTTTCTTTAAGTTTACAGGAATGGAGGTCTTTTTCAAGATATATGCTAGTTTGCCAAAAGCGCCCCATGAGAGTTGTGTTCTTTTAATTTCAGCATCTTGATTTGGTTTTCTTAGTTTTTTTCCTTATTTAATGCTTTGAAATGCAGTGGTACAGAATAACTTTTAAATAGAACAGTTGATAACCTTTTAAATAGAACAGCTGATAATATTTAACATAATCCATCAACGTAAGTTTAATTTTAATATTATATGCTGAATAATATTTTATCTATAACACTCTAAAAGCTACAGATAAAAAAGTATTTCGTTTTAATATTATTTCGCATTATTTACTTTTAAAGTACATTTAAATAAATAGATAGAAAATAATTCAACTTACTAAGCCTCCTCATGATTTCCAGGACAAGTCATATACGGAAGGTATGCTGCAATTGGTTCTATTTGTCTCATAAATTCATCACCAATCAGAGCATTGTCCTAAAATACAATATATTATAATAGTCCATAGAGGGAAAATAAAATACGGCTAATCTATTTGTGTAACACGGTTAATCATATATAAACTAGTAAATGATTATAAGCTAAGTTGGCAAAGCTAAATGTACCATGGCTAATGACTTTTCAAAATTCAATCTCTCTTCATCTTCCCGCAAAATTGATCATGAAATGAACCTACTTAACTGGAAGCAATTTCCAGCCTTATATCAATACAAAAATATATCTTCATCTTCACCTCGAATTATAAAAATTCCAGCAGTCAATTGCAGTCTATTACAATTCCAAAAAAAAAAACGGTTCACCCTTAAGCCGGCCACTCACGATACTGCGACGTCGTTCAACTTTATCGAATTCGACCAATTGACAAACATTTTGATTGTCTGTGACCGTGCATCCAACAAAATTGTTACAATTTTACCACAGAGAAATTGGTTTCTATAAAGCAGTACTGCAGAATTGATATCATCGACGATTTTGTCGAACGACACCGCTGTATCGTCAGTGACCGGCTTTACGGTAAAACATGTGCTAGTGGAAAAGTGCGAAAAGTTCAATAGTCACAAAAATAAATACCATTTACCAAACAATCTTAAAGACATTTTAAATAAAAAAAAACACTATAGATAACCTACTTTTGTTTTTAAAAGACTTTAAGTATTAGATTAAATTATTAGGTTGAAGGTTTGTAGATGTATCATATAAAAAATAGATATATGGCACTTGGAATAAATTGTTTTAGCAGCAAAAGGGTTTATACGTAAAACATGATGAAATTTGATCAAATGAATGTTGTTTCGATTATAGAGAGTATACCATTCAATATTCTAGTTTTATATATAATTTACTTTATATATATATATATATATATATATATATATATATATATATATATATATAACACATCACCTATGAATCTATAATTTGTTATGTATATGGTCTCCTTTCGACATCTATTTGGTCGAATTGTGAAGTTATTTTACGTGATAAATAAAAGATTGCAACAAATAAACAAATATGTTTTTATCGATTTTATTGTTCATAGCTTGAAAACAATATCGAATCAGCATAAATGAATATTAAAAAATTGTTTTTGTTTTTTTATCGGAAATCTATAATACATAGTACAATGTATAATTACTAACAAGCGTCATTGGGTAATAAATTCAAAAATAGCTTAGTCATAGTTTAGGCCAAGACAATCACAATATGAACGAACAAATTAAAAAAGTTTTTAGATAGCATTGAGACTGATGCTATCTTTGTGATATTGGGAGATTTTAATATAGATTTGGCAAGTATAAACTTTTACTCTATGAAATTAAATGATATTATTATTAAAAATGGTACCTATCAGCTAATAAACGAATACACAAGGATTACAAAATCGACATCTACTAGGATTGACCTAGTACTTACAAATCAAAAAGACATTAGTTGCAAGGTGCTCCCAACTCCAAAGATTACAGATCATTCGATAATTGTAGCCGATCTTGGTAGAAACAATGAGACAACACTCACAAAAACCTATAGAAAATACAATACAATGGATGTGACAGGATTTCAAATGAAACTTATGGATATGCAGTGGCCGTCAAGTTCCTCTATAGATGTAAGTAACAATGCTGATATTCTAATAACTAATGTATTATCTGCACTCGATCAGTTTGCTCAAGAAAAGTCTATTAATACGAATAATGTTTGGGGAAATAAATTATGGTGGAATGAAGACATTGCGAATGAAATTAAAAAAAGAGATCAATATTACAAAAAGGCTATATTTACTAAAACTGATACTGACTGGGATGATTTCAAACAACAAAGAAATAGAGTCGTAGCATTAATCAGTATTACCAAACAAAATTATTATCAGGAAAAAATAGATGATTGTAAGAACGACCCAACAAGAATGTGGAAAACATTAAAGAAGCTTGTAAATGGCAAAAAAACCATGAAGCTAAAAGTGAAATAATATTTGATGGTGGGGGGGTTACTGGTAAAGAGATAAGTGAAAGATTTAATATATTTTTTCTAGACAGTGTAAAAGACATAGCAGATAGCATTATTTCAAACAAAACCCACCAAGAAATTTGTAGTTCAATAAATGTCGACTGCAAAATGGAAAAATTCAAAATGTTAGAAATGAAAGATTTAAAAAAACAAATGAAAGAAATGAAAAACAAAGAAAGTAATGTTGATGGTATTACAGTTCAAATTTTAAAGAGTTCCTTTGAAGTAATAGGCGACAAAATTTTGCATATTATAAATGGTAGTCTAGAAAGTGGCGTATTCCCAAGTAAATGGAAGAGAAGTCTGGTTGTACCAATTGAGAAGGTTCATGGAACTGTTAAGTGTGAGGAATTTCGACCCATAAATATGGTACCACCATACGAAAAACTGCTGGAATTATGTGTAAATGATCAAATAATGGGAGTACTTAGAAAGCAATAATTTGTTAACTAAATTCCAAGCAGGGTTTAGGAGAGGAAATTCCTGTGAGAGTGCAATGCAGACGGTTTTGATTGACTGGAAGGGTGCGCTGGAGTGCGGGAAAATGATTGGTGTGGTTTTCTTAGACTTTAAACGTGCATTTGAAACCATAAACAGACAACTGCTATTGAGAAAGATGGAAAGGTATGGCTTTGGTAAAAAAATTATAAAGTGGTTTCAAGAATATTTGACTGATAGAACACAAGTGACAAAATATGGTGCCATTTCATCGGCTCAGAAGTCTCTGTATGGTGTGCCACAGGGAACTGTGTTAGGTCCTACTCTTTTCATACTATATATAAATGATATTGTTGATGTTGTTAAAAAGTGTAAGGTACAATTGTTTGCCGATGATACTGTGATATATGCAATAGGGGATAAGGTAGATGAAATAATCGATATAATAAATGAAGAGATATGTAATATATTAAAATGGCTCGATAATAATTCCTTAAGTCTTAATGTAACTAAAACAAAAATGATGCTTATAAAGAATAAAATTTTTAATTAAATAACATAATAAAAGATGTAAAAATTAATAATATTGCTTTGGAGAGAGTGGTTCAGTATAAGTATTTAGGATGTATTATAGATGAAAATTTAAGTTTTGTTGAACATTTTAAGTTTGTTACAAATAAAATAGCAAAAAAAATCTATGCATTGGGAAGAATGTCAAAAAATTTAAGTTGCTGGTCTAGGTTGACCATATATAAATCGATTATTGCTCCCATCTCTATTTTTGCTCTACATTGCTGTTTTTAATGAATGCTTCTCAAATGAACGTACTGCAGAAAAAACAAAATAAAGCCTTAAGGATAATATTAGGATGTACTGTATACACTAGTAGAACTGACATGCTAACAATGGCAAATGTTTTAAGTAAAAGACAGACAATTGTATGTAATAGTATGATTTTTGTTTATAAAATGTTAAATGGTCTGATACCTGTGCATTTGTGTAATAATTGTACCTTTGTTCGAGATGTACATGAACACAACACACGTTCTAGAAATAACTTTTATCTGAATAGGGTCAACACTAATTTTGGTCAGAACAATCTTTTTTATAGGGGATTAAAGCAATACAATGAATTACCGGAAAACATTAAGGCTTCTGGAAACTTAGCTCAATTTAAAAAGTTATGTAAGATATATGTTAAGCAAAGCATTGTGATTTAATTTTAAGGGTATAAATTGATGTATCTATATGTATTTTTTTCTAGCCATGTGCTATTAATAAAGATTATATATATTTATATATATATATATATATATATATATATATATATATATATATATATATATATATATATATATATATATATTATTATATAGTTATATGAACTAAATATAAGCGATGATTTGGATAATTTTCCAGTATATTCAATTTTATATCAATCCCAGATCTTTTCTCTTTTCTATGAATTAGAAGTAGAAGGTTGTATCTCCAATAAATAAAGAACAAAAAATCTATAATCTTGAGATGCGGGTGTATAGGCGGATTTTTTAAGATATCTTGGGTTAACCTAGCTACAAACTAGCAGGTGCTAGAGAAAATCAATAAGAATAAAAATATTTTTAATGTCAAGCAAAGGAGCTAGAGTTTCTGGGGCACATTTCCCGTAATCCAAAATATGAGACACTACAACTTATAATGCCAGGTACAATCACGGACAAAGAAGTTTAGGATTACTTAAATATTCTTGGCTGCTCAATCTACGAGAATGGTTTGGCCAGGGAAAATTATTTCGTGTTGCAGTATCTAAAGTGCGGATTGGCAACATCCAAACAAGAAGTTGAACGCAAGAAGAAGAAGGCTTAGTTACGCCATGCGATTACATATATTTCAATAAACAATAGCCTTAGAATGTTCTACGGGCCAGCTAGGCCACCGTGGTCTTTTCAATTCTGATGGATCCACCCAAGTCTTTTTATGTATAAGGCTCTAGCTCGTAAACTAAAGGAGATACAAAAAAATTTTCAAATAAAATTTGTCCCTTAAAAATGCAAAGAAAATGCCGTTTACTAAACTTTATTTCATTAATTAGAACTCGAGACATTGGAAAATGTGTGCAAAATAAGTATTTTTAGAAAATTTTCGATCGTAACTCATCTTCTGCGCATGCAAATGAGCTTTACAAGTCTCATATTAAAGCTTAATGTTAGATTTTCAAACAAAATTTGTTCTTTCTGAGAACTTAGTAATTTTCATTTACCTCACTTTTCTGCTTCTTCCTGATCTTTGAGGAGAATCTAGGTCGTCCTAAGCACAGAGTGGGTGGGGTCTTATTCGCTATTTTAATTTCTACGTTTTTCTCTAGAATTGGTTTTCATGTATTTGAGAGCCTTTGGTCATCACCTCTTGTATTTCAATTTCTTGGATGTTTTTCGATCTCTATTGCTTCTTTAATTATATGTTTGGTCCTATTTTCGATGTTAGCTAGCATCGTTGCTCCATTCAAGTTTATTTTATGATGTCTTCTCTTTTCTTCCAATGATCTTTTGATGTTTTGAAGAATACAGGTAACTTGTATTCTTCGATTCGTTCGTCCGATCTACGATTTATCGCAGTTTTCACACGGGATTCTATATACTTCTATTCAACTTTTGTTTTTGCTGATGGTAATATGGTTGTGATTTTCCTGTCTATATCATACATAGTCTCTATTTTGTATTTAATCAGAACTTTGCTGATTGTGTCTGTCGTGATCTTTATATATGGCAGGAAAGTTTTTCCGATTGGTTTGTCTTCTTTTTCTGGATCTGTATTTTTGTTTCGAAATGTCTGTGCCTTTTCAATCGTAGACGTGGAGAAGCCATTTTTTCTTAAAGCTGTTTTGACTGTAAATTTCCTAGTTCTTATGGTTCTGTTAGTTTTGCAGATATTGTGATTACGGTTTTTATAACCGAATTTAATTGTGGAGGATGACGGTGTGAATCTGCATGTAAATATCTGTCAGTATGGGTTGGTTTTCGGTATACTGTATATCCTATGCTTCCGTCTTCTTTCTTTATAACTAGCACATCTTAGAATGGAAGTTGTTGGTTATTTTCCCGTTCCATAGTAAACTGTATTTTTGGGTGGATATTGTTGATGTTTTGCAGGAATAAATTAAGTTTTTCTTCACCATGTGTCCAAATAATAAATGTGTCGTTAACATACCTAAGCCACACTTTGGGTTTATGTTCTGCTGTTTGTATTGCTTTTGTATATAAATATGTTATATCTTGCATAAAAAGGTTGGTTATTATGGGCGACAGTGGTGAACCCATCGGTGCTTTTTAACTTGTTTGTACCCCTGGTCCTTTTAGATGAAATAGGTGTTGTTTAAGCAATGCCTCGTCAAGTTTAGTATATTTTGTGGTATTGGATGTTTACCACATTTTTATGTGTTTACCACATGTTTATAATTTCTAATGATTCTTATACTGGAATATTGGTAAATAATGAGACAAATTAAAGCTGACTAATAAGTGTCCAGGTTTGAGAACAACGTTCATACGGTTGATAAAGTGGCTTGCGTTTTTGACGTAAGACTTTTTTTGCTAGCTAGAAATTTTGCCAGTGGTTGTAATTGTGATCCGATAGAGCTGACTATTGGTCGTAATGGTAACCCCACCTAGTGTACCTTGGGTAAACCGTAAATATTGGACATCTTGACGACTTTTCCCGCGGAATGAGCTGGGATTGTTGTTTTTTCTCAATATTTAACGATTGTATTTTGTAGTCTGTGTCTGATGCGATTTTTTGATATGTACTATCGTTTAGAATGTTCTTTATTTTTGTGTCGTAGTCTTCAATGTTCGTTATGAATGTAGTATTGCCCTAGTTGACTGGAAGTACTATAATAACTTTGTTTTTTAATATTCTGTATAGTCCAGGCTGTGAGGCCGCTCTCGTTGGCAAAATGTTTCTGATTCGGTTTCTTCGCAGATTCCGGTTCAAAAATGTCCCCTTTAAACAAATCTGAAGGGTGCCGGGCGAAATTTTTGGGCAGAAATTGTTTAAACAATTTTTTTAACCAAATTCCAAAAATAATTTTTTTAATCTGGAAAACGTTTTTTTTTAGGTTTTTTGGGTCATTCTAAACAAAAAAGGTCTCTTGTCATTTTTCTCTAAAGTTGATAGTTTTCGAGTTATAAGCGATTTAAAGTCTGAAAAACGCGAAAATACGCATTTTTGAGGCTTGAAAACACATATGTAAATTATTATTTTTGAGGTTACCAAGTACCTAAATTGAAGTTTAAACATTCAACTTCAAGATTGTGAAGAGTAATCGGGGCTTATTTTAATTTAGACCGTTGTTTTTTAATTGTTAAGTATGCGCGTACACTCGATTTTTCAGCCGCCGCGGTGCTGCGCGCTATCTTAACAATTAAAAAACAACGGTCTAAATTAAAATAAGCCTCGATTACTCTTCACAATCTTGAAGTTGAATGTTTAAACTTCAATTTAGGTACTTGGTAACCTCAAAAATAGTAGTTTACATATGTGTTTTCAAGCCTCAAACATGCGTATTTTCGCTTTTTTCAGACTTTAAATCGTTTATAACTCGAAAACTATCAACTTTAGAGAAAAATGGCAAGAGACCATTTTTGTTTAAAATGACCCAAAAAACCTAAAAGAATGTTTTCCAGATTAAAAAAAAATATTTTTGGAATTTGTTTAAAAAAATTGTTTTAAACAATTTCTGCCCAAAAATTTCGCCCGGCACCCTTCAGATTTGTTTAAAGGGGACATTTTTGAACCGGAATCCGCGAAGAAACCGAATCAGAAACATTTTCCCAACGGGAGCGGCCTCACAGCCTGGACTAGTAAGACTTTCTTTTCTTCGTAAGTTTAATTCTTTTTCGGACATCTTGTCAAATGATCTCGGCTGTTTCTGATGGTAGTTTAGTAATAGTGGTTTCCACTTCGCTAATGATATTTTCGACAGGAATCCGTCTCTGTGCAATAACCGAACCCTTTATAAGGGACACTATTTGTAGCATCATTCAAAGTAAGATTTGAGAAGTTGTTGTAAACTAAATTAAGTACTGGATTCTGTTGTTGGTAGTCCCTTTCCGTTTGGTCGTTGTTGTAGAGTTAATTTCTCAAATTCTTTAATTCGTTTTTTCTTGGTTTTCTTGGTTAGGTCAGCATCTGTCTCTGATCGAAAGTTTGTGTTTGTCAAAGATGTTCCCCAGAGTTTAATAAGTAAATTTAGAGTTATTAAAGTTATACTTCACACTTGTTAACAAAAAACATCCAAGTTAAGAAATTTTAAATACCACACATGATATTATTTATCATAAGTACTTGTAAACAAGATAGCCATGAACTATTTAAACATATTTTTTATTAGATAGATATAAGTTTTTTATTGATGATAGTAATCTTATAAATAAGATATTTTAATTGTTTGATGTATTTATCTGTAAGTTTTTTATTTTTATAATAAAGAAGCTTTATTTGTGAGTTAATAATTATAGTAGATATCTAAGAATATTAGTAAATATTTACGAAATATTGAGCATCCAAAATACATTATATACAAAATCGTATAATACACGTGTTTGCGTTACACAACAAAAATTAATCAACGGTATATGCTTAATTTGAGTGACTCCTCGTCACTTTTTCTCAATCGACAATGAGAAAATAATTCAGCGTGATCAATTTTTGTAAAAAAAATCCGCCATATTTGTTATTGCAGGATATACCAAAAAAAGTTATTTACAAAAGTAAGAGGTAGCTGTAAGCATCACATTTTAAAATTAGTTACAAATATACAGGTTCTTGTGTAAACCTGCACCGCATTAAAGATATGTCTTTTTTTAAATGAAACACCCTGTATGTACTTTATTTTAAATTTAAAATCTGCTTCACTTCTCATTACAAGCATATGAATTTGTTGTGTGTTATACAGGGCATTTAAAGGTGCCTAATTATACCTATTACAACCACTAGTTGTAACTAGGAAAATAATTATAAAACATCAAAAATATATCTTTTTCAAATAAAACTAAAAAGAAAGAGTTAGTTAAAAAAAAAATAAACAAAATGTTAAGAAAACAAAATTTAACATTTATTGTGTCTTGCCACAAACAGTTATAAAAATAATGGCACAAATTTACAAATAGATCAATAGTTACAGAGAACAAGAATAACAAAAAAAACTTACATGTGTCCTAGCCGTTTACAAACTCTGTTGCTACAAAACTTACAAAATTGAATGGAGGTTAACCCTTTTTTTTTTAAACAAAACAAATCAAATCAAAATAATAAAGCGAGCTGTCTTATGTTAACATTAAGGTTTAAATCTACAAACAATTAAATTGACAGTTAAACTCAAAACCCAAATTTACAATATTTAACATTACTACTTTTGAATTTTAAAGAAAGCAATTATTATTTAAAAAAAAGTCTGTCTACTTCAAAATTTGAAACAGAAGTTACCTTAATTCACCAAATCACACTTTAAATGTTCTGGAACCATAACTGCAACTAACTGGAACTAAACAAACTGCTTCAAAGCAGGAACAGCGAGATTGAAGAAGCACTTCAACTGGAACATCAGAATTGCTGCAGGCGACACAATTCTCTTAAATACCTTTTTTTAACCTCCTCTGTAACTAGACATACTTCACAATTTACTTTCCACTGCTACACAATTCCACAAAGAGGGGCCAAAAACGGAAACTACAAATTCAAAGGTGAATTTGGATCCATACTGAGTCGGTGACCTGAGCCTACCTCGACCCAAGTAAGAATGACGAAATTCTCTTAAGAATTCTTTCACTTAACTTGAAAATAAACAAACGCTGAAATAACAAAACACAACGAAAATTAAAACGTAAAAAATTCCATTTCCACGACGTATAAGAATTATAAGGCGACTTCGAATAAAACATTAAAAGAAAATGCCGAGAAAGTACACAACTTTAAAATAATCAACTACTCTAAAATGGCTTTTATTACTTGGCGACGCTGAAAAAAAACGAAATATTATTTGGGTTTTAAATTAAACAATATGAACGAAAGATACATTAAAAGATTTTTCAAACATATATGAGGGGATTTCAATATATTACATATACGACTGGATTTCAATATACACCAAAAAAATCAATGAATTGCAAATGCTACACAAGTAGTATTCTGGTCGGTGGATTGGAAGGGATCATGACGCACCTATTTCTTGCCCACCCAGAAGTATAGGTCTTAACCCCATGGACTTTTACTTTTGGGAGTTTATGAGAGAGAAAGTGTATTCCGTAACAATAGAAGACGTAGCAATTGAGGGTTGGAATAATTAAATCTGCAAATCAATTTCGTCAGAAAAATATGATTTTTCAGCGCAATCGGTTTTTCTTATTAAAACGATACCTAATGTGTATTAAAGAAAATGGGGGTCATTTTGAACATTTATTGTAATATCATATTTAGAGAGGTTATAGACATTTTTGTACTTCTTGTTAATGCCATTTATTTAGTTGCACGTAATTTTTTAAAGGTTAATGAAAAGGGCTCAAGGACGTAACTCAATAAAAACTGTTTTTTGAAAAAAGTGATAAGAAGCAAAAAAATTTTTAAAATAATGTGTTAAACTAAATATGCCACAAAATTCATTTGATTTGAACGTACTCAAAAGTTTGGGTGATTTACGGCTGCACACATCCTAAAAATTTTTCTGTGTGCTTAGATTTTGTTGTTTCTTTTTTATAAAAAATTCTTTCAGAGAAAGCAACATGTCCATTTTTATTACCAAACGTCAAGTAGTTTGGGGGATAATTCAAACAAACAATTTTTATTTTGTAACTTCAAAGGGCTGTAACTTTTTTGTGTACACTTTTGTACTAAGCTAAGTTGGATCCAATCAATTTATTTTTGTCCCCAGAATGCATAATTTAATTTATGACATACCATTTTGAAACACCCTGTATAATTAAAAAGTGGTACAAAAACAAGGTCATGTTGAGGCCATGTCATGCCAAATGATAATCAAATCTTAAGACAACATAAAAAAATAGATAAAAAAATTAAATAAAAAAATTCATATTTTCATTGCAGGTGTTCGAAATAAACTCCCTTAAAAACAAGATTTCAAGACAGTTTTCAAATGATCTTCATAATTTTGTATGCATTTGTAGTGTTGTAACATTATGAAACGCGTTTTTAATTCTGACTTTCATGTCCTAAATTGCTGCTGGAGGTTCATGGTGCAATACATCTCTAATACAGCCCTAGAAGAAGTCAATAGTTACATAATTCTGGTGATCTAGCTGGCCAATGAGTTAGTCCCTCGTCCTATCCATCTGTTAGGAAATTGCTCATTTAATTCACCTTGGATAAGTGTGTTATGATGAGAAGGATCTGCATCATTCAAATACAATAATTGTTAAGTGACACATTTTCCAGTAAAATGGGTAAATGATTTACTAAAAAGTCTAAATAAATCTCTCCGTTTACTTGTTCATCAAACAAGAAATGGCCTATTAAATAATTCTCTAAAATTAATTCATTAAAAAAACATATCATTGATGCAGTAGAGCCTTATGGAGGATCCTGTATATTTGTAACTAATTTTAAAATGTGAAGCTTACAGCTACAGACTTCTTCAGTGGAGTGCAATATGTTGATATAATCCAATTTTAAAATATATCAAAGATAAAAATTAGCTAATGTGCAATATTACATTAATTAGATCAACATGTATCCGGAAAAGATGTATCCATCAGACACACTTATAGATATGTTAATGTATATTTAAAAAATCATAGTATATTATTACCTCAAAAATTAGGACTTTGTCTACTTTAAAGTAAACTTATTGGAGGCAACAACTCAATATTTTGAACTATTCATAATTGACAGCAAAACTACTTATATAGCCTCATATTATCTACAGATTGAACATAGCACTGTCTAATACAACCAGATTCCTTATGGCGAACTTTGTAGGAGAAGCAAATGCTGTAAGTGCCACACCTCAGTCAACACAGAAAAAATGTTAGTTTTGTCCATCGAAAAAGAATACAGAAACAAACTTGTAATAGTTGCAGCAAGAATGTTGGCAACAAGCACAGTAGTGTAAAATGTGAGTGTGTTAGTTGCCTAAGAAAGTAATAAAACGTCATATCGTCGCAATAACCGCATTATGTCGTAACCCACCAACACTTAATTTTAGAGGAGAAGGAAAAAACTGTTTTATGTCATTTAAAGCAAATTTAAGAAAATGTAATTAATATGTATAAAGTTATTTCATTGCTAGATTAATGTTTTATTACATTTTAATTAGTTCTATTACTTTTTTCTGGTTAACGGTGGCTTACGACATATTGAATTTTACAATTTGGACTAATTCTGTGGATTACGACATATTACTACATAATTCGGCTATATTTATTTAATGTATAGAACAGACGAAAATAATTAAAATTGCTTTTATTTTGTTCATATAATTTAAACGGAATTTTCTTCCCCTATTTCCATTCATTTGTCTGTTTCACCTTTCACCATTCATTCTGCCTTAATCTCATTGTATCTAAAGTAGGCAAGTCCTGTGTCATGAAATCTGGTTTAATAAAAACTACTGGTAGTTTGTAGGAGAATTTTTTATTTACTAAATTATAATAAACGATGTAATAGTAAGACGATTATCATTACGTAAAGTGAGGTATGTTGTCGTAATAAGCATGACAGTCTTTGGGAATGACTGGTTTAAGCTCCTGTAAGTGCTTGAATTTCGATGCAGATATTTTTCTTGGTTCTTTATTAAGCTTGTTCCAAGTGATGGGTGCTGCAACTTGAATCATCCTTTGAGGTAATATCTGCCACTCGTGATCAAAATTTGTTTTGTAAAGTACCTCCCCTCCTGGAGTGTATTTAATTGCTCTTAGGTCAACAACTTTGTTCGTACCTGCTCGAAGTGACTTGAAGCGATATTTTGATGAATCGGAGTAGTCAATAAATTCATCATAGTTCATCCACTTGGCAACATAAGGCATAGGCTTAGATCTTGCAGTTTCGGTAGCTGTCAAATAAAAGCTTGGTAGAAAAATTGGTTTGTTTTTAACTTTCTTTTCAATATTCGCATGAACAGAATCACACTCCATGTGAGTGTGTCCAACTTCGAGATATTTCTGAATTATGGTTTTTTTATGATCTATCGCAAAATCTAACAGAGCATTTCCCATTATACAATTTCTATTTTGATACGTGCAGCCATCGGAATAAATTAAAATTTCGTCGTCATCTTGGCAGTGGGTTTGCAGGTAACGAATTAATATTGTAGCAAATGTCGATGCTTTTAAGTCAGTGTCAGTTTCGCTAAACCAAAAACATACCGTATATTTAGTGGCGATATCATACACAGTCAGGTTATGGCAACATAATTTTGTTTTAAAGTATGCTGAGCTTGATTGTATGGAAGGGGCCACCTTAACAGCCTGTAAATCCATTTGAATAAGTCTAGTTTTTTTGTTAACAGCATCTACTTTGTCTTTCTCCAGTTCTTCTCTAGCTCGATTTTTCCGATTTACATGCTGTTTCCAGACATCTTCGGTAATATTTCCTACTTCATATTTTGTGCAAGTGTCACATTTATCTTTTTGGATAGTATGTAATGACATGTTTTTATCTTTGAAAACAATTGAAAACTTGGTTTTACTTAAGGGTATTATTCCTTTGTTTTTAACGTGTTCACAGTATACTGAGTATAATTTTGATAAAGAGTCAAAACATTGTTCTAAAAAAAATTTTGAATTGTTCTTTCTAGAATAATGCGACGGTAACTTTGGTAAATCGTCTAAAAATGTTTCTAATATACCTTTGTCTTCCAGTTTCTTGTTAGATACTTTGCGAAGTGAATTCTTGACTTCTTGAGATTCAGCCATTCCGTGTTTACTATTGATCACCCAATCACGGACAGACCTCTCTCCAATAGAGAAAGTTGAGAGAAACATCTTTTTGCACACAGGAAATTTTTCATTCTCCAATTTAAGCGTGTATATAAATGTTTGTCCTCGTCTCGAATGATCTGATGTTGTGTATCGACGTTTGGGTTGGATTGTCTCTACTAAGTTAGCTATGTATACTCGCCTTTGCTCCCATGATGTTTTCTCCAGAATCGTTGAAAAATTTCCAGCCTTTGATCCTCATTTATCTTGTGACATTTTTGGAATTTCTTACAATATTCAGACGTACAACGGGGTCCAATACTTTTATTTGTTCTTGGCTTGTTATGGGTTATTATTTTTCCTTTTCTTTCATAGCCTATATATTCCTTACCTTCTAATCTAAGTTTTTTATTAACAGCTCAATGCCACTTTGATTTTTCAGACCTAACAGCCCTTTGTTTTCTTTTCCTTTTTATAACTTCTTCGTTGATAACTTCATGGTTTTCTTGAGCAACAGATGTACTTTCGACTGTCACTCCTTCTTCGAGTTGTGTTCCATCATTTAAGGCCAACTCTGTTTGATTTTTTTCATCGGCTGACGTATTTTTAACTACGTCCATCTCTACTAATAATTGTACTTCATTTTGTGCATTAACAGTCTCTAAGTTCTTTTGTAGATTTTTTGAACAGGTAATTACATTATCATCAATGTTTTCATCAGAGCTATCTCTGCATTCCCAATTGCTCTCTTGAGTAACAAATGTACTTTCAATTGTCACTATTTCCTCAACTTGAATTCCGTCATTTAAGAAAAACATGGTTTGATTGTTTTTAACTCCGTCCGGGTCTAGTAATTGTATTTCATTCGTTAGCTTAATAGAATCTAAGTTCTCTTGCACATTTTTTGAATATGTAATTACATTATCATCAAGGTCTAACAACATAGCATAATTTAACTGGTCATCAGCATGGGTTGTACTAGGAAGAGTCAGAGTAAAACCATTATTTTCTTTATTTTCCTCGTTACCAAGATCAAGAGGAATTGTTAGGTCATCTGCTTGACACTCACTGTGTGAATGATTTTGAACAGGATAAGTAACACAGTTAATACTACATACCAAATTGCTTTCAGTGTTCGATTGAATAACGGTGTCCTCCATATCACATAACGCAAGTATGCGTCTACTTCTGCTATTCATTTTGCTCTAAAATAAAAAATTAACCTTATAAGTTATACTAAATTTACAATAAAGATGCAGTAGAAATAAACAAACCAAGACACCTTAAGTGCTACTAGGAACACTCCCAAATCATAGTTTACAATGTATATACATTGTAAATCTCAAATCATGGTTTCCAAAGTTTATACATTGTAAATTATGATTCGGGAGTGTTCCTAGTATCATTAAACGTGTCCTCGTTTGTTTATTTCTACTGCATCTTGATTATAGTATAGGTTAGAAGAGTAAAATGATGCAATTACACGCCCAGTTGCTAATTATCAGACTGTTTTTTACTTACCTTAATATTAGAAGAGCTACACAATACTTTCAATACTGTATTTAGTACTAATTACTAAATAAACAATAAAAAATAACAAACTTTTACAGAGTGTTGTAGGTTTACTTCAACTGTGAAAATAATACTACGTTGTCACGTTGTTGCAATCTGTCGTAAGCCACGTATATTTTAACGGTTTTGTGGGTTTGGACAAATTGCACTGGTAATTTATGCGCATTGTCGCTTCCGACGTATTACTTAAATATTAATTGTGGTTTTGAACAAATTACGCTGGTAATTTAAATGCATTGTGACTTCCGACGTATTACTTAAATATTAATAGAAAAATAAGGAACATTCTAGGGCTTACGATATTTTGCAGAAACATGTGTCTTCAATAGCAGAATTAAAATCTTCAATAATGAAAAAAAAAAAATTTGTGGGTTACGACATATTGCGGTTATTGCGACGATATCATTGTAGATACTTTAGAATTATAGTTTAAGGCTTGCATTGTTTTTTAATTTTTATAGACTGAGCACTTACTAATTATTACTTTACTAGCTAAAACTAAAAATTCAAAAGAATTAATACATATTTTATTAATTATAACATGAAATACCATAATATTGTCACTGTGTGTCTGACAGACACACCCCGTCCTACTAAGTCAGAAAAAATAAGTATCTGGATGAGGGTTAATTGTACTTAAAAAGTATACATGAAAAAAAAATTCAGGTTTACACCACGAAAATGGGGGAGTATAAAGTTCTATGGAAGAGTTCAATGTCAAAATATTAGAGAAAAAAGAAAACCAAATGAAAGTGAATGTGTTTGCCAATAGTTCATTGATAGTTTTAAAAAACAGTGCTAATATTAAAAAACAACATATTTTTCTTAGGTAAAAGAATTATCAAAAAGACTTTTTTTCCACAGTTTTATAAAATCAACACTTTTACAATAGAAGTGTATAAAAATTATAGCTAAAACTACAGAATAGGGTCTAATACTACGAGCAGAAGAATTATATGATTACGTTAGTTGAGTAAAATGCCAATATTTTAATTCGATGTATGAAAAAAAGCTTTTAAGTTTCATTTTAAAAAAAATCGATATAAGTCTAAGGTACATAATGATAGATTTGTCAATCTTACCGAGTCCATATCATATGCAAAATCCCCAACATGTAAAATGGCATCATACAATCCTCTCTGAGTTTCTTCTTGTAGCCTAGTTAAAGATTGAGCATTATCATTGCCCATGTCTCCATAAATAGCTAAATGCGGCTGCCAGTCTGACGAATTTGGAGCAGTTTTAAAGCTAAATATATTTGACCATCCCAAGTCACTTCCACAATGATACTCTGCAAAACAGAAATAAAAATAAAGTTGAATTTACAAATGAAAACAATACATACGATAAGTACTTCCTGGTGTTAAGTTCTTTAGGACTACACTATGAATATGTTGTGACCTCTTCTGTGAACCCCCATCTACAAATAATGACGATGTTCCTTCAGCTGTAAGAACTAAACCTCCTATACCATATTCAACTAACGACTTTTTTGTGTCATCAAAGGTAGACCAAGTTACCACAATATCATAAATATTATCTCCATAGGCAATGTGAATTTGTTGCGGTTGATAATAATAAACTGAAAAACATACTTGTATAAAACTAAAACAAAGGAATATTTTCCCCCACATTTTTTTATAACCAATTTTAATAAATCATTAATAAAATAAAACCGCAAATTTCTTCATAGAAAAATACACTCAATCTTATATGGTAACGTCAACTAATGGTTAAATAAAAGCTTGGGTACTGCGTTTATAAAATATTCTAAATACTATTTACATATTTATCAATCAAATGATAACATAATATTATCTACAGTTTTGATTGTTTATAAACATAGATAAATAATTATATGGTTTATAAATAAACAAGTGTCAAAAAAGATTTAAATTGCTGATTTGTAAATACAAATAAAACAAGTCACAAAACAAATCTTTAGATCTGTGAATGACACATGGATAAATAAATACATAAGCCAAGGTAAACCACGTTTTTATTTGTGCACCCTTCCGTTTGGTGACCCTACTAGTCACGTAACTGATTTGTGACATTTGCGGCTATATTCAGCTTGTACTTTCGATAAACTCAATGACGTATCGAAACCAAGGTTATTAAAAATAGACAGGTTGTTTACTAACCTTGAACCGAAACCACCTTACCTCCACCAATGACGTATATTATATTGACGTATATCAATGACGTATATATATTATACATCATTGACCTCCACGCATCGACGAATTTTAATTATGGAATCGAACATAAAACATGGAATAACAATGGAAAATCGAAGAACTGAATAAAAAATAATATGTGTTATAGATTGCATTGATACTACTAGCAAGCAATACCGTTTTTTAATTCCACGAAATTATATGGATATGTTTGACAAATACGTGAATACTGCTAACACGTTGCCTGTGTCATAGAGGAATTTGTAATACTTTCCGTTCAAGACAAGGCCATTTCTGCTATATGGTCGAAAAAATTACCTCTCACGGTGCGCAGAGGTACCTTTATATAGCCTGTAATGATTCATGTTTAAAATTTTTTAAGTTCAATTTCAATATATGTACTGTCTAATGTAACGTCTCGGTCTCGGCACCAGTCATATAAAAATTCTTGGCCAAATAGACCTCGCTGGCGTGCAGGGTAATTTTTTTCTGAGACGGCAGGCAACGTGTTAAGAGCCCTAATTAGAGAAGACAGAAACTATTTATTGCCCCAATTTTTAATATATGTTCTAGTCAATTGTAAAGAGGAGGATACAATTAAAGTTATACATAGTAGCATTAAAAGAACAGCCGTTCCGAGTTTGTTTTTATCCTAGTTTTTTACCACGACCAAGTAAGAAGACCAAGATCAGGCTTGTATGTTGTTCGGTGCTTGTATTCACATAAAACTTGACATTAGAATAACAAAATTATTTAAATACTTTTTATTTCAAAAATGTCACATAAGAATTTAAATAGTCGTTGTAAAGAGATGGTCATGCGTTTGCAATAATTATGTGACCTATTTGTTTTAGAATGGAGTCAGAATTTTTTTAATGCTTTGGCAACTATGTGAACTTCGATCTCTGTCAATGCTAATGACGTGCAATGGTAAGTAAATTAGATGAAGTATATATAAATATATAGTTACGCACCCTGGCACTAGGCGTTGCGTCAATTGTCGTTTTACTCGTTAACACGGAACAACAGAACTGGCATTGCTAGGTGAAAGTGTGCTGTAGCACACGTTGTAAAATGTCATGTATCATAACCTTACTTACAATATTTAATGAGTTTTGTCAAGTAATATAGATTTTATATTTGTTGGTTTTGTATAGATATATACTTTTTAAGATGGTTGAACAAGACGTAGAGCTTGGTTTTCTTGAAAATTGTCAGCCATGGCAAGTAGAAAGTCGTTTGTTTCCTAGCAAAGTTGGAGGAAAACCAGCTTGGTTGAATTTACAGAAACTACCATCAACTGAACATCTTCAGTGTAAGAAATGTCGAGAACCGTTAATATTTTTGTGCCAAGTTTATGCTCCCTATGAAGAAGAGCATAAGAACTTTATCAATAATTTTCACAGAGCAATATTTGTATTTATATGTAGAAATGTTGAATGTTGTCAAAGGAACAATAGTGATAATATAAAAGTGTTTCGAAGTAATTTAAGAAGAGCTAATAAATTTTATCCCTATGATCCACCAGATGAAAATCCACAGCCTAGTTTCTCATTAGCCACTTGGCTTACATTATGTAATTTATGTGGTTGCCTAGCTGAAAAACAATGTAGTAAGTGTAAGAAGGTTCACTACTGCACTAGACATCATCAAATATTAGATTGGAAAGAAGGTCACAAAACTGAATGCAATGACAGTAGTGAAAATATTCCTAATAGTCGTAGTTGGAAACAGTCAAAGATTTTATTTCAAGAATGGGAAATTGTGATTGAACCTGAAGAGATAGATACTGAATGTTTTACAGAAGAAGAAGAATTGGAAAAATTTAAGCAATTAGAGATTGATGGAAAGATAGGCTCAATGGCTGACATCCCTGAGGAAGATTTAGAATCACATGCAGTTACTGATAGTGATAAGGTATTTTCCAAGTTTCAAAAAAGAGTGAAACATAATCCTGATCAGGTGATAAGATATCGGAGAGGTGGTCAACCATTGTGGATTTCCATAGAACCTGTTCCAGAAAATATACCAGATTGTGAACTGTGCAAGGGTAAAAGACAATTTGAGTTTCAAATTATGCCACAGATGTTGTCTCAATTAAAAGAAAATGCTTTAGATTGGGGTATTTTAGCCATTTATACTTGTGAAAATAGTTGTTTTCTTGATGATAGTTATCATGAAGAGTTTGTGTTCAAACAAGATGTTGCAATAACAAATTAAACATATAATTATAGTAATCTTATGACATAAGTAATATATCAATTAAAATAAAATTTTTTGACATATTAAACAGTATTTAGTTAAGTATTTTATATAGATTTGCTCATTTCTTGAATTGATATACAGTAGAAGACCTCTTAACCGACCATGAAGGGACCTGGCCATAGGTCAGATAATCAAAAAGTCATTTAAACCTAAAATCTTTAAAACCACCCTCAGAAAGACATTACATATGTAACTCTATTAAAAATGTATATATTTTATGATCTACAAACAAAAAAGTAGTATGTACTTTATATATAATTACTTACCTTATATATAATTAACAATATCACTCACATGACAAATTATGAAACTTGTATAGAATGTACATATTTGTATATAAGTACAAACATGTGTACATATGTACTAGAAAAACTCTGTGATTTTTTGTTTTTTATATTCCATTGTTTTCTTGAATGCATAGTCACGCCACTTTTTAATGAACATTACATCTTCCACTGTTGACATATTTTGTTGCTCAATGTACAGTGAAGCCAGTTGTAGAGCATTTCTTGCATCAGCCTGACTAACAGTATTGCCTTCTTCATCTTCAACCTCTTCGCTTGCTTGATGTTCGTGCATAACAGCCTGTACAATTTCTTCATCTGTCAAATTGTCATTGGTCAAGTCATCATCAGTCAAATCCATTCTTGACAATTCTGCAGTTGAATATGATTCAAGTATGAGAGTCTTTGTAAGTTATTTATCAAAGATGCAATATCATCTGGCTCTTCCAAAGGGGTTTCATCAGGATTAGAATCGGGTTCAATCACTTTTTCTATGTTAGACCATGCTTTTCTTCAAGATTTACGAATGTTGAACTTTGTATTTTGTTAAAAGCTTTAGACACCATCAAAATAACGTCTTTAATATTTATGTCTTTCAAAGAACCGATTAGGCCTTTGTTATCTAAACTATTTTAGCCAAAATTTCTGAAAGTAGTTTTTTCCTATAGCGCCTCTTAAGGCATTCGATCACTCCTTGATCCATTGGTTGGATGATACTTGTTACAGTTGGTGGAAGAAAAATACATTTTATACCAGGCTCCTTTTCACTCTGAATGTTTTCAGGATGTGTTGGTGCATTATTCAACACCAAAATAGCCTTGACAGGTAACTTTAAGATTGATAAATATTTTGTTACACTAGGACAAAATCCATTGTAAATCAATCTTTAAACACATGTACGCGTCCATCCAGGCCGATCTTTGATTTTTATAGCATACTGGGAGTGAAGAAACATTAACGTTTTTGAATACTCGAGGTTTCTTAGCCTTTCCGATTATGAACAGGGGGACCTTATGAGTTCCAGAGGCATTATAACAAATAGCCATAGTAATTCTCTCTTTTTTCATTTTGAATCCAGCAGCAGATTTCTCATTACTGGCAGCAAATGTTTTTACAGGCAATTGTTTAAAGTTTAGTCCAGTCTCATCCATATTGTAGACCTGTTCAGGCAGTATTTCTTCCTTTTTAATTAATTCTTGTTATTTATTTTTCCATTCGTCTGCTGCAGTTGGATCAGCTGACAATTTTTCACCTCACACACTTAAAAAATTAACACTGTGACATTTTTTCCAGCATGCCAACCAGCCATCGCCCGCATAAAATTTTCCTCTATTATCAAACTTACCCTGTAGTATCTCATTCTTTTCTTTTAAAATCAGGCCACTTATAGGCGTACCTTTACGAGGTACGCCTCTTGCATAAAACATAACCATAATGCATCGTCTACATGTTCATTAATTGGTTTCTTTAAAGTACACCTAGTCAAGAGGACTCGATTTGAGTGCAATAATCTTGAATGGTTTTCTTCTTTCGGCGCCAGTCTTTTACGATTGTCACTCCCACATGGAATTTGTCACTAATCAATTTTACAGAATGACCTTTTTCAAGCCGCTCTATAGCATTTAACTTGTCTTTCATTGACACTACAACATGTTTTCGTTTAATTCCACTCATTTCGAAAAGTTCACTATGTACATAACAACAGTATGGATACTGCTAGCAAACAAATGTTATTTTGGGCTAAACAAGCAGCTAAAAATTTAAGCCAGAAAACAGTGCTGAAATGCACACATACAAACTGAAATAGACTGGGGTAGGTTGAGGCTCAATTAGGCTTGTAGTACCACTGATTATGATTAAACTACAATTTATTTTTTCCCAAATGATTATTAAATTTTTAATAAAAAATGAAATTTAAATTTAATTAAAAGTTTAAATACATTGAACCAAAGATTTATCGCCAAAATTAGCTGTTACTGTATAATAAATTAGTCTGAGTATAGTAGTAGAGGTCTGTCTACAACTAAATGTAAGGCATCATCATTGATGGGCATCACTCATTAATTGATATGTAATGAACTTTTTAATTATATATATATATATATATATATATATATATATATATATATATATATATTATTTTTAATATGCCTATTTAGAAAAACAACTATATTTAACCATTATTTATTAAACAAAGTGATTTAACAACAATAAATAAATTAAGTGCAGTCTTTTTGACTAGGACATAATATCTAAATATAAGACTATGTATTTTAAAAAACTGAAATGGACTGTCCAAACTCATTCTCGATTTGCTTTTCTTCTCTTAACTTCGTCTGTAGAAGCACACACTCTAAAACTCCAATTCTAACATCCATGTCTATGATTTCTGATTTTACTTTGGCAACAGATTTTTTTATGTTCACCAAAGGAGCTAAAACAAATAAACATTTTATCAAGAGGTAAAGTAGTAGATAAAATATTTATAGTGGTGAACCACTACAATCAAATGAAGAAGAGAAACAAAGATATCCAAACCAACAGAATAAAACTGATGCTGAATAAGCTGTCTTTAGAAACTGCAGATAAAATTTACAGGGGAAAATAAGAGCAATATAAAGGGAAAGTCAAGAACTTCTGAACATCAGAATAGTATAGAGCTCCATAACCAAGAATTTAAATATACAAAATATCAAAACTACATATTTATAAATTTCTAGCTAGCTAATAGTAATTTTTATCAAATTAACTATGATAGAGATCTTAAGTTATTACTGGATTGACTGTGATCACTGTGACTAGATACAAGTTAATGAAGTGGAACCAATTGATAATGTGTTAGCAACTGAACCTGTCTATGATGTCAGAGTATTAAATGCACAAATTCTATCAGCATATGTATGAAAGTGTGTATTTCTTTAATAATCACTGAAAAAATAGGGATAAATAAAAACAGTGCCATCTTCTTGGTATTTTTGAGAGAAAATTTCTTAGAAAGATTTTTGGGTCCGTAAATGAAAATGGGCTATGGCGTCAAGATACAACTTTAAATTATATCAGTTTTACTTCCTGATGTCTTTCCTTAATGTATGCATACCTATCTGTCCGAGGCCTACCTTTTATCGTTTATAAAAATGCCCTGCTCAGCCCCTGGGCGAGAAGAGTGTAATCCCTGTGTAATCCTTGTATCTGGTTTTAAAAAATTTGTGTCTGGCTGTGTGGGTATTTACCCTAAAGCCAATAAAAAAAAACTATATCAGTTATACAATGATCCAGATATTGTGAAATTCATTAAAGTGCAGACTTCAATTGGCTGGACACATTGCTACATAAAGAGATTAACATTTTCAAAACCAGAAGGCACAAGAAGCAGAGGACGACCATGAATGATTGATGATGAAATAAAATTTAGTTGATGAAGATCCTATATGCAGAACAAAGTGTGCCACATTAAACAACTTATGTCGATGTAAATACAATGAGATATGTTTGTGAGATTTCCTAAACCACAGGTTTCAGATTTAATAAAATTAATATACAGTCAACAGTTATGCAATTACGACATCTTAAAATTTTTGAACTGAAATATTTAACGAAATTTAAAGAATACATAACATAAACATTAATATACTCACTTCCATCAGTCATAGAACTTCCCCTCTCCTCCATTTGTTGTTTAACAGTTTCTAATTTTTCCGTCAACTTGTGAAGTTCTCTGTTTCTTTCCGCAACTCCTGTGCTTACATTTTTGTATGTATCCTTCAATTTTGAAAGCTGGTCTTGTAGGCTGCGATACTCTTCCAAAATGCTTTCTAGTTCTCTGTTGAAATATTTCTCTCTATTACTCACTTTATCAAGAGTGGATGTTATTTCTTTGTGTAATTTTTCTAATTGACCTTTAGCAATACCGAATGTATTATCGATGGTAGATTGGTGTTGTTTCATTTGTTCTAAGTGTGATCTCCAGTCTCTGCTGTCGTTTTTGACAGTTACTTTTAGCATTGGTAAAACTCTTTCCACCTGAAAAATATTTTTATTAAAAACAAGGATTTAGTTACTAAAATATAGCATGAATCAAGTATCTACTATACTACTCATAATGAAGCTGGTGTTGCTGCAAAGCTATCAAGCCAATTACACCATAAAAGAAACAGCATATACATAAAATATATAAGAGAATAACAAAATTGTAGAAATCTTGAAACAAAGAAAAAAAAAAGAAAGGAAAACCTCAGTGTACTATTATTGTTACCAACCCTTAGTAACGAAGATGGTATTTAAACCACAAATAAGGAATCTTCAAAACAAAAAAGTTTCATTTAGAAGTCTAATACTTTTCAATAATTAACAAAAATAAACATTAACTACTTACTTCCAATTTCCAAGTTTCCTCGTCAATATTTGACTTCAATTCTGTAACTTGTATTTCTTTCTTTGCTGGTTTTAGTTCATCTAACCGAAATATATTTTCTTCATCAGAATCATCTGAATATGCAGCTATCATCTCCTCCTCGATTCTGTCTAGATTTATTTCAGATTCGTCATCTAAAACTTCAGCTTCTTCCTCTTTCTCTTCAGGTGGTTTTGGTCTAGTAAAAAAAATTATTATTGAAATTAGAATTACTTGATGTATAAATTCAGTTCAAATGTTCAGTTGCATAAACTACATTATAAATGTAGCGATCCTACAGTCAGTGGGATCTTGTACTATTATATATTGCAATTTTAGTTTACCTTTTAAGTATGATGTTGTTTTTAGTAAGCGCTATATTTGTTAAGTAGTCAAGTATTGCCACCACATATTCACCAACACCTTGTTTTAGTTTATTGGAGAGAAATCAACTGCCATACCCTAAAAAATTACTTATTTAGACTAGTAAAATCAGTAAAATTCACAAAAATTATGACTATTATTTAAAACTGTATTATTTTAATTAAAAAAAAAAAAAAATATTTCTTGAAAGCGTAAATAAATAAACATCTTCTTACATACACTACCATGTTTTAATACTGGAGTTGCACTTGAAAACTTTCTCAGGTAAGTAAAATCTCAATATATTATATATACAGTAGACTCCCTCTTAAAACAAAAAATCTGTACTTGCATTTTTTTCCAACTACATAATGTGTAAATCATATTTTGAAGGATACCCCCCCTGTGGCTCAGTGGTAAGAGCGCCTGCCTTTAAACCTAAAGGTCGTGAGTTCAAATTTTGTTTATTAAAAAAATTAATAAATGAAAATAATTTCTATCCTTGTGTGATCGGTACTCACCAGAGGGACCGCAGACGTTCGGATACAATTAGCGTCTCTTAGCAAAGACAATGACGTCTACTTTGCTAAGTATCAAGACAATTACTCTACACACACAAACATTACATTAATAAACTTATCTTGATTGAGACTGGCTGAATGACAATTGTCCAAGCCAAAACACACACACAAAAAAAAATATTTTGAAGGATAATATAAACCATTGCTTCTGCAATTGGAAGAAGTCTGTAATATTTGACTGCTTTAAATTGCCCAGTATCATTATATCTATCTATTTTCTAAAGATGTGAAACAGTTGTATTTATTGTAAAGAAGTTTATTGCGGGGAGGTAAAAAGGGTATTTAATAACCACGGCCGGTCAAAAAGGTAAAAAAAAAAAAAGATTTTCGATCTTATTTTCTCTTGTTATAACCAAATTTGCCTCGCAATAGAGAGTTGTAGATCAATAGAAACTTCACGGGACATCTAATGTATCTCATTATAAGCGAAACCTTGTAATAACAGTGTTTGTTATAGAGGGAGTATACTGTATTTTGTTAAATTTATCTTGTAAGTTTTGGTAGCAACCAATGAAAAAATTCCTACTCTACCTTTCACTATATGTAGTTTTATTTAGAAATATAACTCTAGCTTACAAGAAGTAAACTAGAGTTTTCTAACCCTCTTAATAATAATTAGTAAATAAAATAGTATTTCTAAGTACTTGAATAAAGTATTACATTTTGTTTCACTTCATTTATAATCCTATCAATAGTCTCATTAGGGTCATCAAATTCCTGAGGATTTTCAAATGGTTTTCCATTTTTCCTAATCAACCATGCAGCTAACAATGAAAACAGATAAAATTGTTCCCCTGGATTTTTGGTTACTATGAAGTAATATCTAAAAATGATCGAAATAAATATTTTAAGAATCTTTATTTAGGTACCGATAGTCCTACTTGTGTATTGGTTTAATTTTAAGGCCACTTAAAAATTCAGACTCATAGTTTAATAATTTTAACTTGTCTAATAAATCTTCCATTTGCACATAAGAACTGAAAGACAATTCTTGGTCCTTATCAGATAAAATTCTGGTTTCATTTCGCATCATTTTTTGCAGATTTAAAATTTTTTGAAAAGTATACCTATTTGTTTTGATTGTTGGTTTGTTTGTAATCAGAATTTCTAATGTCAATGTCATATTTTTGACAAATTTATAGATCTTTAAAGTGATTAAAAAGTTGCTGATATTGTGGCGCTAACTTAAAGATTTGGAGCATTTGGATAAGTTCAATAACATTTTAAAAGACGCAAAACGGAAAGAAAATAAATATATGTAATGAAAATAAACGTTTAGCAAAATATCTTGTTAAAATGGACTAAATCAGTATGTTTGTTACTTTTAGGAAAGAATACACCACCCACATCAGTGGTGTATTCCTTGCTTTTAGATTTGAAACTATGCAGTGTATACTACTCCATAGCTGTTAGACAATTGAAGATACCATCAAAGAGTATAGACGCATATTTATGCGTCTATATTTTTTGATCTCATATTAATTTGTAAAAGTAAAAACAGTAATCAAAGTTCACTTAAAGTCTGAGTCGAGATGTTAATGACAACAAATAAGAAGATAGTCTATAATTTTAAAATGATCAAATTAAGAAACCATCTACCTTTTATACATTATTTAAAAATTAGTATTTATGTAAATTTTATTGACCAATTTAACAAACAAAATTATGGACATATTGTTTTGAAGCAATTTTCTTGTGACATCATATTACAATTTATTATTTTTATTGGAAATAAGCCACTATTTTATTTTAAATATTAAGTTTATTTTGACCAAAGTGCAAATCGAACCGTCAAAATAAACTGATTTTAAAGTAAAATTATAGCTTATGTACCTACACCTTGTACCCTTAGGCATTTCCGAAATTATTAGTTATATTAGTTTTAGTTCACTTCTAATAGATGGCGAAAGCAGTAGAAGGGTGTCAAAAACATTATAATAAAAACAAAGACAGATACACCAACAATGGCATGGCTCATCATCTGAATACGTTCGGATGTCATGTTTATTAAATTTTAAATAACATTAAAAATGTGAATTAAGTTAATACTATAGTATGAGTCGTTGTGCCAAAACAGTCGTAATACTTTTATTTGTTTTTATTTGTAGTACGTACGTATTGTCGTTGCTTTCGGGTTTCGGAGAAAAGTTCTTTTCTGGGGAATTCAATGAAGTAGAGATCTGGCTAAAACAAAATCAACTGGAACAATATACTGGATTGTTTAAGCAAAAGGGTAAGATTTTTTACATTGTATATCATTTTAGTGCAGAGGCAATGAAAAAATTGCTTTCAGTTTAAGCTTTTTGACCCACTTGAAAATCATATGAAGTGTGCTTGAAATATTAATGTAAGGAGTTGCGTCATTGGAGTAAATATATACATGTTTTCATAAATCGTGGGCTTAATATTAAATTACTAGTGTCAACAGAATTTTAAATGATTTTTCGCATATTAAATATGTTTGCGTTTACATAAAGGCAACCTGCGATATTTATAAATGCTTATATTTGGTGTTGAAAATACCAGATATTCACGTTCCTTCAAGCGTCACAAAAGATGATTTTAAATTAATGTTTCTAAAAATTTATTAATGAGTCCTACAACATTTCATAACACAAATTTACACACTTTTTAAATAATTCATCTGCTGCCGATGTTTGATAATTGTTTAGGTTGATTTTTTTAAAATTTCACCTATCAACCACGAATGGTATTAGCAGAATAATAATTTTGTGTGAAATGTTTATTTGTCTTGTTAGTAAAGTCGACTTCATTGGATTTACAAAGTGTCGATTATCATATTCAAGCGATTAGGGCAAGGCTGCCAGGTCTAGGGATTTATCCCGAATCTAGGGATATTTCAGTATAAAAGGGACAAAGGGATTTTTTTGATATTTAGTGTAAAATCTAGGGATTTTTAACCGGCTCAAATATTTACCCACGTAGACCTATTATAATAACATTTTCTTTAATTCAGGTATAAAACCACTTCGTATTAACAGTATTAAATACACGATCTTTCATTACAACTAATTAAACTAACAGTAAACTACTTAAAGATTCTATTATCAGATGTCGCTAACTGTCCACGTTCTTGGAATCTTTATTTTATACTACCAAATAGATTTCTGTCAAAAGTAGATTCCTATATATTTTCAGAAAGAAGCAAATTCTGGAGCTGGAATTAGGGGATTTACAAAAGTCCTAGCTTTTATAAAATAAATAATTAGGGGATTTACAGTAGGAATCGGGTGATTTACAGGATTCGTGAAAATCAATAAATAAAATTCTATGCTTCACCGTTTCATTTCTCTTCAAGTTGTATTTTGTATTAATTTTATCAAGTAAATATGTAAAGAATACGTACGTTATTCCGTTTTTGTTAAATTTATTCAAATGATGGCTACTGTACTGTTTATGAAATAAAGGTACAATATTATTGTCTATTCGCTTAGCTAGGGCATATTTTGACAGACTCATTGTCGGAAACCTACAACACAACAATTCCTACTTCTCAGTATTAATAACTCAAGTATACTACTATTGCAGACTTCTTTCTTTGAAAAAAAGAAGAATTATTCTAAATAGTGGAGGTGTATACTAAACCCATCAAATTTTCCCTGTATAAATATAATATTTGAATTGTTACAATTTAAAATATTGTAGTAAATATTTGTATTATTCGCGTTGTTTACTTAATTTAATATAGTTTTATTGTTTTATTATCTTTGTTTAATTCTTTTGTTAGTTCTATTCAGTTAATTAGTTAGTTATATTTTAAATTTTATTATTATGGATAGTCAAAGTTTTCCATTTGTTCCATCAGCTAAGGCGTTGGTAAGTTTTTCTTAATAAATATGATAAAATGTTTTTTAAAAGTTAATATTTTTAGATTAGTTGTTTCTAATTTAATATAAACTTGTTTATACTTACATGGAGGTTTTTGTTGTTTGTTTGGGTTTATATGGCTGCAGACTACGGCCAGGACACTGAATTCATTCACATGTGGAAGATTTTAACATCCTCAAATGCTAATGAGCAAAAATTACTATTGAACCACGAATTTGCGTAGTCAAATTACTAATATTTGCTTTTAGCATATGGAAGTACACTTATTTTGTAAGATAATAAAACAACAGTTTATGTTAATGCTATCCAATGAACTGTTAATCTTTAATCATTGATTCCATCCTAGTCACAACATAAGGAACTTGCTGTCTTATTTAACCTCACTTTGACTTTTTAATTTTGTAGAATTTATTCCCACTTTTTTTATTTTGTACAATAAATAATTTTATTATTTGCTATCAATAAATTATACGGTGTAAATAAATAAATATTGATTATCGGCAAAGTTCTATTTTATTTACTTTTGTTTACATTAATATTGACTAAGAGCACGTATGCTTGGTTGTATAGTAATTTCCAGCCACTTCGAGTCTGTCAAAAAGTAACTAACTTCGCAAAAAAATAATTACTAAAATCACTACACAGTTCGGACTGGGAATAGCGAACCGGGTATAACAATTTTTTTATATCAATGTTATTATATTAGGCAACTATCAATACATCCCATAATTTTATTCAGAAATAGGCAACCATATATACATTTATTCCAATCTAGGGATTTCTAGGGATATTTAAATGTTCAATTTAGGGAGGACAAAAATTTTCACCTGGCAACCCTGGATTAGGGTACTTCCACCGAATACATATCAAATGAACATGATAATTTATGTTTAAAAAAAAAATCCTTGCAAATTGGCTGAGTTTTCATTCCGTAATTTGACGGCTCTGCCCACTGCACTTCCGAGAAGAATCTTGAAAATTGAAAATGTTATTTTCTATCCCTGTTGTATATTATATCGCAGTGGCGGCTCGTGGCTTTATAGACAAGGTCGGCAAGGTTTTTTGTCTCCTCAGATAAGTATACCGTCTAATAAAATGACTCTAGTCTACGTTGTTTGGAAGTAGCAAAATGGGTTATAACATCATCATAAAATTTATTAGAATTTTGGAGAGATTGTAAAAGTTTTTTTTTCTAGTGACATTTGAGACGAGCATGGCATTCTCTCTTGTTTCATGGTGTTTCGACAATACGTTTTGATTCTTTTGAGACAAAAGAAATCTCGTTTATTTGTCATATTACATTAAAATATTTGTATCAGCATATAAAACGTTTAATTCATTTTCCAATTTTATTTTATTAAAGAATGATGGATAATTTTTAATTAACCTGTTTAATAAATATCTTGGAAATTCCTTGGCGTAACTTTTAAATTTTGAATCGTCAAAGAGGTCACAAATTTGCAAATTTTCAAAATTCGAAAAACGAGTATCTATTTGCATAAAAATAGTATCCAAAATTTCAAAACATACTCGTTTCTCGAGATTTGTGTCTGTGTCATGGTTTTGTTTTTTTTTGGGAGGTTTGTCAAGCAGGACATCAAGCGAGTCCAAAACGTCACTGAATATATACTGGAAATTACTATCATTACGAAAATCTCTGAGATTTTGCACCAGTCTTGTTATTCTATTTTTGGAATGAATAATGTCAGTTAACTGATTTTGAACAACATTGAATATCAAATCGGTTTGGATTTGGAATTGGAATTGAATATCAAAAATATTTAAAAGTATGCTAAAAGAGTAATCATTTAATTAAAGTTTTCAAACCGATTGTTTCACGGATCGAGATATCATCACTTTCAAAATCGTCGCATTCAATAATAAAATCAAAAACTTCCAAAAGACGTTCACGAAAATCTGCTACATTAAAAACTAACCGAGATTTAAAATTCCATCGCGTCTGACAAACTGTTAGCATTTTTTTCAAAACAAATTGTTCTAAAACATTAGTCCGTTTAGGCGAGCTTGAGAAACATGAAACAAATCCACTTAAACTGACAAAAAAAAGATGAAATTCTTTAATTTTTTTTACATGTATCCTGCAAAACTAAATTCATTCTGTGCGTATGACAATGAGTGAATAAAGCTTACGGTGCAATAGTTTTAACTTTTGCCTGGAGACCATTCAATTCACCAGACATCATGGCAGCGCTGTCATAAGTTTGCATTACCAATTTATTTTTGATATCAAACAATTTTGATAGGCCCTTTAAAACACCAAAAATATATTCTGCCTTATGGCTTATACTCACGTCTGTAAAACCTAAAATCCTCTCATAGATATTACCATGTAACGCGTATCGAACAACAATTGATAATTGTGAATGACATGATATATCGGTAGTTTCATCTACTTCTAGTGAAAAGCAAAATGTAACTAATTGATTCTATTAATTAATTCTGGATTATGTTTTAGATACACCGCTAAATGTCATCAATCAGAAAGTAAATTAGAAATTTCCAAATCGTATTTCTTAAACATTTTTTTAAGTTCTCGATAATTATTTTCTATAATTGAACGAATGCTCCGATTCGTCGTGTCCCCTAAATGATAATTTCTGACAACTTAAAAAAATTACAATATCAATTAAACGACGTAAAACTGCGTGATTATTTTTATACAATTTCGTTATGTTTAATAGCATTTTCACGTTGGGCATTATCTAATGAAACATAGATATTTTGTTTTCCAAATAAACCTAATTTAATCTGGTTGTATGTATGATCTTTCGAAATATTTTTCTGTAAAGCCCTAAACAATTCCTTTAAATTATCGTAACCAGATTCACACCACGGATTTTGATGTTTGCCCCTATTTGTCGAAAATAAAATGCAAGACCAACAGAAAAGTTTGTTTTTTATTTCACTCCCGGTAAGACATGAGTACTTGCTGTACCAATTATCTGGAAATAATCTATTACTTCCCTTACCACCCGCACTAATATTTATAAGCCGGGACATTGTAGGCAAAGGACGCCACTTATTTTTAATAACAATTTATTGTTCGTATGAAACAGATGAAAACCCATTTTACAAAATATAATATACAATATCGTTTATCAATACTTACAGTTTCTCCCATGGCTTGCATTTTTTAGGTTAATTTACCTGAATTTGTTTACACTTTAATTTAAATAAATCCCAGAAAGAAAAGTTAGTTCGTGCACTCAATATCACTTCACTACTTAAGTTCTAAGTATCTATCCATCCCGAAATAACATTGAATCCCGCGCTCGCAAGGTACAGTTCGCGACCAATCGCCAATCCAAATGAAGCATCGGCAAATTTAAATTTGCCGTACTTGGTAATTGAATTCATATGAAAAGAAATGTATGTTTGGTTGCTCATCAACTAATACTCTGTTGATTTTTACATGTTAATCGTCAAGCTTGGGATCGGCTTGCCGAAACCCCGAAACCTGTCGTTTTAAGATTTCACGGAAGGGCAGGCGGAAGGATGTCTCCGATTTCGGATCATTAATTTGAAAAGTGTCTTATGGTTCCTCTACACATCGGCAGACGCGTCCGCGGACGACATCTACGTATGCATCTGGAGATGTGTAGATGGGGTAATTTGATCATCTGTTGTTTATATATCACGTCCGCGGATGCGTCTGCAAGATATCCGATTGTTGTCGGTTTTTTTAGCACAGATCAAAGGGTTTCGGTGCGGACGTCAGATATTGCGTCTCTCGGGAATTAACACAGACTGAGCGATTTACACAATTTACAGATGTGTGGTCAGCTTGTGATGATACATCTGCAGATGCGTCCACGGACGCCTCTGCGTATGTGTACAGGGATCACTTAACGCTCAGATTGGACGAATTCTTTTAAAAATCATGAATAAAATTTAGTTTGGTCGAATTGGTCGATCTTTGAAAAACCATGAATAAAATTTAGTCTTTATTATCTCACAGATTATTGGTTTTCCATAAGAGGCAGTTGAGGGGTGAATAATTACTAGGGTGGTATTACTAGGGTGGTAATAGTAAAATTCGTTAAAACCTAGCAGAATACGGTGGTATTTCAAAAATATATATATTTTTTTCTAATTTCGCTGGCTCAAATATTAAGCTAGCAGAAACGTTTCCAAATAAGATTGGTTTTATGGTGCAAGATTATCAGGGTGGTTAAAGTTTAGTAAATATTTAATAAACATTTTTTTATTATTATTAGAAGTAGAGAAGAGTGAATTTGAAAAAAGAAATTTTTCCCTTAATTTTGAATCTAACTTTCCATATGGGTACTTAACGGGTGACAAATTACTAAGGTGGTAATAAATTCATAAAAATCTAGCAGAGCACTGTGGTGTATCGGAAATATTTTTTTAATTCTACTAGTTTTAACAGGAAGCCAGCAAAATCACTTCCCATAAGGGTGGTTTGGTGGTGAAAAAATATTAGAGTGGTAATAAATGAGTGAAAAATAGGTAAAAAACATGCCATCAGCAAAAAGTTTTTTTCTGAATTCTGCTATCTTTAACCTTAACCAGCAGAATCGCTCTCATTAAGGGTGGTTTGGTGGTGAAAAATTTTTATGGTGGTAATAAATTAGTGAAAAATGGATAAAAAAATATTACGTAGGTTAAATTGGATTCCGCTCATTTGTCTCCGCTAGCTTAAGGGTACTAAAGGCCTATCTATCTGAAAGACCATTATTCAGTGAAAGAGTTTCTTAACGAATAACTGAGAAATTATAGTACGTTTATGTGCAAGTAACAAGTACAGTAAAACCTCGATATAACGGACCTCTAACGGACTTCCGATATAACGGACAAAAAATCCGGTCAAAGGTAAAAAAATAAAAACGTACTCTTATTTATGATATAATAACGCGTAGGTTTCTATGATATATGGGTGATTACCACGCTGGTCCACGCACCACCATTTATTTGTTGTGAATGAACACATTTGGTGTACGGCAGTAAATATGTTAAAATTTTTGCAATCCTACCCTTTAAATATGGACAAACGGAAAAGAATCAATGTAACGATCAATCAAAAACTAGAGATTCTACAAAAGTTGGAGTCAATATGGCATAAAAAAGCAAACTGTGTCGGACATAAAAAAAACAAGAGAAAAATAAATAAATTTGCATGTGTGATGAAGAAGAGAACAGCAATCTTAGAAAACGAATGAAATTGGCTCGTAAAACTTTACTGGAAGAAGCAAACTTAAAATGGTACGGCCAACAACGTTCCAGTGGGTTGCTGGTCCTGGCAGTCGAATTGAAATCTGCTGCGATTAAATTAGCAAACCATATGGACATACCATTCAGAGCAAGTGATGGATGGCTCTCGCGCTTTCGCAGAAGACACGGTATCATGAATAAAAGAATCTACAGCGAAGCTACAAGTACACCAAAAGAAGAAATATAACCTTTTAGGTAAAAATTAGTGGAACATATCAATAACGAATTATGAAAAATCCAATTCTAGACGAAAAATCAGCAAAGACAGGGTATCGGCACCGCTTTGTGTTAACGCCGATGAATCGCATAGATTGACTCCTGTAATGGTTGGCAAACCTCTTAAACCTATAGTTTTAAAAGATATAATACATCAGCCGCCCGTTTCATATTATAGCTCCAAGAAGGCATGATTCACCTCGTTTTAGACAAAAAAAAAAAAATATATCGCTTACTCAACCCATGGATCAGGGTAAAATTTCGACAAACAAACGAATATGTCGCAGACGTTTTTAGACGAAGTAATGGTTGTATTGTACGATGGAGATAATGCAGAAGATACAAGAGGGTAGTGTACCTTGCAAAACTTAAGGTCTTACAATTTAAAATCAATAATTTTTAATTTTGCTGCAGCATGGGAGGAAGTGAAAGAGCAAACATTAAAAAATGGTTGGAAGAATTTGTTTGATGGTATGGAAGTTACTGATTTCTGTAGGACAATACATAATAATGCCGGAGAACATGTAGCTGAGGAAGATGTTTTACAATGGCTAGAAGTAGATTTAGGATACCCTGGGTATAATATCATGATTGAAAGTTAAATAGCCGCAGATGAAGATATAAACCTAAAAAATGAGAATGGAAGTAAAGATAGCAAAAAAGACGACAAAACAACACTGCCAAAAATGAAGTTATCAGAAGTAAGATCGCATCTCGACGATCTAGTAACATTTTACTAGTAGTATTTTGGGCATTTTAGAGAATTGATCATAACAGAACAGCAAACATCGAAGGGCAAACGAAACTTGATTCCTTTTTCAAAACATGATTACCGAAAACAAGCGTGTCGATATAAACCGCAACGTCACTTCACGACGAACTTCCGACGACAATTAAATAGAATATTGTTTGTATTTTGTATTTTTTATATATACCTAAATACAGTGTACATACATATTTAAAAAAAAATTTTGATTTATTTTGAACATATTTTTATATACGGACTTTCGGCTTTAACGGACACCCCGTCCCCCCAAGTAGTCCGTTATATCGAGATTTTACTGTATTTTTATATTATATTTGGGTATCACATGCAGCAACTTAAACTTATTAGTTCAAAGGTTTTATTGTGCAATTTGTAATTTATTTAAATGTTGCATTAGATTGTCTAGTTTATTATCTTTTATTTTGTGATATTGACGATTTATGTAATTTTAGTAAATTTTAAATTGTTATTGCTATTTTTTTTGACTTGTTGTAAGCTTTGACCATAAAATTGTATAATTTTCAGTGACAATAAAGCTTATTTCTCTTCTATTCTATGACATAGTTAACTTAGACATGCCACAAAAAAACAGTTTCAGAAACTTTTTATATACATTTATAATGTAAGTAATTATACCAATATCAGTTTCCAGAATTCATTTTTTCCATCGATCAATTCTTCAAATATTTGTCGTAAAATAATCCGCTGCAGAAGGTGTTTCATCTTTTGGGGAATTTTTATTCGCATGCTGCTTTCTTTTTGTTTGCCTTCTTTTGACGTAGGCTGAAATTGTTCGATATCCTCCGCACCAGCCTCTCGCTGTTAATGTTTCATCATCAATCTTGGTCGCCCCTACACCTTTGAGTCATTTTCGTACATATCTTCAGTATCGATTGGTTTTTTATGGAAATGTTTAGTGCTACGATTCGTTTTATTATCACGTAACTTTAGGAGATCTTAATATACAGCTATATATTATTACATTATGCGAATTCACAGCTGAAAATAAATATAGTAGAATCTCACTAAAATGATACTCTTAAAAAACGGAAGGATGGCGGGTTATTGGAATGTTCGGAGTACTGGATTGTATAGAAAAAATTATAATAAATAAAATAAAGTATTTTATAAAGGGAATAGGTACAACGTATGTATACGAGTATGTGTTCAAGTTATACACGTTTTATTGTAACTGTAACATAACTCACATTTTAACTAA
>OU898278.1:161564800-161648527 GCA_918026665.1 Diabrotica balteata
ATATATATATATATATATATATATATATATATATATATATATATATATATATATATATATATATAATAGTTTTAGAGCAAACCTGAGCAACGTAATGATTAGATCAGGAATATGGTACCCAGATACAGGCTTAACGTACCTTTCCAAGTGAATAACGCAACGGTATAACAGTACGGTGTCAGTAGCTTCCTTAGAATTTCTTGATGTTCTGTCAATATATTCTTCTGCTTATATCCACACATTGTTGATCTCGGTTATATATTATATTATATTGCAGTCATGTCTATTTTGTATCTATCTGGTTTGTTTAGGAGATTTTGGAGAGAATGTTTATATTGTGAGTGTAATTGTCATTTTTATTATTATTCTAAAATATCACATGGCCCGACCTTTCAGTATCGAAGCTATATATGCTGATGATATTATATTATGCTGCCAAGGCAGAGTCACAGCTACTACCACCAGCACTTGCTACAAAATGCAATAAACAAAATACACACCTGGTCTACGCGTGCTGGATTTGTGTTTTCAGCTCCTAAATCCAAAGTAATTCCATAAAAAGCCATAATCCACCTTCTAAAAGTCTAAACGGACTTCGTTTACAGTTATTTGACACTTCTTGGTATCACCTTTGAAAAAAGCTTACCCGGAGACAGCATATTGAGAAACTTAAAGGAAACTGTACCCAAAGAATCAATTTACTTAAATATCTTGCTATCTTCTCTTGGGGAGCTGATGAAGAATCTCTCCTTAAAATATTTAGAGCGTAAATTTGCTCTAAGCTAGATTATGGTAGTATTCTTTATACGGATCTAGTATCTCCCTACTAAAGTCTCTTACACACGATTCAAAATACATCCCTACGATTATGCCTTGGTGCTTTTACATCAAGCCCCACTGAAAGTGTTTGCGTTGACTCTTCAGAGCCACCACTCCATCTAAGAAGGCAGCAGCTTCTACTTTCATACTTTGTAAGAATATCAGCAAACCCAAGTAACCCGGTAATAAATCTAATCAATCCCATCAATCTTTCCAATACTATTTCTATTTATACCCCCAAGACAGCTCAATGGATGCACAATCTTCCAATTTTCAATACGGATTTATGCAGATTCGACAAAACAGAAACCCCAAACTCAATCCTTAACATAATTTGATAAAATTTTATACACCCATGGGTCCAAGAATGAAGACTGTTGGGGCTCCGCTATGTCCATACTGACGACGACAATAAGCTCTGTGCGATTGCCTAAAAGTTGTAGTATCTACACCACATAATTATATGGAATACTCCAAGCATTAAAGACTTCAATCCATCCTACTTCAAATGAAAGCATAAAAATCGCCATTTGTACTGATTCTCTTTCCTAATTTTAAATTATAATTAAAATAATAAAAAAAGCTTTCTTTTATTATTTTAATTATAATTTCGAAGCTAACACGCGTGTTTTTCCATTTTTCCATCACCGTAGTCTAGTTTATCTGTTTTGGATGACTGCTTCTTTTTTGGGCAATTGTTTCAAGATTTGTCCTGTAATTAGCGTAACAACTATATCTCGTTGTTTTATAAGTTACTGTGTCTACTGCTGTGTCTATTCAGTACCCATAACATTTAATTTTATTGATTTTTTCGCGTTAAACAAAGTACGAAAACTATTTTTTCTGATGTTGCTTATTTATCAAACACTAAATGTTCGTTAATATTTTTCCGTTCCTAATTGTTTTTAACACTAGTCTTATCATTCCATTAGTAATAATTGAATTTTGTTGATATTCATGCAACTGTCGTCCAAACAAGGTCATATTTCATATGATTCATGAGGCCATCCCCATAGCTGTCTCCAGGTCGCTAGGCTGACACTAGGGGATGCTTGTGTAAGCGTGCCAAAAGAAGCTTTTGCCGGGGGTGTACATCGCGCAACTCACCCGGTGCGTGGTCTAGTATCCCGGGAAACGAACAAAGCTTTTCCCACTGCAGCAACGGTTAGTATCCCGACACCGTCCCAAGCTGGAGCATGCTACCCTTCGAAAGAAGTCGTTCGAAATTCGTCCGCGATTCTTTTTCTTTTTATACCTTTTGTTATGAGTTTTCTTTAATTTTTTGAAAAATATTGACCTGCTTCTGAATACGGCTTTTGATCTGGGTGAGTCTGTACTAAATATCTAGAACATGTAAGTTGTGAAAAATGTTTCAAAACGTATAAAAATATGCTATGAGCGGAAGTTGCTTAATTGACTGGCATATTCAATAATAAAATCAAGAAACAATTAAATATTTACAAATAAATTAAAAAATTAAAATTATACGTAGTTTTAGTTTTTGTATGGGAAAAGACTTGAACTTTTAATTAAAAAAAAAAACAACAAAATTACTTTCCGCTCATTGTTTCTAGTGTTACCTAGGTGTATATATTTTAATATTGTTTATTACTAAAAATTAAATCATCTATTTAAATTAACATACGTCAACTGTAGGTAAAAAACAATTGGGGACATAATAATTAGCATGACTGCATAACGGTTTTTTAACTAACTCATTAAATCAATTATTTCCCAACAAATTACGTTGGGCCCCATAAATATAAAAAGTACATAATATAGTCCAGAGTAATAAGGTTTTTGTCGTGATACTCAAAAAGCCAGGGTACTGAAAGGATTTCTTTATGTATAATACTTCTACAAAACATGTTCTAACCATTCTCTGCGCGAGATTTATTTTTTATTTATAAATAAATTAGTGTAAAAAAATGTATTTTGTGTCGTTTTTATTTTATCATTAAAAAACGTTACGCTTTGAAGCTTTATTGGCATAAGTATCTATCTTTTAGAACATGCAAAAAGCTTTAAAATGACGATTTCCAAAAAATTATATACGTATTTGTTGCATAGTAAAGGGATCAACATTTTGAAAGAATTAATTTAATTTATTTATAACTATTGCAAAAATTGTTGTAAAGTTTTGAAATTTTCCTCAAAAGCTGTAGCGGGATAAGATGATCAAAAGTGACCCCGCACCGATCAGCACCGCGACTTCTGCTTTTAATAAAGCATATAAGAACATGACTTCATACAAATTTTTAGCTTCCCAGAGCCCATAGAACCTCGTAAATCTAAAAAAGAAGGTTTTTTTCGACTTAATTTTTTTCTGGACGCAATTTTGCATTAAAAAATCTGAAAAAATTCATTAATATGTATCGTTCGAATACAAAATAGCCTGATTTTTTTTCAAATTTTTATACTGAAAGTTGAGCTCAGGAAAATTCATTGAAATTTTTAATAATTTTTTAGGTTATGTTAAAAATTTTTGGCTAACTTTAAAATAGTAATTTTTTATGTATTTCGTGTTCGTTCTTTAAAATGGCTAATTCAGAATTTTCAATTTCTGAACGGAAAGCATCAAAAATTTCAAAAAAACTGATTTTTTACTCATTTATTTGCATATAACATCAAAACTCAGTTGGTAATTCAACATTTTTTAACATTTTTCTTCCACATTATCAAAATCTATTGTAAAAGTCCCCATTTAACTCTTTCATAAAGATAAAATTCGAGAATATCACGTTTTTTATCCTTTTCGAACTTTTTTTAACTTACCTCAAAATCAGATAGGTAGATGTATGCTTTTCCATCTATTTTCTTACGGGCTATGAATCATCGTTGTTAAAATAATCATTTTTAACTCACAAATTCTCAAATTGCGAAAAGATCGTGTTTTCCAATATTTTCCTATTTTATTAGCTCATAACCTTAAAATCTAGTAGTTAAATGATCGAATTTCCACTGCACCCTTCAATTTTGTTATACCACTTGTCTTTTTTTCTTAAATACTCAAAACCTGAAAAAACTAATTTTAAGCATTATTTGACTCGTTAATTGCATAAAGTGATATATCTCTAGGATCATCTCAATAGGACAAGAATATTATTAGTATTTTTTAAATATTTGATAGATTCGACCGTACCTTGATGGAAATTTATTTTATCAAAAGACTGATTTTTTTTTTTTGTACACACTTATGACAAGTCGAAAGAAAATGTAAAAAAGTATTTTTGAAGTGTGTATATTTTAGGCAATTCCTAGCTGAGCGCTTTCGGCTTTACAAAGCCATCATCAGAGCTATGGTCAATTTTTTTAAATACCACTACAAAGGAGAGATCTCATTTCCTTATATTTCAAAATTATGATTTTTTTTGAAATTCTTAAAACATATAAAAAAACATATAAAAAACCGACACTGGACTTCACAAACACGTTAAAAAAACTGGCTTTAAAAACACGTTAAAAAAACTGGCACGTTAAAAAAAAATTGGCTTTGTAAAGCCGAATTCATTTTATGTAACAATAAAACACTGAAAACTTTGTTTTCAAATTTCCACAAAATTTATTTTAACTTCTTATCACTACAGCTATTTCGGCTGATTGGCTTTCTCAAGTGATCTATTTTTGGCATGCGTTTACACTGTATCGTCTCTAATGAAATAGGTTGAGGAGGGGAGAACTGTTTCTCTCAAGTTGGTCATTCAGAATTATATCTGTGTTTTTTAATTTGTTGATTTTCATAGATTCTAACAAGGATAGCTTAAGGCCTTTATTTTGAATCTGAAGAATTTTAAATTCGTCGTTAAAAGAATGATTGTGATCTAGAAGGTGAAGTGCGTATGTAGAATCTGTTTTTTTATTATCGAAAGCCCTTTTATGTTCTGCTATTCGTTTATTAAAGTTTCTACCCGTTTGACCGATGTAAGTTTTTATGCAGTCGCCACATTTAAGTTTGTACACACCACTGTGTAAGTGTTTTTTATTTTGGCTCTTGTTATTTTTGATATATTTGCCTTGGTTGATATTTGTTCGGAAAGCTGGTATTATTCCTTTCTTTTTTATGTGTTTGGCTATTTCTGTTGATATTTTGCCTTATATGTAATCTAGCAGAAGGTACTGGGTTTTTTCTCTGGTGGTGGAAATACAAATTTTAGGGCTTTCTTGTGTAGTTTTTGATTTAACATTTTATTAATTGTTTGTTCGTTGTATCCGTTGTTTACTGCTATTTGCTTGATGATATTTAATTCTGTCTCAAAGTTGTATTTTGACATCGGAATTTCTGTTAATCTCTGTAACATACTATGATAGGCTGCCAGTTTATGTTGTGTTGGATGAGATGATGAATTGTGTATAGTCGCCATGACTTCTCCATATTTCATAAACCTACCCATACTGACACGACTATACACAATTCATCATCCCATCCAACACAACATAAACTGGCAGTCTATCATAGTATGTTACATAGATTAACAGAAATTCCGATGTCAAAATACAACTTTGAGACAGAATTAAATATCAAGCAAATAACAGTAAACAACGGATACAACGAACAAACAATTAATAAAATGTTAATAACTCTTAACTGTCTTTTCCGTTTTATTATGAAATTGTTATACAATAGGTTATTTAAATTAACAGTTTAAACATTTAATTGCATTTTAATCCTCATAATTATTCTCATCTATGACTGATTCAACATCAGATGTAAAAATGTCTGATAGAATTTTTGTTGGTGTTATGATTCTCGATTTATATCTTGAATTACTGAGATAATACATGAGTGTTGCTATATGAAAACACGAACCCACAGTGTGTAACCCATTTGCACATGCGTGGCGCAAAATACCACCGTATCCAATTGAATCAGGTTTATACTCAATGTAGCATTTATAGATCTTACTGCTTATATGCCTGGATCTTATCGGTACTTTAATAATATTTGGTTTCATTATTACTATCATCCATCAACTCAGCAAATAGCAAATCGCTTGACCTAACTGATAGGTTCCCGATAAAAAATTTTGAGGTCCCTTTCAGTCATCTCTGGAAAGTTAATGATTTCTTGCAATGTCAGCTTGGTCGTTATAGTAGGACGTTTTGACCACCTGGCTGTCTCAGTTTCTAATGTTAAAGTATTCTCACCTTGATTTAATTTTAACATTTGTTTTGATTATTATATCCTGTAACCCATCATCATTTTGATCACTATTCAAACGCTAAAACTCAAATTCTTGATCTTGTGATAACAAAAACAATATATAATTACATGCTCTAACATACAAATATTGATACATATCGCACTTTGATAATTTGAGTTCGAGGATATCGTAAATGATGGCGGACTCATACGCGCGCCTATGTGATAACTTTAATATATTTGATTCTTTCGATACTTTTCCATGTGATTGATAGTTTTCAAGATCTTCGATAATATTGCAATGGATTTTAGAACAGGATTATTTGATAATAAGGCTAAGACAGTCAAAGCGATACGACTGCTTTCGTCTTAGTGTCGCATTCGTATCGTTTTCGTGTCGCCATCGCCGTCGTATCGCTTTGACTAGTGTTAGCCCATAGATTACGATACGCGTGCCTATAGGATATATGGCAATTCTAATATTCAACTCTAAACTTCGATTTGACCAACCACTTCGAAAATTTCAATACGACTCGAGATTTTCGATGTTAACTCGCAACGGATTTTAGGACAAAGGGATGATATATCCCTAAGGCGTGCTTTATTATTATCTAGTAACTTATTTATTTTGATAAACTAGACTATATGTAGGCAATATGCGTTATCAGCCAAGGGTTGCGCACAAAAAGTGATATACGATTAAAAGCAGAGATAAAAACAATTGTTGAGGAAGGGTCAATCATAAAGCTATAGGTTTTTTTCAAGTTTTGGCTATTTAAGAAAAAAAAGGCAAGTGGTATAACAAAATTGAAGGGTGCGATCAAAAATACGCGGAAATTCGATCATTTAGCTAATAGATTTTAAGGTTATGAGCCAATAATGTGGGAAAATATTAGAAAAACACGATTTTTTCGACATTTAAAAATTGTAGTTAAAAATGATTATTTTAACAATGATGATTCATATGCCCGTAAGAAAATAGATGGAAAATCATATATCTCTATCTGATTTTGACGTAAGGAAAAAAAAGTGCAAAAAGGATAAAAAAACATGGTATTTTCGAATCTTATCTTTATGAAAAAGTTAAATGGGGACTCTTACAATAGATTTGGATAATGTGGAAAAAAATGTTGAATTACCAACTGAGTTTTGAGGTTATGTGCAAATAAATGATTAAATAATTAATTTTTTTGATTTTTTGATGCTTTCCGCTAAGAAATTAAAAATTCTGCCTTGGCCATTTAAAATAATAAATGTTAATAAAATTATTAACATAACCTAAAAAATTATTGAAAATTTCAATGATTTTTCCTGAGCTTAATTTTCAATGTAAAATTTTTTAAAAAATCAGGTTATTTTATATTCGAAAGATACATCTTCATGAATTTTTTCAGATTTTTTTAATGCAAAATTGCGTCCAGAAAAAAATAAAGCCGAAAAAGGCTAATTTTTTTGATGGAAGGACAGCTTATTTGAAGACTTAAATAAAAAAATAATATGGAGAATTATAAAAAAGCATTGGACAGAAATGAATGAAAGGAAATGGTTAAGAAATAACACAGAATACGTATGTTATACGTTATATCTGTATGTGATTATGTGTGTTTCAGAACACCAAGTATGAGATCGCATAGCTTAGTTAGGAGAAAATAGGCTAAATCTGCATTCGTATTTTGTGACAAATCCTGACGTCTCAGACATTTTATGATACCATTTTCTTGTTTTTGGCCCATCAAATTAAGACACCAATTTTGCTTCAAATCTGTGTAATGACCAAAACTGTTTAAAAAATTTTACCAAAACCAAAAATTTGTTTAATTATCCTTAGCTACGAGCTATTCTCATTTCAAGAGATATTTTTATCCTCTTTTTTGTGGATCAATATCACATCACTATACCAGTAAGCTTCATTTTTATATAACTAAAATACCCCTAGTATGGGACATTTTCATTCTATCGCTTTGGTATTGTCACATATCAAAAATTAAAACGATTTCATTGATAGATTGTCGGCTGTCAAATTTTCTAATCTGATTACGTCGGTCGACCGCTTCACGTATCCCTAAAATAATTAAAGTTGGTTTTCCTGTAGGACGAATTGTTTCAGATTGGATTTAATAATGCTTTGAGCACGTATGTCAGTGGAAACAGATTTTGAATTATATGCACATACGTTAGGATCTCGCTTATGTAATAGATATTATTTAACGAGCATGTCATTATAACTATTATTTATTAAGGTGAGAACCGTATGAATAATGGCCATTGTATTCGAGTAAAATACAATACGTGGCCCACGACTGTTACTTATTTGTGATAATACTTTTATTGTACAAATATATTAACAATATCTTCATTATTTATATCATAAAAAACAATTAGTATAGTTCAATATTAAGACCGTCTAGAATACTAAAAAATTACATATTTTCAACAATTTTTATCATAGCTTATCCACTATATATGGCAATTAAACTTTTTTTTATTATTATAAAACTTTTGAAGATTTGAATTTTTTTTCATCGTTCCTGTAATTTAAAAGTGGCGCCAACAATTTTTCGTCTAAAAATGACTGCTCCATTACTGACATTACTTTCTGGAACGGCAAATCTGAAATATATTCGAAAAGAGTTTTAAAAAATAAGTACCCTTACGTGATCTCTTTGTCAACCATTTTCCATCAATTCCTGAATGTAGGTCTCTCCCAATTGCCTCAATCTTTCTCTATATTGCGCCAATCTAATCCACTGTTTGCCTGCCACTGCTCGTATGTCATCTACCTATCTTTTTTGAGATCTTCCCGTGCTTTTTGTTGTTGTCGTTGGTCTCCATTCTAGAATTCTTCGTGTCCACCTGTTGTTATTATATCGGGCTGCGTGACCTGCTCAGCGCCATTTCATTTTTGTCATTTCTTCCACAATATCCATAATCTTCGTTCTACGCCTTATCTCGGTGTTTCTAATCTTGTTCTCTCAGTGATATTCCAAGCATGATTCGTTCCATTGCTCTTTGCGTTGTTTCTAATTTTTTTAGCAGATTTTTTGGCAAGGGTCACTGTCTCCAAGCCGTAGGTACAAACTGGTAGTATGCATGTGTTATACAGTTTTTTCTTTAAGTTTACAGGAATGGAGGTGTTTTCAAGATATATGCTAGTTTACCGAAAGCGCCCCATGCCAGTTGTATTCTTCTTTTCAGCATCTTTTTTTGGTTTTCCTAGTTTGATGACATGACCTAGATATACATAATGTTCAACATTTTCTATGGTATGATTTGGTATTGTTATATTTGTCTGGTCTCGACTCAGTATTTTTGTTTCACTGTAGTTCATTTTTAAGCTTACCGCTCCTGAAACTACATTTAATCATAACATATCATTTTTGGATATTATCGGCTATTAAAATTATGTCATCTGCGAATCTAAAGTGGTTTAAGTATGATCCGTCGACGTTGATACCCTTGTTGTTCCATTCTAGTTTCTTAAAAATGTCTTCTAGAGCAAAGGTAAATAAATCATGAATGTGTTGCTTTTGTGAGTCCATTTCAAATAGGTAAAGAAATAATAAATAAGACTTACTCACAATCAATTTAATTTAACTGCTCAGACGACCAGTTTCGCTTTCTACAATATGCAAAGCATCTTCAGGTCTCGATACAAAGTTAAATAAATGCTGAAATAATAAAAAATAATAAAAAAAAAATAAAAATAAAAAAAATAAAAAACTCATATTAGGGTGTTGTCTAATTAAAGATAAACAAATTAGATGTTATAAATTACAATAATTATGCCAATATTACATGTTTGTGGTTTTTCAAAATGAATAAAAAGGAATAAAAAGGTCTAAAAGTAAACCTAATATGAGTTTTTTATTATTTCAGCATTTATTTAACTTTGTATCGAGACCTGAAGATGCTTTGCATATTGTAAGAAAGCGAAACCGGTCGTCTGAATAGTTAAATTAAATTGATTGTGAGTAAGTCTTATTTATTATTTCTTTACCTATTTCAAAGGTAAATAGTTTGGGAGAGATGGTGTCTCCTTATCTTACTCCCCGTTGTAGTCTTATGAGATTAGTTTTTGTTCTTTCGTCCAGCTTTATCTGCATGGAGGCATTTTCATATATGTTTTTAATTATGTTAGTGTATCTTGAATCTCTACGTGCATTTTCTAGATATTCAGGCACTGCCCATAATTCGATGGAATGCTTTATCAAATTTACAACATCCGTTTAAGTTGGAGATACTGCAATACTTACAATTTTCACTGGGTTATAATCTGTAGCAGAAATAAATTATTACAAATAAAAAAATATCATTTTAAATGAAACTATACATAGAGGTTAACCCTTTAAAAAAAACCAAAAAAAATCTCAAATATGATTAGATATTTACCAAATGTCAAAGATAGTTTTAACTGTCATATGTCAATGCTAAATCTTAAAACTGAGAACAAATAATATGACAGCATGCTAGGCAACGCCCTAACACATATAATTTTAATTATTATAATTTCTTAAATTGTTATGAAAGCAATTATTATTATAAAAATGTCTATCTTTACTTTAAAAGTTCAAACAAAATTACCTGGGTTTCACTAACTGTTACTTTTACTTTAAATTTCTGAGGTTCTGGAATTATACTCTCTGCCACACGAACAAATTCATCTTCGAACTATGAAAAGTATTTTGAAACGGCTTAGGCTTTAAAAAACTGGAACACATATGGGTACTTTTCAGAGTTGTTTTAAACGCCGTTTTACAAATATCTGAGATGAGAGACGGCTTTACAAATAAAAAACAGTGATTACTCCTTCAAAATTGACAAATTACATTGAGTAAAGATAACTTTTTTCCAACAAATTTTCCATGGCCAATCTTTTAATCCTAAAACTTGAATTTTCTTTGACCTCGATCTGTGTACCTGCGTCTAACGTCTCTTTAACCCACGTATCAATCCAAGGAACGGCCAACCCAAAATTCTTGTCACACATGTTTCTCATCATATCGTAAAATGACCTTGAATCATTCCCAACTTTTAAAATTTTAAAACTAATACGTATAATACAAATAAATCTAACCCTATTTAACGTCGCAGTTATTACTGGAATTTGGATTTTTTTCTTTACATCACAATATACGCCCCTTGGCATAGGGGCGTACTAGAAAATTTTTTATTACTTGAATATTAGATAGTTTTTAAGGAATTCATTATGCTACACATTCGAGTAGAATACAATACTTTGTCCACGACTATTACCTATTTTTTTTTCGTCAAATTGTTGTAAACTATTAGAGAGAAAACCAAACCAAATAAAATGCATCAAGCATGCATTTTATGCAAAATACATTTATTAAAATCGAGCGACTAGATCCGGAGATAACTGTCTACCAGTTCTAAAAACGTAGTTTTTTTCAAAATCTTTTATCTTTGGTTGATTTTAATAAACCCTAATACATTTCATCTGTTTTGGTGTTTATTTGATAGTTAACCACAATTTGACAAAAAAAATAATAATGAAATTTTTGTGACTGAAAAAAGGTCTATTTTTTCGAATGTTCGCCATTTTGTTTTGTTTTAAGAATTTTCAATTTTCTGATAAACGATCACGTAAGGGCACTCCCTTTTTAAAACCCTTCTCAAATTTTATGTTTCAGATTCTTGTATGTAGGCTTTAAAGCCTGTTTCTTCTTCAATATTTGCCTCCTAAATTGTTTAAATTTTCGCACCAGCTTTTTCTTGGTTGCCAATACTTCTTCCTTCATTTGGTGACTTATCTCGTGCTATTCGTACTATTCTATCCTCTGCCATTCTACTGAAGTGTTCGTTCCACTCCTGTTTTCGTTTTGTCACCCATCCATTTATGTCTTCTATATTGTTTACTATATTCTCTTGTTATGTTTTCGCTTCTCTCCCTATCCAACAGAAAAGTCTGTGGAAAAGTCTGAGACTTTGCGGGATTGGGAGAAACTGCTTTATAGATTCTTGTTTTTGTGTTTTGTCTTAGGTGTTTGTTCTTTCAGATTGTGCCATTAAGAGATCCCGCCGCTTTACTTGCTTTTAAGCTCTGTTGTACTTCTTCTTCAAAATCTCCGTAGCTAGTTATATCTATAGCTATATATCTAAACCTTGCTTCCTGCTTTATTATTTTCCATCAATTTCGATTTTACATCGTAGTAGGTATGTAGGTGGTGTCATACATTTGGTTTTTTCTGCTGATATTATCATATTGTATTTATTAGCTGTTGTATTAAAGATATGTGTTAATCTTTGGAGCTCGTCTTCTGTCTCGGCCATTAATGCTGCGTCGTCTGCATAACATTTGGATTTCTTTGTTCCCCATTCTGTAACTATGACATTTACGTACTGATTGTATTATTTTGTCCATTATTATATTAAAGAGAAGTGGGCTTAACGAGTCACCCTGTCTAACTCCGCCTTGTACTGTTATACATTGTGTTAGTTTTTACATTTATCTTTACCTGTATTCGATTATGGAGGTAGATGTTTTCGATGGTTTGTATAATATTGATTGGTATGTTTCTTTTATACAGTAGGTATAAGACGTCTTCGACTTGGATGCGATTGAAAGCCTTTGTCAGGTCTATAAAAGATAGATATGCTGGTTTATTGTACTCGATGGCCTTTTCTGTGATTTGTCTTAGTACAAATATAAGCTACGCAAAATCTTCCGGATCGGAATCCTTGTTGTTCATCTGATAAAGTTGTTAGTTTATTGATTTTGTTGGTTAGGACTTTTATGGTAAGTTTATGTGCGGTGTTCACTAGATTTATAATTCTATAATTTTTGGGGTCTTCTTTATCTCCTTTCTTGAACATTGAAAAATCTATTATATTTAAAATTATCAATTTTATTTAAAATACACGAACAATAGAAAAATAAACAGAAGAAATAATAATAATATAATATAATAATATAAAAGAAATCTAATTGCCATATTAATAGTAGCGTAATTATTTTTAATGATGTTAATATGGCTTGTGTGCCATTTTGAATAATGATGTCATTAGAAAATCACCCAAAAATTTATTGAGAGTATGGTTATATGATTCAGAAAATAATTGGGTATGGTGCCGACTTTTCACGTGCACCGTTTGTAAAATTCAGATTCGTTGCCAAATCGGGTATCCATTTCCACGAACTTTTTTATATTTGAAACATTTTTCTATATTATTATGTTTCTGATATTTAGTAATATAAATTTTGCTAAAAATAGACAAGTTGCCAACACAAAAGACTAAATTTATTATTTCGATATTAAGTACATGCTTCTTATAGATATAGTTTTTTACAGGTTATATAATTTTGATTTTTATCATTTCTCCAAAACTTCATCATATGCGATAAACCATTCATTACACTTAAACTTGGTAGCATTAGTTTTTATTTGCCCATTCTTATCTGTTATTCTCGACGTTTGTGGGTCACCACCAAACTTATGCTCACTATTCTTTTGTAAACTCTTAGTTCAAAGATTTCCAACCTATCTGTATTAGCCTCAGTATCAAATAATCTTGTTGCTGTTTGCAGAAATACCAATAGATCAAAGCAAATTGTAGGACCAATAGAATAGAAAATTATTTGATCGGAATTGTTTTATCTATCCAGAGAACTCTACTGTCGCTGTATCTCTGAAGTAGATATTTCTTCTTCTTCTTAGCCTTTTATGGTTTATTTTTGGACATAAGCGTTTTTCAATTCCTTCCCTCGATCTCTATTCTGAACAGCATACTTCCAATTTATATATATTACGGGATCCAACTTGTAAATACAATACATTTGGGACACGGCTATCGCCGTATTCCTGTTCTTCTCTGCCAATCCTCCCGATCCAAAGCATGCTATTCCTCCACACCTCTCGAGTCCATTACTCTTCTAATTCCTTCATTCCATGAGCGTCGAGGACTACCTCTTTTTCTTCTTCCAGGGGGCTACCACCTGTGAAGTTTTTGGGGCCAACGTTCGTAAGGCATTCTCAATAGGTGTCCCAACCATTTTAAACCTATTCTTTCTATTCAATGACCGTTTCTGTAGCATTCATGTTATTTACTATAGATTTGTTGGTCTTCCATTTAAGCCTTGATATTCTAGCACTTCTTCTCAAGTAATCGGTTTCTCCTCAGCCGTTCTTATCAATGAGTGCACTTAAATATTTCAATTTTTCCACTTGTTTGATTTCCACGTCCTCGTCTATCAACACTTCAAACTTTGCATCTGAATTGATAACATATTCTGTTTTCTTCATGCTGACTTGTAACCCCCATTTTACATATTCTCTGTATAGACGCTTTATCATAAATTCTAGTACATAAGAATCTTGAGCTAGGACGATTTAGTCATTCGCAAAGTTCAGGGAGAACAGTACGTCATTTCCTATGGAGATTCCCGTTCTCTGGCAGTGGTTTTTCCAATTTTGGAAGGCTGCCTCAATATATAACTTAAACAGTAAGGACGAGATAGTGCATCCTTGTCTTAGTCCTTTAGTTACTTTTATTGGCTCTGATAGTCTATAGCCAATTTTTAGATAAGTAGTGTTATCCCTGTATGCTTGTGTTATCCCTGTATGAGATTATTCCTAAAAGCGTACCACAACTTTTCTTTTCTAACTCTTTTCTTAATGGGGATGGAATTTGTATTCTCGTCTAGTTGTACTATCATAGTATCACATCTCGATGCCATCAAATTCCTTTTTATAGTCTACGAAGGCAAGAAGTTGGTACAGATGGTCAGATGTACTATATCCTTAGCGAAAGCCAGCCTGTTCATCCGGTTGGTAGTTATCCATTTTGTAAGTAATAATCAATGAATCCGTGAACAGTACTCCACTTGAATGGCTCTCATAGAATACAATCTTATGAAGAAAATATCGAACTAACAAAAACCGCAAAACTTGTCCAATACACAAACTACACGGGCTCTGAAAGGTTAGCTGATTGACGGAACTTAGCGAAACTCGAGCAGTATGCTATACTGGACATGACAAAACCTTTGCTTGGCTTCAAACTAACCCAGTAAATATGCATCTCTCTAATTATTTGGATCAGTCATGGAAAGTATGTCGTTTTCTTATTATTTATATGCCTTGTCAGGTCACCCAGACGTTATCAATTGTTCTGAAAAAACCTGAAAGAGTTGGTGGACAGTGCGGATACTGTCCAGTTGGGAATGTTCTTTAGCTATGATGCTTTTTTACCATTTTTCTACCACTTCTGTTTTTCCTTGTATCTGACTCTTTGTTACTAATTGTAAGATCCGATACCGATCCTCGAAGAATGTGACCTACGTAGAAAATTTTTCGAAATTTTATGGTTATTAAAAGTTCCTGAATCGTATTAGCCCTTTGTAGGTATTAGTAGTCTTCAATTACGGAAATAAGTCAGAGCTCTAATTGCATCTATGGAGCAGAATCAGAGATCATACGTCACGTAGTATATGGATGCCCAAAATGAGCGTTCGAAGGTACAGCTCACGACGTGGTTATAATACTTCCGAATTGTCTAGATTCAAAACCTCGACATCGACTTAATTTACTTCTACCATTAATAATATTTTCTGAATTTTATATAATATATATCTAATTAGAAATTGACTGGTTCTGTATGTATTCTTAAGCTTTCTTGACGTTGTTGTGTTTTTATGACAGTTCTATAAATTTTGGACATAGGCCTCTCCCATGTTTTACCAAGAAATAAGCAGTTTTCTTCGCTGACCTCTATCAATCTGACAACAATTTGTTGTAGATCCTCTAGACACTTGACTCTTACGACAGGATCATCTGCAACTCGTATATTTTTATTGGTCTACCATTTTCTTTTGATCGGCCGTTAATTCTTTCAACTTTTCCCTATTTGGGATAGCACATAGCCCTGAGTAAAATCAATTTTAATCTCTATTCCTTCTGATAATCCGTTTTCTTCAGTTAATATAGATTACAATAAAGGTGGCTGATGATATATAGTTATTAGATGACATCCTAATAATAGCTGATAAGTTAGGAAATCTACGTTGTCTTTAAAGAATGAAAACATAATAATTTGAAATAAGCTTTGTACTAGATATCGAAATTATTAGTATAATAAATAAATTGTAGTTTGTTTTCTACTTTTGTATGAGCCATTTTCGGTTTCGGTTTGCTTAAATTCTGGTTGGCGCTTCTAATCTGCGATCTCTGGCGACGAGTGATGTCTCTGTGGTCGGAAGAAAGCGAAATTTGCTCAATCGGCATGACCATTCAACCATCCTCAAGTGCCTCATCGGGTAAGCATTAGCTTTTATAATTTTATTTAGTATATACATAACACATACATAAGCAAGGGATGGCAAAAAAAATTATAATTTATCGATGTATCCTTGTGTAATTAAATAACTTAAAAGAGAATAAATAAAAGAATGACGTTTTCTTCAAAATTTAAAAGTAAAGATGCATTTACATGCAAAATTCCTTTAATATTGGAGGTATTTCCTGATGTTTTTAAAAAATTGCCGCGAGATTATTCCTCATTATAGTGTATTTTTATGTATGAGAGAGTAATAAAACAATAAATTATGTATGCAAATCCCTAAACTGTTGATACGGGTGACTCAATGAAAAACAGATATTTGTCAACAAGTTTACAGAAGTATATAGGAAAACAATTTTAAATTGAGTATGACCACCAGGTATAAAGGTTGGAGCAAAATAGAATACAATAGTTGTGAGGGTTACTAATCCCTAAATAAGGTTGCCAGTGTCGGAGTGATGGAGATTAACAGGTACTAATGAATTTGCAAGAAATGTAAGATGTTTATTTTATTGGTTATATATAACCAATAAAAGTTTAATAAGTACCTACCTATTTTCAAAATAAAGTTTAATTCTTTAGATAAAATAAAACGTTTTATTTTATCTGAAATGAGTGCATTCCACGAAGTAAGGGTTTCAACAATCAAACATTTAATTCTTTAATTCCAGGAATCTACGACAGTAATTGACTAGATAATTACCGTGTACTAGATAAAGTGCCGTGTAAACGCCGAAAAATTGGTCCTTTAACAGTTAATGAAAAAACATTAATATTTAATTGTTTTAAATCATTTACAGACAAACGTTTATGTGAAAGTATTGATGAGACCGTTGAGTTAGTTAGCAGTACACTTGGTGTTGCGAAATCTACGATTTACAGAGTTATTAAAGAAGAGAAATGTGGTAGTTTTCAAATGCCACGTAATGCTCCAGGGAAACCAAAATTTCAAATAGAATATCATTTTAAAGAAGGACTTCGACGGAAAGTGCATGAATTATTCTTTAGACAAGAATTTCCAACATTGGATAAAGTTCTTGTCTCAGTTCGAGATGATAAGGATTACCCAGAAATGAGTCGAAGTACGTTATGGAAACTTTTAAAAGAAATAGGCTTCCGCTGGAAAAAGAATCCCAGAAAGTCTATTTTATTAGAAAGAAGCGATATTGTCATATGGAGAAGACATTTTCTAAGAACCATAAAGGAAATGAGAAACCAAAAAAGAAAAATATTTTATCTTGATGAAACATGGATCAACGAGGGTCATACACCAAATAAATTTTGGCAGGATGAAACTGTTACAAGTCAAAGGCACGCTTTTGTAAATAACTTATCTACTGGTTTAAACCCACCATCAGGAAAGGGACGCAGGCTGATAATAGTACACATTGGCAGTTCAGACGGTTTTGTTGAAGGTGGTTTATATTAACTTTTGAATCAACTCGTACCGGTGACTACCATGAAGACATGAACGCTGATGTCTTTCAAGAATGGTTCGAACAAATTATAGATCTTCCCTAAGAACTGTGTAATAGTAATGGATAATGCAAGTTATCACTCCAGACTTATAGAAGGACTGCCCACAACCAAGTGGTTAAAAAAAGACTTGCAGAATTGGCTGAGTTCAAAAAATATTACGTACCATCCCGGATCTATAAGAAATGAACTTTATTCGTTGTGTGCCCTTCATAAAGAAAAATTTTAAAAATACGAAATTGATGAAATTGCCAAAAATCGTGGAATGACAGTACTTAGATCCCCACCATATCATTGTGAATTAAACCCGATTGAACTGGTATGGGCACAGATAAAGAGTGAAGTTTCAAGAAAAAATACCACTTTTAAAATTCATGATGTTAAACAGTTGTTTTTGGAGGCCGTAAATAATGTAAAACCTGAAAACTGGGAAAAGGCAGTAAATCACACTATTAAAGAAGAGGAAAAAATGTGGAAATATTTTTATTCATCTATTTAACATACCTTAGACGGTTTTTAAAAACTCTTTTTCTCTTTTGTAATTTTTAAAAATTAAAAAAAATGTGAATTTTTTAAAACCCTTTTTAATGTAGGCCAGTCAGTTCTAATATAGTGTGTGATAAAAGAGGTCACTTTTGTTTACATACACATAACACTTTATAACACTGAAATAATTCATTTATTTTTTATAATTATTCAAAGTAATTTTTCAATTAATCTTGAGCACTCCCATGGAGTGGTCGGAGGTACCAGTTAAAATTATGCTAATTACTCTCTCGTTCATAAAAATAAACTATAAGTTTACTAAAATGCAACCAAATATTGCTTTTGGATGGTACTAATAAATAAAAACAATATTTATACTCTGCCGAAATACCTAATAAAAGACAGGAAAGGAAACGCAATACTTATTATATACACACACCATTTGACATAATTTGACGAGGAGATTGACTTCGACAGCTACTGCTGAGACATCAATAAATTTTCTGTTTTGTCCAGATTTAGCCAAAGGGCTAACATTTCCTCTAAGGGGAAAATTCACTCATTCCAGATACCTACGGTATTAAATGGATTGAGTTCGGATGGGACTGTTTCCGTGTTATCGAGCTCTAAGTGACTTTGTATGCTGGAGTGTCTCCCAAAAATTTTCGTACACATCTGGACGTTGAGAGTGGTATAGCTTTCTGTACGTTCTTGTAGATATGTTCATTCAGACATACATACCTTTTTTGTGTTTTCTTGGAGGTTCTTCGGAAGGATTCCAATAGTAGAGAGAATAATAGGTATTGTGTGGGTACTTTCCATTCTCCACTATCCTCGTATTTAAATTTCCAGATCCCTGTACATAGCGATCTTATCGTTCTGTTTATTGTTGGGTATCGCCATATCAATTAGTGTTGTTTACCTCTTTAGTATATTAACTAGTATGAGATCTGGTCTACTATACGCCACTGTTTGGTCTCTGAGCGCAGTGCGCTCCCATGATAGCGTATGTAAAATGGGAGATAGTTTGTTTGGAGAAGTCCCAGTTTGATGGCTATCTCTTGATGAATAATTTTTGCTACTGAGTCGTGCCGTTCCTTATATTCATTTGCAGCAAATGCCCTGGCAGCCCCCGGTATAATGTTGGATAGTTTCTTGAGCTTGACATCCATATCGACCTTTGTTATTTTGGACCTAAGGGTCTTTGACAATATATTTCATGTAATTTTTGGTTGGTATAACCTGATCCTGGATGGCCAGTAATGAACCTTCGGTTTCAGGGAACATCTTTCCTGATGTTAGCCAATAGTCTGATGCTATATTGTCGACATGGTCTTGACTGACCTTATTGGGATGTCGCCCGTGCAGAGGTTTACCCATCTAGGTGCGCATTTTTTCGTCCTTAGTAAGATGGTTTATGCGCATTTTTAGTTACCTTAGTTTGATCGGTGTTATATCATCTACTGCACAAATCTGTCTCAGATGTAGAGTAAATGTCTCAGCCTGCACCTGAAAATAAGTTTTTAAATTAGTAATCTATTTTTCTAGTTGCTTACTTATATCCATAAGTCCTTGTTCTCCCAAATACCGCGGTAATGTCGTTCTTTCTACTGCACTTCGAGGATGGTGTTTTTGTGCCTTTGGTGAGGCGGATGTTCGTATTTTTCGCTGGAGATTTTTTATACCTGTTTTTGTCCTCTTAACAATACCAAATGAGTAGCTAAGCGCGGAATATGCGTAGTTGTTTAGTGCCTTAAACAAATTTTTGTGGTGTGGGTGATTTGTTCCTGGCTAGTTTTTTAACTGCATCTTTAACTTTAAGAATCGTTGGTGGTTCCTCTTCCCTCTCGTCTATTCCTCTTGCCCGATCTTTTTTGTCTTCCAGGTTTTCTTCTTCTTTCTCTATATTAAGTGCCTGGTTAAAGTATTCCACCCATTTATTCAATATATCTTTTTTTGTTGTTAATATTTCGCAATTTTGACTTCTGCGTTGTCTTGTGGTTGCCTTGAATTCTTGTTTGTCGATGTTAACTTTCTTTTAGAATGCTCTGAATTATTTCTCTCTGTTGAGGTTTTTTCTATATATTTAAGTTTTTTATGTATTTAAGTCAAACCAATGATTTTTACAGGCACAAATTTCTTTTCTTACTTCATCTTTCGCTGTTGCTTCAATATCTTAATATATTTTGAAGGTAAATCAATTCTCTTCACTTTTCGAAAATGTTTTTTTAACTACACCCAAGGAAGAAATCCATTACACAGAAGAAAACTGTGTCCATGGTATAAAAAGACATAAAGATATTGTACTAAGCTGTGGTTTTGGTTCTGAGATCTAGTACAGAACCTCTTTGTGCAAAGTGTTGTTGAAATAGTCTAAAAGACTTATGGTTTCGTTATGAGTTTTTTACCAGTTATTTTATTGAACATGTAAAAATGTGCCATGCTATGATGTGATTGGTGGATGCAAAGTTATACATCATATCTTAAGTAACTAAAAAATAAACCGCATGTAGAGTAAGCCGATTTTTTCATTGAAACTCCGTGTATACCACGAAAACCCTATTTGCACATTTTTCGTTGAAAGGTATACAATCGAACTTGCAAAAACGAATTTTTAAAAAATCTTCTAAATACAAAACAAATATATCATCTTACCACATAGTCAGAAGAACACTCACGTCTGCCTAGGCTTCTATTCAAATTTATTTCTTTTCTTTTTATCAGCTCCATAATGTAAATATCATGATTTATCTTATTTCAAGAATTCAAGAAACTGTTTCAAGTCCCATTGCCCTCGTTAGGTAAGTTTATTTCGTGAATAAACGTGTTCATTTCCTGCTGCTAATAAGTTTTTATTACTGTGAATTCTACGTTTTTTTTTCCAATCTGAGCACTGTGGTTGTCGTTATCTCGTCATAATAATCACCACTGAATGATTCTAGATCTCTTTCTGTGCACGTTGCACATGGCATAGAAATATTTTTACACCAGTCGCTAGGGACGAAAATGCCACTGAACCGCGAAAAATCATACGAACAAGCTGAATTTTGTGCTGATAATGTCAATTTTGGGACCCCAAACTTCCACCCAAAACTCCCTCTCGTGGGAAGGGGGAATCGATTTACTAAGAATATGTACGCTGTAGATAAAAATATTTCAAATAAAAAATGTAGCTGACACAATTTTTAACAAAAAAGCTTATTATCATTTTTTCTCTAGAATTAACCGTTCTCTTAGAAATAACGCTTGAAGCGACCGATGATTTTCAATATTGGGTACGTGCGCGAAATCAGTTTTAAACAAAATTGATATCAACTCAACTGTAAAAATTCGATATCTTTTGATCAGAGTATCCTAGCGGCAAAAATAGAAATGCATTTTAAAGTCGAAGAAAGCAGCTGTTGTATGAAATTTTTGCGTTTTGCCGCAAATAAAGTCAGTTTCTTTAAAGGTGTAAATAAATAAACGTTTAGCGATTTTAACAATTTTTTATGATTCCCATGAGATAAATAAAATTTATCACTTCCATTGACCGGTCATTATAGAATTTTCATTACCAGAGCCCAATCATTAAAATACATAGCCTGCAATTTCGGTTTTGAGTTTTAGCAACAAATGTGAGGTATTTGAAATATGCCTAAAAACTCTGAATTTAAATTTTCACATTCCAAACGATCTAAAATGTTTAAAAACTGCTTCTTTTTTATTGTATAATTACCTAACTTTTACCTAATAGCTTCTTCATGGAATCATTTTCTGTGACATGCGGTCGTTTGTTATGTGAATGTTTAAATGTAGCGTTTTTTGGGCATATTTCAAACTTAAATCGAAATTTTATATTATAGATTCTAAAGATTAGGCCTCAGCAATGAAAATTTCATAGCGACCGATCAATCGAAGTAATACATTTTTCCGCAAATCGCCAGGAAATTTTGACATTCCTGTCAAAATTTCTTGAAGAAAAAGTCAGGACTTCCTTACTGTAAGGAAATGATATTTCCTTACTGTAAGGAAATGATATTTCCGTACAGTTGTTAGTGTTCTACATAAATGATAGAAAACACATTGCTTATAAGAAATTAATTTATATTTTGAAAACATCAAGTCATTGCTGAATACATTTTTAAGATCAATTTGTTATATTTACAGTAATTTGACAGTTAGTACAATTATTGAACATTGGAGGAACACTCTTAGAACTATGAGAAACATTTTGGACAACATGCAGGGTGGAAGTGTCATTTTGTTGAATATTTTGTACTGTGAAAATTTTATTTGCCACCTCAACCTTATTGTTAAGCGATTCTTCGATATATCCTTCAGCAACGTTTGATGACTTCCATCCGCCATGCCTCTTTAAACTAGTTATGTCGGCACCAGAGTCAACCAATATTGTTGCAGAAGACCGACGAAAGCAGTGACCAGTATATTCTGTCGGATTTACCAAGTTCAAATAAGTAGCAATTATTTTGGGCATTTTTTCTAAATTGATGAATTCCTACCACTTGTCTACAACCCTTTCCGCTTTGATATTTAAAGAAAAATCGGTCACTGTTCATATTTTCTGGTCTTAACGAAACATACTTTCGATAAACATTCAAGTAGATCTGATTAATTACAAATGATCTTGGTTTGTTGGTTTTCGAATCAGGTATGCTGATTAAAAGCTTAGATTCTAAGTCTTCTATATCGTGTACAGTCATTCGGACTAACTCATCCATTCTACAGGCCCCAGAAATACCAAATATTACAGCCACATAAAAAATAAGTAAAGCTATAATCTAAATAGAAATTAAAACCTTGTAAATTGCCTTAATCATTAAATTTTCTTTATCTGGAGCTTCCTGGATAAATTTTTCAATTTCTTCCTTCGTTAAAATCTTAGATTTCTTTGCCCTATAACCTTGAGCTTGCCGTTTCAATAAAGAACGAAGTTTTGAGTATGTAGATATATCTACATTGTGTTTAAGTGCAAGGGTTGACTTCAGCATTGAATAATTCGCCCATAATGTTGAAGATTTCATCTTTAAACAAAGGTCTAGGAAGTATGCCATTACAACATTTTCTGAGAAAGAACTCGTATTTTTACTCTTGCGATAATCCATAAAACGTCTGTATGCATTTTCGTACTTTTCTCTTGATTTCTTTGGCAATTAATTCTAATGAAGCAGTATTCACTGCCTCAACCAGCTCTGGAGGAGTCCCAGGAATGGAAATTTCATCATCACTTATCATTTTACTTTCGAGAACACCAGCAATTAAATTTATAAGCGTCAAGTTTGACAATTCAACCTCAATACGTTTCCATAGTAACCCAAGTAATTTTATTAGGAATTTCAAAGCACCATTTATTTGGGAATAAAATTATCGCGTTTTTTTTTTAAATCAATCAATATCTGTCGAATTTTAAACGATTTGCGTAGGAAAAGCCACATTCCTGGACTCTGTGTTGCTAAGTCTCGGCTTGCGCCTCGACTTAGCAATCTTCACAGTCGTCCAGGAATGTTAAGCTTTTCCTACCGGTAAACAATGTACTATTATTGATCTTATGAGAATCGCTAAAAACGACAAAAATTGCTCAACGTTTATTTATTTAACAGATTAATAAAAACTTCTTTCATTTACGGTAAAATACAAACATTTTATTAGAAAGCTACACTTTTCACCTTTACACATATTTTGATTTTTATCGATAGTACACTCTGATCAAAAGATATCGAATTTTTATAGTCGAGTTCAAAATTATTTCAGCTACATTCAAGGCGTACAGATTCTTAGTAAATCGATTTTTTTGCCCTCTACTAGGGAGGTTTTACGAAAAAATCTTCGGGTAAAAGGGGTAAACTTTTTGCATCTTTTTTGGGGTCCCAAAATTGACATTTTTAGCCAAATTCAGCTTGAATTTAAAATGATTTTTAGAGAGAACAAATCTTTAACAACTGAACTATTTAGGTTAGATGCATTTGTTAACCATATCATCGATATTTCTCTTTCGTTTGGAGTAACCAAGTATCTGATATAGATATATTCGTGTTGCAAATTCTTCAATTCACGGTTCTTCTCCATATAGATACCAATCAGCTGTATTTAAAAAATGACACACGGCGCATTCACCAAAATTTAGAATTTTAAAATAATGACGTCTTCAAATTTCCTTCGTGTTTTTTATTTAAATTTTCCATTAACCATTAAATTTTGTGGGAATAAACCACAATAATTAAAAATATTTTACATTTGACGTGTCCGAAATCCTTTACAAAATACAAATTAAATTAATGAATGTTAGGGAAATAAGTCTTCTAGTCACAATTCGTAATATGTGTTATTAACCCTACACTGCCTACTGTAGCAAATTTGATACGGCCTGGTAAAATTTAAAATATTTGTATATACCTAATACAGTCAATTTTACCTAAATGCTCAGTGTATCACATCTGCAACATCCTTATTTATCAAAGCCTAATTTGCGGATTTTGTCATTGAAGTTTTTATTAGAGAGGTCAGTTCTTTGTGAGCTGTAGGTGGTTCGTGGTGACTGGAAGGCTACCGTTATTTATAACAATTTACAAAAACAACCGTAGATACAGACATAACTTAAAATCCTGTAAATGTGCGATTATTCACTCATTATTTTCAGTGATTATGTACCTAAAGAAAACAAAATTGTTTCAGAAAAGTGTCCTATAAGAAAAATAAAGGGTATTTAGCAGAAAAAGAGCAGGCATATTCGCAGATTCGATCTTTGTGACACTATGAAAGTTAGCGAAGAACCATTTGATTTGGAGTCGATGGGTATCGAATTAGAAGATGGAACTGTTTTGCTGCCTTCAGCCACTATTGACGAATCTAACTAAAAGGTCAATGACGGCGAAATAAACGCACAAAAGTTGCCTAACAACCACATCAAAAAATTGAAAGAAAAATATTCTAAAATGACATGGCAACAAAAAAATTTAATTTGCCTACAGATAGTTTAGGATTTTTGGGGTGACGATACTGTGTCTAATTATATTTCAGACTTAGAAAGTCCAATAAGCTTTTTCTCATATTTCTTTGATGACAATTTATTAGAGAAAATTGTTTCGGAATCTAATTTGTATTATACTCAAGTGGACGTAAATAAATCTGCAAATTTGCATTCTACTCAGGTCAAAAATATTGTATGCATATACATGTCTATTGTACATATGCCGAAAGTGCGAAGTACTGGTCAGCATCCCTTGGTTATTACCAGATATCTGATGTCATGAGCAAAAATGAATTTGAGCGAATCCGTAGATTTCTTTATTTTGCAGACAATAGTAAAGCACCAGGAAGGAACGATGCAAAATTTGAGTCTATACCTTTTCAAAATATGTATCCATAGACGAGCAATTATGCGCATCAAAGGCTAGACATCATTTAAAACAATATCTACCTGATAAACCCCACAAATGTGATTATAAGAGGAATTCTACAAAAATTCGCACCTTAACTGGAGCCAAATATGGTGATATTGCACTTTGCTGCCCGTACCCCGCAGTAACAATTTTTTTCTGTAGGTTGATACCAAAAAACATGTTTTCAGGTGCGAGCCTAAAAAAAAGGCAAATTTAAGGTTTTTCCAACAAAAAAACTGATTTGTTCAGTAAAGCTATTTCATTCTTCTAGCGATCTGCCTCGAAAAACGAGTGGAAAGAGACTTCTATACTTGGAGCACACGTACATATCAGGTACCAATCGCTTTGTCTTCGTCTCCAGAAGGAACTCTGGCCTTTGAAGAGTCAAGAAACACCTGCTCAAAGCGTGGCAAGCGGTTATTCAGTCTCTAAAATCGACGTTTTTTTCATTTTTTTCGCGATTTTTACCCGAAAATAGATTAAAAGATACCTCTATAGTTGGAGCACACATACATATTAGGTACAATCGCTTCGTCTTGATCCCCAGAATGAATTCCGACTCTTTGAAGAGCCAAGAAAACATATGCTCAAAGCGTGGCAAGCGGTTATTCAGTCACTAAAATCGACGTTTTTTTCATTTTTTCGCGATTTTATTCGAAAATAGCTTTAAAAGATGCCTCTATAGTTGGAGCACACATAAAAACACGGAAAAATGAAAAAAAAAACGTTGATTTTGTGAGTGAATAACCGCTTGCCGCGCTTTGAGCAGGTGTTTCTTGGCTCTTCAAACGGTCAGAGTTCCTTCTGGGGACCAAGACGAAGCGATTGGTACCTGATATGTACGTGTACTCCAACTATAGAGGTATCTTTTAATCTATTTTCGGGTAAAATCGCGAAAAAATTGAAAAAAAAAAACGTCGATTTTAGGGACTGAATAACCGTTTGCCACGCTTTGAGCCTTTTTTTTTTGTTCTTCAAAGGGTCAGATTTCATTCTGGGGACCAAGACGAAGCGATTGGTACCTAATATGTACGTGTGCTCCAACTATAGAGGTATCTTTTAATCTATTTTCGGGTAAAATCGCGAAAAAATGAAAAAAAAACGTCGATTTTAGTGACTAGAAGAATGAAATAGCTTTAGCGAACAAATCAGTTTTTTGTTGGAATAAACTTAAAGTTGCCTTTTTTTTTGAGGCTCGCACCTGAAAACATGTTTTTTGGTATCAACCTCCAGAAAAAATTGTTACTGCGGGGGTACGGGCAGCAAATTGCAATATCACCGTATTTGGCTCCAGTTAAGGCGCGTAATTTTTGTAGAATTCCTCATAAATTGTATGTGCTTTTTGGGGTTGATGGTTTTTTTCCATAAATTTGAAATATATACAGGTTGCGAAAACGTATGTCTGCCAAATGAAACGGATTTGGGGGCTATCGCAAATATTGTTATTAGAGTTTGCAGAAACGTTCCTTCTTTTAAAATTATCGAGTGTATTTCGACAATTTCTACACATCTGTTCCACTCTTAGTTAAATTGGCACAAAAAGGATACATTCGCTAGGAACCGCTCTCAGAGTACAAATACCCAATACCCAATTGTAAATTGCCAAGTGAAGACATCATGAAAAAGAAGCAAGAGGTTTCTCTGTCGAATTATGTAAGCAACATTGATGGTGTTGAAGTGTCTTCTGTCTCTTGGAAAGACAACAAAACAGTATCACTCTTATCTAGTTTTGCCGGAGAAATTCCTATTACCCCAATAAATCGGTATGACCGAAAACAGAAGTGTCAGATGACCGTCAACTGTCCATATGTTGTAAAAGTATACAACAAACACAAGGGGGCATTTAGTAGATATGGCTGTAATAAATAGCTGGTTGCTGCATAAAAAATGTATAAAAAAAAACCGGAAGCAAACTAATATCCGAAGGATATTCTTGGAATCAGAAACGGCTTACAATTTATGCTCTGATGTAACACATGTAATATATCGTCCAGAAGAATATGTTGTTTTATCCACCATGATGAAAAAGTAGTACTGTTCTGCAATAGTTTTTTATTAGAATTGGAAAATTCTGTATATACGACTTATATCAATTTTTTGTTACTGTACTTTCTTTTGATTACGTTTTTTTAACAATATTCTTGTAAAAATCCACGTTTAAAAATTGTCTTCGGCGCTTTTTTGAGCTTAGTGTTTTTTTAAAAACAAACTTCAGAGCAATTAATTACTCTTTACCAATTTTGTCTTTGCTGCCTGCCCAGTACCTATGTGTAGTTTTGCAAATTTTTTGACAACGTTGTATTTTGTATTTTATGTAATTTTCAAGGAAGATGATACATTTTTATTTCAAATACGCCTTTTGTTGTATCCTGTAGAACTTTTGTTAAATTTATTGAAACACGTTTATCTTAATTTAAAAAATCCTAAAGTCCCAAAGTTGACTTTATAAATTACATTGGAGACAAACGTAATTGTTTTGGCCTATTTTAAGAGTAATTGTGCATACTTAGCAGTAATACCGCAATATTGCGCGTGGTTTCTACGATTTCGAGTGAAAAATTGCCCTTATTCTGCTCGGCTCAGGAAAAAGTGGAAAACAAACAAAAAGAAAATTCTTTCGACACCTCGAAATAAATGGGTCGGCCCTTCAAGCCTTCCAAACTGGCACTTGTGTCTACATTAAAGCAGTTTCAAAGCATTTATTCTGGAAATTCCATAGATTCTTTTTTAGCGACGGATTTTCAACCGAGATAAAAGAGAGTACAAGAGAACGTAATGGAAAAAAAGGAAACAGTGAATTATCATGCGGAGCGTTAAAAATGTCGGCGGCAAACATTCAAGCTCGTGTCGGCCATTAGAAGGTACACGGCCGGAGAGGATTTATATCAGAACTTTGTTGTTAACTTTTAATCTGTAGAAGCAAAAATTAAATTAAAGCGAGCAATCGTGCTCCGTTGTTGTATTTTATTTTCTGTTTGGGAAGTTGCGGAGGCGCTGTTTTATTTTTAAATTAGAGTTAATACTTTAGAGTAGCTTGCTCGATAATTCATGCCACATTGTTTCCTCTAATACCGCATAACACTAATGAAAGGTAGCTGTTATTAGTTATTAATATAATTAATATATTAATTAATAAGTATCGTATAAATGAAATAGTTAAATTAGTTAGACTTTTATCAACCTCGCAAGCAGGCTGGTTTTAAAAATCTTTTTCTGGCAAAAATCATTTACAAACAATTAAGACTTCTATAGAGAGATCAGTAGACGATAATAGACAACTTGTACTAACGTTTATCGATTTCCAAAAAGCTTTCTACACAATTGAGGCTCCCGCAATGTTGATTGAAAATATTTATAAAAATGCGACTGAAAACGCAAAACTTAACGAATACATAGATAAGTATTAGATATAAAGAGAAATCAGACAAGGAGATACCGTATTTCATAAACTATTTACATTAGTGTTGAATACGCTTGTAAAAATCTAATGTGGAATAATGTTGGTGTGAATATTGATGAAGAATATTTAAAATCAGCAAAGCCTTTGCTTTGCTGATAATATTGTCTTAATTATTGACAACCTATATCTATAGTACATTACACGAATTTGTGACTATTTTTGGATTAGAAATGAAAGCTTTAACTTAAACGGTCCGCTATACTGAGAAAGTTATAAAAAAGTTGTAAGAGTAGTAAATTATTTTCCTATATTTGCAGCACTGTCGAAGACAAGCAAAAATATGCTTTTAACTGATAATATATTTTGCATTCATTCATTAATAAATCATAACTTCTACTTGCAGTTCCTTCTCCTATCGGAGGTTGGCTATCATCACAGCTATCCGTACCTTATTGGCGGCTGCTCTAAAAGATCTACTGACCTGCAACTATACCACTCTCTTATATTTCTCAGCAAGAAATTCTTCGTCTTCCTATGGATCTTTTACCCTTGCATTATGAGCCTTAATATCTCATATTTCGCACCTCTGGTAATGTTGCCTAAATATTCCAGCTTTCTTGTTTTGATGTGCTTTATGACCCGCAATCCTTTTGTGCAAAATAATAACAGTAACATCAATATTTTTTTTTAATAAAAAAAATGAAAACATCTGAAGGGTAAGGAGAAAAAAAACGATGTCCATTTTATAAGAATTTCAGGTAGGTAATCAACATATTATGTTGACACAACATAAACACAAACACGTGCTTATTTGAACGAGAATAACACCAACAGCGTCCAAATAACAAAGCATTATAAAATACCCATACTGGTTAAAAACAAACGTTATCCATGCGGTACTGGTAAACAACCGTCGTAGTCCAACTAGTTGCTAGAAAGACGGAAAACCGGGCGTAACAATCTTCCATGTTTTGTTCTTTTCGCAGTAGCTTATGTGGAAATGAGTTCGAGTAAAGAGTATTTGTGTGACGATCTGTTAAAAAAAAAACAAAGAAATGTAAGAAAATTGGCCGAACTGCAGATGTAATGAAAAATTTGAGGTTGCAGTCTCACGAGTTGGGATAAATGATTGTAAGTGTAAAGATTGAAGTGTTTTGAAAACACTACTGCTCAAGAAAGGCAAAACATACTTAACGCATTCAATAAACTAAGATCAATACAGTATTGTGCGAATTATTGGAATCATAGGCTGTTTTAATGAAAAAACAGTTTATTTAGTAAAAAATTATATTTTGACAAAACTATAAAGGTAAACTTACATCAGTCAGTAGGAAATATGTCCCCCTTGGCAGCAATTACTGCTTTTACCCATTTTGGCATAGATTCTATGAGTTTCTGGCAGTTGTCAGATATCCTTTCATCTCGATACCAAACCTGAATGGCCGCTTCTATCATTTTTGTTTTAGTGGTACAGTCGATTTTTCGCAGTCTAGCTTTGCAAATGGCCCATAAATTTTCAATGGGGTTGAGGTCGGGCGAATTACCGGGCCAATCTACAACATTAATCTTCTTATTTTTGAAAAATGCCATCATTTCCTTTGATTTGTGACAGGGAGCAGAGTCCTGTTGAAGAATCGCTCCTCCTTGGGGTTGACATTTTTGGAGTTGTTTGTCCAAATACTTTTCCAACATGGATTTGTATTTTTGGCTGTTCATCATGCCTTCAATTGGCACCAAAGATCCAACGCCCATGTATGAAAAACATCTTCAAAACATTTTCTTGACTGGATGTTTTACGGTTTGATCAATATGAGATGGTGTAAGCTTTTCATTGTCAGACTTCCTGACGAATTTCGACCACTGTACCTGAACTATAAAGTGGGTTTCATCTGTAAATAGGACTTTTTCCAGTCGCCTACAGTCCAATTAGAGTATTTTTGGCCCCCAGTAGCCTTTGTTTCTTCATTCGTTCAGTTAGAAGCTGTTTTTTCTGTGGACGAATTGCTCTTCTACCATTCTCCAAAAGCCTTCTACGAACAGTTGAGTCATGAATCACTATAGCTGATTGCTGCTAGATCTTGTTGTAGGTCTTGGCTTGATTTTCTTGGGTCCAATTTGCTCTTTAGAAGTAAAAATCTATCATTGCTGGTGTTGTTTTTCTCTTTCTTCCACATTTTCCTAACCTTTTCACATCCACTGATCCCGTTTCTCGTTTACGCTTAAAAATTTTGCTTACTACCCCCTGACTCACTCCACACGTTCTAGCAATCTCTCTTTGTGACATACTAGTGTGTTCACTCAACGTCATGTTTGAATAAAACCAAAAACAACACAAAATAGTACAAAAACCCCAAAACAACACTAGTTTGGTAAGAAATTACCTAAAACACACTCAAACACACCAACACACAGTAAGGTTATGTTTTCAATGCTTGGTCAGCTGTCAACTGTGTAGGTAGTGTTGCCAACTGTGAATATTGAAAAAATGAAAAAAAATTCACAGTGATTCCATTAATTCGCACAATACTGTAGATGCTCAAAACATTTATTTAGCTGGCTTGATTACTGTAGTGCCAGTTTTAAGACGAAGGTCACAACAAATCGATGGAACACAACATGATGATGCTATACCTATCGCTGCAGAGTACGAGTAAAGAGGGAAACTATAATTGAAGAAATCTCTGTCTGCAGGTATGTCCTTTACTGCAATGCATGATATCAAGTTCAAACCTACAGCAACATATTGCTTAATTTCGGGGCAAGTTGAGTCATTATAGTATTCAAAGTGTATTTAAGTAAAGAGTTAAATATTATGAAAATGTTTCAAATGTTTAAAGAAAAGTATTCTGCTGCATCTGTTTAGTATGACACCTACCGAAATATTTTTAATAGAAAGTTTAACATTTTATTTAGATACCCTAGGGCAGATACCTGTAGCAAATGTTATGAGTTTAATGCAAAAATGAACACTCTTCATTTTGTTGACGGAAGCAGCACAGATAAAAGCTCTATTTATGGAAAATAAATTGCACAAAACTCGTGCCCAAGATTTATATTAAAGACAAAGAGCTGCCCGAATAAAAGCTAAAAGAACTTCTGAATATGAATTAATCGTTATGGACTACCTGTTTTTTACATATCCTGATGTATGTCAAGGAAAGGATTCTTCTTTATTTTCATTACCTTGTTTATGATATAAAGCATCTAATACTATATCTATTGATACTATTCAAGTCACACTCCCCATCAAAGGACGTTCAAATTCAAATTTGAAGACTAGGATGGAACTACCTGTAGATTTGATAAATGTGCTACAAAACCATCATCATTTTGGCTTTACAACGCTGTATAGGTCCCAGCCTCATCAATAATTTCTCTCCAGTCGCCCCTATCTATCGCCTTCCTCTGCCAAGCACACATTCCCATATTTCTCATGTCTTCATCGATGTTATCAAGGAACTTTGTTCTGGGCCTTCCTGTGTCTATTGAGATGTCCTGAGAAAAAACTTCTTTTCCTAGACTACTGATGCACCGAAATAGTTTTAAAAGTCTTAAAAAAACGGTAATTTGTTTATAAAATTTTTATTAAAAAAATCCTATAAATTAAAAGGGACATTAATATAAAACCCTATCGGGCTACATCACAGAACGTTTTCGGAATGACTATTCCATCATCAGTGCTATTCTAAAATAAGTATTACCACATTGATTAAAACAAAAATGAAAGTTAGAATTGTGACCAAGGTTATAAAAAAAGGTTTACTACTTACTAGATTTAGATACTACACTCTGAAAAACGATCTGTGATGTAGCCTGGTAGAATTTTTATATTAATATACCGTTTATAAAGGATTTTTTAAATAATAAAGTTTTTTTTAATGTTGTGAACTACAGGAATTAATTTTCCTTGTGGATTTTAATTTGTTTATGTGTAATAGATACGTATAAAGCCGATTTTAATTTACTTTCAATTAATATTAGTGTTTTAATGTCAAGTTGCTACAGAATATTCATTTTATTTTTGATGGCGGAAAAACGCATTTTCCGTGATACTATTAACGAAAGAAGTTAGTCGTATGGAAAATCGTAACTCCGTAAGCGCTGGGGATTTATGAAAGATCTTTTGTATACACGAGAAAAGAAACGGATTATTTTGATTTTTGTCGGCAAACCCCTGTGCGTCGGTTACGTTTATACAAGATTTCTGAATATTTGAGTAGCATAAAAGGAAAATCCATTTATTCCGTCTTTACGTCGCCGTCGTTTATATTGTCTATTTTGATCCGTTGAATAAAAGAACGCATGAATGGGAATAATACAATGTTTCAAACAATCGAAATAATGAAAAGTAATAAATCGTGAAAAACGGAAAATTATGAATTATTACTCAACGTAGGAAACCAGGAGGGATTGATTGTGGAAAGTAATATTAATATTATTCTTGTGCTAACATTTTTTTATTTTACATTTTGACATTTCATATTATTATGATCTGCTTAGTTTTAATTTCTGTTAATTCTAATTGAATTAAACTAGATCAAATAATATTTAATTTCTCATCGTTCTTTACTACACAATAAAATTTATTTTACTTTCTATTCGTGGCTTCTAGTATTTCCTGGATGCTGGCTTTCTTTAGGATAGACAAAGAAAATAAATATTATAACACAATGTATAACCTTTTAAAAACAATCACCATTTATTTCAATACCATATATAACCATCAACATAAAATTGTATACACTGAATTATCTATTCCTCAGAGCAAAAGAAAACATAATTCTGTTATTTCCCTTTTAAAACCAATTTATTTAATTTACTGCAAAATTGTTCTCATTAACTTTCTTAAAAACAAACAAATTTTATTATATGCAAATTTTCTCACTTCATTCTTCAAATTCAATTCTTTTTTATCGATTGCTTTATGACATGAGTTTAATAAAATATATGGTGTACATACAACGCTTATTTCACAAACAAATTGATTGACCTTTTTTATCTCCTTTCTGCGATGTCTTCCAACGTATACTGACTTAGTCTCTGAATTGTGTTCCCGAAATACTGTCCAATTGTACAAAACATGTGTGGTTCTGCTTCCTTCCTCCAAAACTGTTACACAAAAAACAGCACTTGTTCAGTTTCTCTCGTTGCGTCTTCCGCCTCTAATGTTTATCTTGTAGAAACTTTATATAACTTTTTTCCTTTTCTTACAGATTTAGGAGTCTCTTCGGACACAAGGAGTTTGAGATTCTCGACCTGGGTCTCGATTCGTCTACAACTATTCTGCTCAACCACTTAAACTCAAAACACAAAAACATAACTTCTTTTTTTACACACTGTTCTCAAACTGGACTTCTTGTTCTTGATCTTAAAAACACAATAATGATTCCACACACTATTCTTAAAGTGGACTTCTCGTTCTGGATCTTAAAAACACAATGATTCACATCTCCTGGTTCAATTTTCAAGACACTTATCTCCTTCCCTAGTACTTTCTAGCCAATCAACATTCATTCATACAAATTCATCCCACTACCAAACTTCAAATTTTCCTAATTTTAAATTTCAAGAAATCAAGCGTGTTTACTGTAATTGGTTTTTCCCCCAATTAACAGGATATGATATCGACTAAGCTTTCTTTTGTTTTGTTACAGGAAAATGCCTCTTTGTAAAAGATAACATCTATTCATAACATTACATTCGAATAAAATAATATACACCCATTATATATCTAACATTAATTTTAATTCTTATCTGCTACAAACCTATGTATAATTATTTGTTAAAATTTTAGTTAATACTTTCTTACTTTCTAAATAATCCGAATTGTTTTTCTATACAAATGTTCTTTAGAATCTATTCACAGTTTTAAAAACTGTTCTCCGAAATCACTTAATACAAATGAAAACATTATATTTTTAAATTTTCAACCTATACAGGGTCTTGAATATTTATCATCTCATGGTATTTTTAAAATAAAATTTTATTTTATTTTCGATTTCTTTTAGAATCATAACAAATCCCCGCCTTTGCGAACAATAAAAATTATTCGCATATTGCAACTGATTTTTATTGGACAGACAAAATTCCCTGTATAGTTTCTTTTCTTTAGTAATGTCATTTTAAGTCTTTTTCTTCCATTATTCGTAATATTTGTATACATCGTGAATGTTTTACATCCTCTGATCTTTTCTGAAGCAACATCTCTTAAAAGCAAACGCATCTCCTTTTCTTTTCCTTCTCCACATATTAATTCTCTTTGTTTTTTATCAGATTTCCTAACACATGTTTATCGTATATTCTGCATCCTCATTTTCACATACCTCTTCTTCAAAAACCACTGTTTCTAATTTATTCTCTCTATTTTCGTTTATGCTCATCTCATTCCATACATCCATGTATGAATATCTTCTGTTACCGTTTCCGTTTGTTGTTCATCTGAATAGTCCATTTTGCGTTTCTCATGTTCCTTGCCCTTTTCCAATTTGTCATGTTCTTCTTCTTTTTCCTCCTTGAGTTTCATCTTGTTATTTTTAAAATCAATTTTATTACTACATGTTTCTCTGTCAATTTGTTCACTCTACGATCATGTCATGCGATATTTTTGGCATGATCACACATTGTAGTGCATAAAATTTCTTGCCCAATCGTACCTTTATTCGTATGCCTTCATTTATCGTTACCAATATCCGTTTATTAGCGCCCAATAAATTTACCCTAGGTATTTTGTAAATCAAATTTTTTAAATTAACTTCTTCTATTAACTTTCTGTTGACTAGCGTTATTTCCGATCCAGTGTCTATCATAATTTTAATTAGTTTCTCGTTGACAAATCCATCTACAAATTTTAAATTTATTCCATTTTTTTCCTGTTTGATTTTTTGTTTCTAGTGAGCGCCTTCGTGAAAAGACGCCTCTTGCTCTTCAGTGCTTCTCTTTCGTCGCTTTGTCTCTCTTGCTCATATTCTGCCTGAGTATTATTGACCTCTCGTCTATTTTTTCTTGGTCTGTCAGATTTGTATCGGTTTTCTCGATATTCCTGTTCACTTCGTCCAATATTAATTCTGTTCTCGTGATATCTGCGGTGGTGTTTCGATCCTGGTTTTTCTTCTTCTTTTTCGGATTCTTTTTCAAACGTTTAGAATGTTTCAAATAACAAGAAAAAGGTTAATGCTCGCAACAAAGGAAAAAAATCACTTTTTTTCCTTTTTTCCGAAAAAGATTTTTGGTTTATAGTTTTATATCTCAATAATAATTGTATGTCTTTTTTGCGTTAACATATCAGAATATTAAAACTATGCTGCTTTTTTCACTACCTTTAGACTAACATATATTGTAAGCATAATCTCATTCGTAAAATTTTTATTTATTGTATTAAAAAAGTTTTTTTAACTTGGCTACAAATGGAGTCTATTTATTAGTTATAATCGGCACGAAACGATATATAAGTAGATACCATTACCCTGTATGAAGTAATAAAAAAAATAACATTTTAATCGTAGCGCAATGTGCACTCAATGCAAACGTATGAAAGTCCATCGGCATAACGCTCTCCTTTTTGGCTCACCACTGATTCAAGTCCTTGTGCCAACTATAAAAAATTTACAACTCAATGAATACAAATTGTGTATTTACACAACAGCATAACATCGACAACAAGGTCTTGGCTAGCTTATGCGTTTCCTTGTTACCTCGTTCAAGGTTCAAGTTTGGAGTCGTTTTTAAGAGAAATGAAATTCTGAGACTACATTTTCCATATAATATACCTATAATAATAACTATTTTATTATATAATAACATTTTATTCGGATTCTAAATTAATAAAAACTGTAAAGTAAGTATAATGTAATCTTGCCACAATTACGAGTATAAAAAAACATTTTAAGTTATTTTGGTCATCTGGTTCTAAGGAAAAATGATAAATAAAACGAATCTAGAAATAAATACTTAATGGAATTTATGAAATCAAATTAAAACCATTATCAGCTACATATCAAGCTAACAGTCATGTACTATACATACAGTGTGATTATAACTTGCCTTGACGTGACTTATAATTTAGTTATAATTGATTATTTTTCTTCCATTGGTTATATCTTTGTGTCAGCATAATATACTGTTTAATCGGCATACTGTTCTTCCCTCTAGTCATATTCTCTCCTTGATTTTCTGTTAATAGGAATTCTTAGGTCTTCATGAAGGGTTAGGTTTGACACATACCAGGGTGCATAAGTTATTGTTCGCTGTATTTTCGATTGCTTCTTTGAATTATGGTTGTATTTGACTTGATCGCGCATCTCCAGAGTTGGATTCCATACGTCCAGATAGATTTATAGACAAGGATTTGATTTTCTAGGCTCAGTTTCGATTTCCCACTGACTAGCCAGTTTAGATCTTTCATTCTTAGGTCAATTTGTTTTCGCTTTTTAAGAATATGTTCTTTCCAATTGAGTTTTGAGTCAAGATGTATTCCTAGGTATTTGGTGCTAGAAGATTGAGGAAGTTGGATGTTGTTAAGTGAAACTGGTCTCTTCTCAAGGTAAAAGTGATTCAGATTGATTTTGTGTCATTCATTTTAATTCTCCACTTGTTTGATCACGTCTCGATTTCATTTAGATGTACCTGTAGAATGTTAGATGTTATAGGTGGATTTCCGTCGACTGCAAGAATGACAGCATCATCTGCAAACTTACCAGTGATGGTTTTATTATTGGAGGTTAGATCTGCTGTGTATATACCACATATAATATTGGTCTAAGAACGCTGCCCTGTGGGATACCAGATTTTATAGGAAAATTATTGGAATTACTTTCATTCACTCTTGTTCGGAATTCTCTTCCACTTAGATAGGATTTTAACAGTTTCAGGTAGGCAGTGAAGATATTTCTTGACTTTGAAAATCAGGCCTGTGTGCCAAACCTTGTCAAAGGCTTGACTAACGTCTAGAAAGGCAGCTGTGCAATGCTGTCTGCTTTTCATTTCAGAATTTATGGAGTGTACTACTTTGTGAACCTGCTGTACCGTTGATTGTTCTTTTCGAAAGGCAAATTGCTGGTTGGTTATCCATTATTCAATGGGTATTGAGATCTGAGTTATTTTTTTGTAACAGTAACCTTTCAAGTAGTTTTGATGCGATTGGTAGTTTATTGGCCTATATGATGAAACCTTATTTGGATTTTTTCCTGCTATTGGAATTAGTATCATTTCAGCGGTTTTAAAGAGCTTTGGCCAGTAATTTAACCGTAGAATGGACATAAGATGAGAGTAAACGGTATGATTCCTTTATCTGGTAGTTTTTTTATCGTTGTTTATCATCTTGGTGTTATTTTGTCCAGCCCGAGATTTTCTAATGTTTAAATATTGAATTTCTTGTTGAACTTCGTTTTTGGTTAGTGATCTGATTACTGGTAAGTTCGCTGAAATGTTATTTATGTCTCTTTCAATTTCAATGTCTGGAGTTTCGTTGTTAGGAGTAAATACTCTAGCAAGTTGTTTTGCAAATATCATTGTTTTTTCCTCATCGCTTCTGGCCCACTGTAGTGTTGGTCCTGTTGGTTCTAATTGGAGGTACCGGAGTTTTAGGTTTTTGGAGTTTTTGATCGGTTTCCATATTGAGTTGTCGTACCGGTTAAGATTTGTTATGGAATTTGTAAATGATAGTTTCTTGTTCCTCTTTAAGTTTGGATTTTAGTGGATTGCTTAGCCTATTTAATGTAGTCTTGCCTGCTGGGGCATGGGTTAGGTGCCATTTGGTCCTAGCTTTTCTTCTTTGAGCTACCAACTTTTTTATTTCAGCTGGTATGTATTGAGCTTTGCTGCGTGTATTGTTCGCAGGTGTGGTATTTTGTACGGCCTGTAGTGTTTCATATATCTGCCTTGATGTTTTGAGGCTTACTTGTAGTAAGCCTATAATTGGGGAGTGGTCGGTAGAAAGGTCATAAGTCGGCATGACTTCCGTGTAAGCAGGAGAGATGCCCTGAGTGATAAATAGATCCAGCAGATCAAGTGTTTTGTTTGGATCCGTTGGCCAGTATATAGGAGAGCCTGTTGACAATGACTGGTAGTTGTTTTCATATATTAGGCTTACTAGTTCTCTGCCTTTAGTTGCTGTGAGACGAGATCCAAATAATACATGTTTCCTGTTAAAGTTTTCCTTTACAATGAATTTATGTCCTAGAGTTTCAAAAAAGTTTTTGAAATCTTCTTTCTTTATGTTGTATCGGGGTGGACAGTAGACTGCTGCCACTGTTAGTTCGTAAGACCTCATGCTGGCTTTGATAACTGTAGCTTACAAACAATTTTGAACATACTTTGGTAGTTTGGCATGTTTAATGGTATTTTTTATTAGAACAGCTGATCCAGCGTGAGCTGTATTGTCTGGGTGATTTGAGAAATAGGTTTTGTACTGAGGTATTTTGAAGTAAGTTTGACTTGTGAAATGGCTTTCTCTGATTAATAGAATGTCAATTTCGTTGTGTAGTAGAAATAATCTCGACCTCATTTTTGTGCTGTGGAAGTCCATTGGCATTCCACTCGCTATTTTAATGAAGCTATTGAATTTCTCTTTTTTATTGAATTAAAATTTTAATGTGATTTAGCTCTATTTAGCCATTAGTTCGAGCCCAAACACAATTTCGTTTGTTTGGGAATTCTCATTATATTGTTTATTTACTTTTTTTTATTATAAATAAATCTTTAAAATGCTCTTAAGGTGACCAGGTATCCCTGGCCTGCTCACATAAGACCATATGTTATTTTGTCCTTTACTTAGGAACACATATTTTATAAACCGCTTTCCCTGGGGCTACCAAACTTTGCAACATTTCTTAAATGATAAAATACACAATCTGAACCACCATGAACTGCATGACTCCATTAATTATTTTTTTTATTAAAAAAAAATAATTTTTTTCACGTTTTTACGAACATTTAAATTTTTTATTTAAAATCAAAATATTTTTCAGTCTAATTATGATTCAGATTCTTGTTTATGTAATGCTCGATGCTGTATTAAAATATTAAAAATCAAGTCGTAATGTTAAGAGTTTTTTATTTACATGTTCCTAAAATTTGAAAAAATATAAGTTTTCAGGAGCGCTCAAAAACTAAAACCTTCCGATTTATAACCCTCCGCCTCATATTCTTCCCTATATTTTTTTGTTAACCTAAGCTTTTTTCGAACATGTTTGTTTTAGCTATAACACATTTTCTAGTAGTTGTTACTTTTTTCTGTCATTTATTTTCATGATATCAATAGCCTTTAGTCTATTCAGAGTATTAGGTAAAGAGAGAATATTTAGTTTGTACAGAATTTTTTTTTGCTGACAAGGACATTTCTGTTTATCAAGAGTAATATATTATTTGATTCAGAAAACTATGTAGAAATAAAAACGAACGGGTACCTAGTCCCCTGAAAAAGTAAACGATACGCTACTGAGTATCAAGTGTGCGCCCAGACTGAGTGATATATTTCTCTCCATTGTCTACTCTTCTTTATCTACTGGTCAGCGTTGTCATATTTTATGAGATTCTTAGCAAGTCCGTTATTCTATGAATATTTGACTGTATGTGAATTATTAATATAGAAGTGGATAAATGATCTATAATCACAACTTGGCAACAGTGTTCTGTTTTCACTCAATTATCATTTCTCAGAATTTAGTGTCTAGAATTTTGATATTTTACTATACTACAATTTTAATTAGACATACCTACTAGATAGATATATTTCACCTTCCTGGATATGTATCCTTGTACAAAGAAGTCGTGGTCCCAAATCCTTCTTCATATCCTATATTTATGTTTATTACATAATAAAATATCTTGTATCACGCCACTGCCTTTTGTTTGGAACAAACATATAACTACCACTGAGCTCCGTCAGGCTTATTTGTGGCAAATATTTAGGTCGATCGTTATTCGTGTCGGATTATAATTAATCAACCATTTTGTTGTTAACCACCGAGGGACGAAACAATGGTCAGGGTTGACCGTCCGCTATGCGGACTCACAATGGGTGGAGGCATACTATTTGTCCAGGTAATTTTTTATAAATAATTTAATTAAGCCGATATATCTCGTGTAATTATTCCGCGGGGGATTTTATGCTTTTTAATTATAATGCGTCCAGTTGCGTAGCAAAAGTAGAGGCTGAAGTTTAAAAATAAATTTAAAAATCGGGAAGAAGAGACAATTTAAAAGCTGATCAAGATAGGAATGAACGATGGCTATATTAAAATCTCATATTCTCTGCCTTATCTTCAGCTCCATTCCAGGCAATTTACTTCAGTCAATTTGAGAAAAAATCATCGATTTCACGTCAAAATCTTAAACAATTCGTATTATACAAATTAAACGATCTAAAGATATATGAGGGATATTTTTGTAGTGCCTATTACGTTTGGATGTTAGCGACCATCATGGCAATATGTATTTTGCAAACTGCTGCTCTGAACAGATTTCTGGTTATTGTGTTGTACGTAGATTTTTCAACTAGGAAATTCTTTGCCTTCCTGGTCCCCGTTTTCCTTCTACTCTTTCTTAAAAAATTAATTGCAGCAACCCATATCATTCGCTGTTCCTCATGATGTGACCGAGGTATTCAATTTTGACTGTTTTTACTGTGGTTAACAACTCTTTCCCTTTTTGCATTCGTAATAAAACATCCTGGTTAGTAACGTGGCCAGTATAGGATATCTTTAGAGTTCGACGATAAGGCCACATTTCGAAAGCCTCAATTTTCTGGCAGGTAGCGTCTGTGAGAGTCCACGACGTCACTCCGTACAACAGTATGAGGGATGGCTGATGACAAATCCTTGAAGACGTTCAGCTGATTTTGCTTTGATTTTTTTTTAACAATCATAAAAAGTGAAAAAATCATTGTTTACCTATAAAACGTTTCTTATACATTTTAAAGAATAATGGTTCAAATAAAAGTTGTAGATATTAAAAAGAGATGAAAATTGAACAGATTATAAGTGAAGATCTTGATTTTATGATTCAATTTATAGATGGCATATACAGAGAAATTTAATAGGTTATAATAATTATAACATAAAGTGATCGTACGGGTAAAATATAAAATACGCCACTTTAAAGTGGAGAGGTCATCGTCCTATTAGTCGTCCTATTTGTAGTGGTTTAATGGGCCTACCACGTTGGGTATGACTTAAGGAGGGGGTTGAAAGTGAGGACTGAGCAACTACTGGGCTGAAGATGGGAGAGGGTAAGCAAACAAACCGAAACGTTTGCAAGCGGCCACTCTTAGTTTGGTTGGAGAGCTGGGTCGTAAGTAAGTGAATAAAAGAGGGACTGGATGGGGTAATTACAATGAAAAAAAAACCAAAAAATACATAGATTTCCTGGGCAACAAAATAAGTCTACACTTGGTTTAGAGAGAAACATTACATATTAACATAATATAATACAATACAATAATACAATAATATTAACAAAATAGATTTTTCAAATAGATTTTTTTTATTTAGAAATTTTTTAACAAAAAGTACCTTTATCACTCTGGCTGATGTATTTCCTTCAATAAGTTTTTGGGATTTTAATTGGACCAAAACACTGCAAACAAAACACAATTCTGTCCCACAGAAGCTGCAAATTGGTCTGAAGTAATCAGGGAACGTAAATATACAATTCTTTGGAAGTTGGACACTGGTTTGGGCTTCGGATTATCCTGGATGATAATTAACTGCAATCTTCAAAACTCGGCCACTTAATTTCCGCCCAAAACCATGCGGACCTCTTAAATGATTGGAAACGCCGTCTTACAAATCTCTCAGATAAAACACAGCACGAACAAATCGGTGATTAACTCTACAAAAAACTGCCAAATTGCATTTTAGTAAAAATTCACCTGCCAAATTGAAAAAAATTGCCGGCTTTGAAGACTACACCCACAAGCTATTTCTTCAGAATCTTAATACTAACTTAATTTTCACTTAAACTCCACACTGCTAGTATCTACATATTTTCCCATAACAAAAACGAACAACGAACAACACAATAACGAATTAGCAGAAAATCCAGACTAAACAATGGAGCCGCGAACGTCAATACGAACGTTGTCGTTTTGATACTTTGCCCTATCTTTATATCTCATCGTTCAATAAAAAATATGAAAAATATGATACCTCTTTTTCTTCTTCTAGGGGGCTTCCATCTGTGAAGTTTTTGGGGCCAACGTTCGTCAGGCATTCTCAATAGGTGTCCAAACCATTTTAAAACTCTTCTTTCTATTATGTCAATGACCGTTTCTGTAGCATTCATGTTATTTGTTATAGATTCGTTGCTCTTTCTTTCCAGCCTTGATGTTCTAGCACTTCTCAAATAATCTATTTTAACTGCCAACAATATACTCTACAGGTCTGCATTAATTGTCCATACTTCAAAGCCATAACAAAGAATTGATTCAACCATGGTTTGCGCTATTCTTTTTTTGTTCCTTTTGGAAATGTTGCGATCCCACCACAAGGAGTTCAAACATCCTACAATTATACGTTTCTGATTAATTCGGTGTTTAATTTCGGTTTCTCCCAAGCCGTTCTTATCAATGAGTGCACCTAAATATTTAAATGTTTCCACTTGTTTGATTTCCACGTCCTCGCCTATCAACACTTCAAACCTTGCATCTGAATTGGTAACTAAATATTCTGTTTTCTTCATGCTGACTTGTAACCCCTATTTTACATATTCTCTGTATAGACGCTTTATCATAAATTCTAGATCATAAGAATCTTGAGCTAGGACGACTTGGTCATCCGCAAAGTTTAGGGAGAACAGTACGTCATTTCCCATGGGGATTCCCATTCCCTGGCAGTGGTTTTTCCAATTTTGGAGGTCTGCCTCAATATATAAATTAAACAGTAAGGGTCACATACTGTATCATTGTCTTAGTCCTTTAGTTACTTCTGGTGGTCTATTTCCGATTTTTAGTTACGTAGTGTTATCCCTGTATGCTTCTGTGATTATTACTAAAAAGTATTGACTAATGCCGAGTTGTTGTAAAGCTTGCCACAATTTAAGTCTTGGAACTGTATCATACGCCTTTTCTAGGTCGATGAAGGCTAGATGTACCAACCGCTATTCTTTTTTTCATTTATTTTATTTATTTTTTATTTTATTTTTATTACTTTTAATAAATAAAATTTTAATTCTTATATTTTATTATTTATTATCTGTCACAGGCCTTACTCGTATGTTGTTCTAAATGTTTACTGTCTTCCGATCTAAATGTTAGACTGTTATATAAATCTATCGACAAAACGTCCGTTTCATCTTGGTAAATTTCGGATACTGTCGTCCTAAATCCATGATAAATAGGGTCGTTCCTATATACATTTAGTGCTGGATACAATACATGACAGATTTATCATGATTTTATTTTAGTAAACTCAATACTAACAACAAAACATTTTCCTGTCAGCGCGAAAATTATTTTTCTGATCGTACGTTAGTAAGAAGTCCATAATGGAACTGTCCAACACACTCTTTTAGATTAACGCTAGGTAATAACTTATCAAAACTGTTGCAAAATATTTTATAAAAAAATGAAAGTTTTGGGTTTTCGTTTGGAATAGGAACTTAATATATTTTTTTTTATTAAAAACAACTTTATCGGATAGGTATAATACATAACTTTATAAACATTTGATGTGGGGGTGGGACGCGTTGTCAACAATGTTTAATCTAATTCTCGAAGTGATTATCCGAAAAGCAAATTTGAATGTCCATATAAACACCAAGTTCTTCTTCTTCTTCTTAGCCTTCTGTCGTCCATGTTCGGACATAGGCCTCTCCCAACTCCTTCCATCGGTCTCTATCCTGAGCAACATATTTCCAATTTGTTCCGGCTATTCTTTTAATGTCATCAACCCATCTCATCTGTGGTCTTCCTCTTGGTCGTTTACTTTTGAAAGGTCTCCAATGTTGTATTGTAGTATTCCAACGTTGGTCTTTCTGTCTAGCAGTGTGGCCCGCGAAGCTCCATTTAAGTTTTGCAATTTTTATTGTTATGTCCTCGACTTTTGTTTTGGATCTTACCCAGTCGTTCCTCTTTTTATCTGACAGTCGTATACCTAACATTGCTCTTTCCATTGTTCTTTCTGTTGTGGCTAGTTTATTCATGTTTGCCTTGGTTAGGGTCCAGGTTTGACATCCATATGTCATGATAGGAAGGATACATTGGTTGAACACTTTGTTCCTCAAGTATTGGGGTATTTTGCGGTTCTTAAGTATCCAACTAAGTTTTCCAAATCCTGCCCATGCTAGTCTTGCTCTTCTAGTAATTTCCGCACTTTGGTTCTCTTTGTCAAGTATCAGGATTTGGCCTAGGTAGATATATTCCTGGATTTGTTCTATCTCACTGCCGTTTATAGTTATGTGTCTGGGGTGTTCTGTGTTTGTCATTATTTTTGTTTTTTTCATATTCATTTTTAGGCCGACGTATTGGGAGCTGGCTGCTAGTTCCCCCAACATAATTTGCAGTTCCTCGAATGTGCTCGCTATAATCACTATGTCGTCAGCGAATCTGAGGTGGTTTAACTTGTTGCCATTAACGTTGATGCCATAGGTTGACCAATTTGTAGGTTTGAAGACGTCTTCTAGGGCTAGGTTGAAAAGCTTTGGCGATATTACGTCTCCTTGTCTCACTCCTCTCTTAATGGGGATGGGATTTGTATTTTCGTCTAGTTGTACTATCATAGTTGCATTTTCATATATATTATGTATTAGTTGCCTATATCTCGAGTCTATTCTACAATTATTAATAGCTTGTTCTATGGCCCACATCTCGATACTATCAAACGCCTTTTCATAGTCGACGAAGGCAAGAAATACGGGTAGTTGGTATTCATTTGCCTTCTTTATCAATGTTCTCATTGTCAGCAGATGGTCTGATGTACTATATCCTTTGCGGAAGCCAGCCTGTTCAACCGGTTGGTAATTATCCATTTTGTAGGTTAACCGGTTATTAATAATTCTCATAAATAGTTTGTATACTTGACTGAGCAACGATATAGGTCTATAATTCTGTAGATCACATTTGTCCCCTTTTTTGTGTAAGAGTATTACTAGACTCTCGTTCCAGTCTTTAGGGATCTGGCTATTATGGAGACATCTATTAAATAGCTCTGTTAGTACAGGGATTGTTAATGTCTTGCTTGTTTTCAAGAGCTCGGCAATTATACCGTCGTGTCCTGGAGCTTTATTATTTTTTAGTTCTTTTAAAGCTCTTTCTATTTCGTATCCCTTTATATTTGGTAGTACTTCTGATCACACGTTTTTTATTTTTCTTTTGACGTTCTCCTTTGTTGTTTCATTGGCTGGCCTTGCGAGCTGTACAAGGATGTGTAGAAGTCTTCGACAATATTTGTTATTTTATATTTGTCCTTCTCTACCTTATTGTTAGCGTCTTTAATTTTGATGATTTTTTGAACTCTCAGTGCGGTCTTAGACATTTTAAGCCTCTGTTGTTTTCAATGACTCGCTCTATTAAGTTCTCGTTCCATTTTTGTATGTCGCGTTTTAGTTCTTTTCTAATTGTTTTATTAATTTCTCTATATTCTTGAGTATGGCGTTTGTTTTGCGCTAGTAGTTGTCTTCTTTCCGTCATTAGCTGTTTAGTTTCATTGCTTATTTTGTCTTCTTTAGTCCTTGTTTTCTTTGTGACCTGTAGTCCTGCGGCGAGAAGGTTTTTATTTAGGTTTTTATTAATCTCGTCAATTTCATCTTGATTATGTGAAGGATTCGAACTTATCCGCTAAGACCTCTCGGAATTGCTCTTCATTTGTTCTTAGTTTAAAGGCATCTATCCTCGTTGTTTTTTTTAACAACCTTTTTTTTAAACACCAAGTTAGCACAAATTAATGTGAATGAAGATGATGAAGTTGTGGTTAATGAGAACAAGCAACGTCTTCAGAAAGTTTGTGGCACATTATGTATAATAAGGACTTAAAATTAATGAAACAAAAATAAATAATAAATAATGAAAAAAATATACGATCGTCAAGTGAAAATCAAAGTAAATAACTATACCTTTAAATAAGTGATACATTCGAATATTACTCGATGGAAGTTTTATTTTATCTAAGAATAGAACACTCATATCTAAGATTTCAAAGTTGCCCCTTGCTCCACCTCCTGGTGGAGAGTAGGGATTAAGAACGTGTTTGGTGTCATTCGGTAGATATTTGAAAAATTGAGTGCAATAACTGACCAACCCACAAAAATTCAAAATTTATTTTATTGTAGAATATCAACTGTCTAGTTGAAATCTATCAGCTGCATAGTGGATCAATCCACATTTTTGTATTTGTTATAGCCGGTTCGCTATATTTACGCGGGTTTCGGATTAAAAATTTTATTGTAAGTACCCAGTTTTAATTACCTGCTCTTTGGGGAAATATCAACTGGTCAAATGAAATGAAAAATAATCCATAACTTTTTTTAATTAAATAATAATGGAAAATCTTTTATATAATTGACAGTATAATAAAGAGAATTACTTCATTAATGGAGTCTAATGTGGCTAATATAAACCTAATAATAATTTTATATTACACTTCACACAGAAAATATGGTCTATGTATATTTGTTCCATGGAGAGAATTTCTAATGAAAAATCAAAAAATTTAACTTGCCAACAAAAATGAAAATCAGTCATTATCATCAAAAATATCATAATCGTCATCATCATCACTGTCATCACCATTAATTGTTATTATGATTGGACTTATTTCGTTTATTTTATTTTCACGTGTCCACCAATCTTCTATTAGTTTCTCGCACTTGAATATACAGTTGCACCACACTTCTGGAGTTACAATTGAAAGTGCCTTTCGCCAAGTTTCCCGAACTGCGTCGTCGCTATAACCGTTAGGCCCAATATGGTTGTCATATTATTGTTTTGCTATTCCCCATATATATTCGATGGGATTAAACTGGCAATGATACGGTGGCAGACGTAAAACTTGATGACCGTAACTTTCAATAATCTGATCCACAACAAAGGTTTTTGGTTTTGCGTGGATATTTGCCAAGCGTAATAATTCTGATTTTAAAATATGTTGTGTAAATGGTATATGTTCCTTTGTCAACCATTCTTTAATTTTATTAACAGTCCAAGAATTCGTTGGACTTTTGTTTAATACTTCAGAATGGTAAGGTGCATTGTCTAAAATAATTACGCTGGGCTCACTTAAACCTGGGAGAAGTTTTTCATGTAACCATTTTACAAACATTTCTGTGTTCATATTATCGTGATAGTCACTTGATTTTGATTTAGATGAAAATATTAAATCAGCACCTTCTATAAAACCCGATTTCCCTCCTGCATGTAAAATTATGTGTCGCTTCCCTTCTCCATCAGTATGTTTGATAGACTTTACGTTATCATCTTGCCATATTCTCTTGGTTGCACCCCTAGAAAATATCCATGTTTCGTCTAAATATATAAAATTTGCCCTTTCTTCTTTTAATTTAGAATATTTTTTTAGAAAGTTAATTCTTTTATGCACAACAGAACTTCTTTCACAAAGGGCTTTTCTGTTATCCTCCTTTTGAAATTTGAAACCCAAATTATGTATCACTTGCCATAGACTTGTTCTGCCAATTTCGTCAAATTTTCTATCTTTTAATTCCGAGAGAATTGTATTTAAGGTCACATGTTCCTTGTTGGCTCGCATTCGATAAATGGTATCACGAATTTCAATTTTTTTTCCATCTGGAATATCTTTCGTTTTCAATGATAGGCGAGTTTTTCGGTGATCTTCTTTCGGCCGTTCATTATTGCGATTTTGTAATACTCCTCTTAGTTTGGTTTCACTAATTCCTAGAGCATCACATACGCGTTGTTGAACAGACATTACCGATTTTAAAGGACCGCCATTTTCTTTTTCATCCGTAAAATACTTATGTACACTACAAATTAGACTATCTACATCTAACACACGTCTAGGCATTTTTAAATATTTCCACCAAACATACAATGTCAACGCTGGCAAAGAATCAATTGAACTGCAATATTGTAACAAATTTATACCTACCCTAATGTTATTTTAATGTATTTTAAAATATGACCATTAATGCAGTTTTTACCTAATTTTCTGGGAAGTCGTTTACTGCAACTGGTTATCAATGAGTCATTAGCATAATTTTGTTAATTCGTAACCCGCGTAAATATAGCGAACCGACTGTACTAGATGACTGCACTAAATTAGTTTTGGAACTCCATATTTGATGGGATCTTAGAGAAGCAAAGTGGACCATACGCGGTTAGTCCACTGTGCTGCTGACAGTTAGATGTTTTTCTATCATTGTTGATTGATATTTATAAATCTTTTTGTAAATTGTCATTGTGACTTTTAATTGTTATGAAATATATTTATTCTGTTCTATGCCCTATCCTATTTTATTTTCCGAGAAACATTCAACAAGGAATATAATTAATACTTTCATTCACCAATTGCTGAATAAGAAGTGTGATTTATTTGAAGTCAAAATAAAGGCAGCGACTAGTGAATCAATTAAACAACTCGAAACTAAAAAGAACTTCGTCAAAAGAACGCGAAGTGTGTTCGAGATGCTTTAAAATGACACACCAAAATGGCAAAAAAAGAACGCGTCGGTCATCTGTTTCGATCCGATGAAGACTTTACTACACCTGTGCTTACCACAGGAATTTGTTACTACAAGCGGTAATTATGGATCTATGTGGCGGCCAGAATCGTAATATTAGAATGTCATTATTATGCAATTATATAACATTATAACATTTTCAGATTTTACAGTGGAAGAAATAGACCACAATTTTCTGGTAAATAACCATTCTTACTTGCCATCTGACTAAGATTTTGGTATAATAGAAAAAGAAAAGAAATTCCATCCACATGTATTTATACTCCAAGACTGGCATACAGTGATAAAGCACGCTAGCAAGAAAAATCCGTTCACAGTAAGAAACAAGGACAAATCAAATTTTTTTTCTACGAAATTGCTTGAAAGTAATATAACCAGAAATCAAAAACCAAGGTAGAGTGGCTTAAAATTCGATGGTTAAGGTTTAGGAAAGACTTTCCCAACACTCTTCAATATAAGTATTAAAAAAATGAAGATGTTTATTTTGAAACAGTGGAGCTTCCTCGTACATTATGATTTATCTCTAAGTTGTTCGGTAATTGTAAGTGTAGTCACAGGAGTTCTCAGAATCGATTTGAATTAGCTAAAAGCAGCATGACGTAAAAGTACTTTGACCTTGAAAGAGGTTAAACAAATTTCTAATTTATCCCCATTACTCCTAATACCCATCCATTTCGAGTACATGATTAGGGCGATATTATGAAAAACGATACTAAAAATAAAGTTCTCGCATTATTATTGTGAATAACACGAACTACAGTGGCGGGTATTGGACATACGAAAATATAATTATAAAAATAAAACATTAACAACTACTGATTTTCTTAAATTTTCACAAGATTTATAACCATAACAGTTCTTTCAGTAGCCAAAACTAAAACTAAGCTAGGTATTTTATACTAGTTTAATTTAAACAGGATTATTTTGTGATTTTCGTTACTTCAATAGCATTAATTATAAAGTATTTGCGTTTTAGTATGTATAGTCTAAATAAACATGTGTATATTTTAATACAATTAAAACAAGAAAATTGGAATATATCGGGGCATTTACACGTGGAGAGAAATACACCTTGTTCCAACTGATTATGCAGGAAAAGATCCAAGGAAAGATAAGCGCTTAGGGAGGCGTAGAATGTCGATCTCCGCTACGAAGATGGCTCTTGAAGAAGAATATGTGTAAAATAGTTGTAAAATTTTAGAATCTTACGTACATTCAATAGTTTTTATTGTAAATACAAATTAAAAAAAGTGTGTGTTTTTGCTTTCGTAACTTGTTACGGACTTTAAATGTTTCTCCTCATTTCGGAATGAGATTTGCTGGGCTGAGCTGTAGGTGGTCAGGCTCCATTTCTTTAAACCCGTTGTTACCACAGGGAAGTGTAGGACAGCACTTGCACAAACAGTATGTGGTTGGTCTATTGGCGATAATTTTTAAAAAATGTATTGTTTTCCTAAGTTTTTTATAGTTTATTTCAGTTAGTATCTGGTCATCATTTCCCTTCAGTTTTTACAATAATCAGCTTTCAAGCTTTCCCATAATTTTGCGTTTTGATACTTTTCTATTAGACAATGTATTTTCATTGCATTAGTTACACATTCTATTACAGCAGAAATAAGTTTTGAATAGGCCAGTTTATATTTGCCGCAAAAAATGTGAAATACGTATATTAGGGCTTTAAAAAAATTTCAGTCTGTACTAAAATATAATATCAGTTTGGATTTGTGTACGGCAGATCAACACCAGACGCAACTCTCATTGTAAGACAACTGGTAGGTAGCTATAGGAATAAAGAGACGTCGGTAGCACCACATTTCAAATGCCTCTAATTGTTTTATGGCATCTTCTCTAAGGCTTCAGCTTTCTACTCCATAATGGAGGACATTAAAGACGTACCATCTAAGAATTGTTATGCGTATATTGATACATACTTAAGGATAAGTTGCAGAGAATCTTCCTAAGGCTCTTGAAAGAGCTTCTGGCTTTTTCAATACGGGTTTTTATTTCGTAGCTGTGATCCCAAGTATCCTTAATATTGCAGTCCAAATAGCAATCTTAAACCACAATTCAGTTATTTATAAACAACTTCTATATTTCTTTTCTTTTTATGTTTTCTACATTTACTCAGATGTAATTTGTAGAGTTTGATATTGTATGTTTCCTGTGTATGTAGTGAAGCGTTTTTCAGCATTATTCAACAAAGATTCTGCCAACAATTTAGCGTGTCATGCCGTTCAAATTTTTGATTTATCGTCGACGTTTAATCTTTCGTGGATCTTGAAGTGCCTCCTAGAACCGACGAATGTACACCATTACGAGGAACGGAGGTCATTAATCAGTGCTGCAAAATCGAAGTTCTTTTTTAAATCTGGAGTAAGGAGTAATTATCGTGGGCTTTGACTAGTTTGCTGAATAAAAAAGTTATTTGTTAGTAAAGTGTCATAAAGTTGTATAGGTATTAATGATATAAAGTTTTATATTTGGAATATACACAATAGGATGTATCACTTCATTTTGCAGTTCACATTGTTTGGCTACTACATAACTTTTTACTTTTACACCCTAAAGATGTAATATATTCATTAATAATTTCTGTATTGAATACTACATATTTTCATTTATTTTTCCAAAAATATTCGTTAAAAATTGAGGCCTAAACAAACTTGACATAGACAATGCTAAATTATTAATGTAACATTATTAAAAATATTTTCAATGCTTCTATGGTAAACAAATAAAAATATTTATTATAACAGCAAACAATAATTGGCTTCCTAATTGTATAATTAACTTGTTTATTACCTAAGAAGGTAATTAAGATTTAAAGACAAACGTAAGAATTACCCTTACTAACAGTTTTTATGCGGTTATTACAAGGAACCTCAGATTTGAATTTATGATTTTTGTTTGTTATTGTTAATCATTATTATTATATCTGTTGATATTCCAATGTATTTTTTGCGTTATTACTTTGCGATTACATTAATACGTACGGTAGAAATAAACAGAAGATTTGTTCCACACATTAGGATGGCGATCTTACTACCATTTGATTATAGAAACAGAAGTCAGTCATGACGACAGATATATAACAGTCATCGGCTACTTCATAGTGACAGGGAAAAATAAGTACAGCCTGCTCAAAGTCACGGCCATACCACTTAACGTTGAGGGGTCGGTGTTGCGCACATTTGTCGCCCCAAGGAATCTACTGGTCGTAGATTATAACACACTGCACTACTTCGAATTGACCGCGGAAGATAGAGAAAGGTGCTTACTGTTGACAAAGGCGCAGATAGCGTGCTCACCAACGGCTATAAGAAACATGAATACCCAACCAAACTGCATACTTGAAGAAATTTATGAGCGATCTAAGAATAGCACATGTCCACTGGTAGCCAGGACAATACAGACAGCTCAATGGAGTAAGATGGGTACTCCCAACCTCTGGCTAGTTACCAGTCACGATACACATATCCATTATTTGCGATGGAAATCGGAGCGAAAGAGTACTGGAACGAGTCACATTCCTGAAGCTTTCACCCAAATGTATCGCCCAAACGAAAAATATTACATTACTCCCCACTAGCAGCGGGGTGGACAGAGCGGTGACGAGTTACCTGAAGTCGCCAATCAATCCCGTGGCCCAACTGGTGGTGAGGACACCCCGCAGGTTTAACACGCCTCTAAACACCTACCTTGACATACCAGGAGGAGAGCTACGTCATGTGTTACTTGAGAGGAAAGTCTGGAACAAGAAATGACGCATACGCAGTGGCGATCGATTCACGAGTCTAATTGGCATTATTTTGTGGCCACCGGGACCATTACTATAATGGTAATAATTGGGATACTCACGTTATGGAAGTACCGTCCTGTTGCACGACTATGTCGTTCAGGGAATCCACAAACTCAGACTAACGAACAGGAAGTACCTGTATTAGTTAGTAATCGGCACAACAATGTACCGTCGACTTCCCAAGCCGACATCCCACTCTCCACATTTTCATCCAATTGCCCTAATTTTAATCTAGAGATAAGTCGGACATTGATAGCTAGGGTAGCGGGTGGAAGATTATTGATTATTCTTAAACTACTGATAATTTATTATGTTTGAATTTTACTATGTTATGTTATACTTATATGTAAACTTTGAGTATTGACACTTGGGCCAGATTGCCCGATTCCGCAGTATGTCTAATATCAAATCTTCAGAATTCATATCCGAAATTGGACAGTATAATTTTATCACCCAGTAGACCGAATGAATTTATTTGTTATTAAATACACACACGTAGTTAATTCGGTCACATACGGATTTGGTCAATTATCAACAATATAATTTGGACATCAGTCAAAAGTGCTGACAAAGTTAAACAATTTACATAAATTAGACACACATATCACGCGAGGCCCGCGAATATATTGACCCAATTAAAACTTATATAAAACTAATATCTCTTGCCTAGAGAAGCATTCAATCAATATTCACTAAACAAACTTGATAGTCTTCAGCGATCAACTGCAACAGTCTCTACTCAAAGTAATCCCGGGTCAACACCCATAGTGTACATCTCATCAATAAACTCTGCTACTATTATTTGGTGTTTCCATTACAACTGAACGAACATCTCCACTGAGCCAACGAAGGGGAATTTGTTCATGGAGCGTACTAAGCAATTAATTCCAATTCGAAGGACCACTCACTAACGTGGGAAATAAGAACACAAGTATTAAACAACACGTAATTTAATGATTAACTTTGTCACTACAATTAAGTTAAGATCTAGCTAAAGTTTCAGCTTAAAGTTTTTATATCGAAAACCGCCGATCACTGTCCAATTTATACGAGTCCGCGAAATACCACACGAGAGCACTGTTACAGTTTAAATATGTTACTAATAAAATTATCATATGAACCAAGGATGTTTTCTTCAGTATTAATATACTTTATTAGTAATGAGCCTTTGTGAAACATGTAGCCTTTAAAATATAAGCTATATAACAATAATTGGCTAGTTATATTCAATACGCGAGAGTCTAAAACTCTTAAACCAGAAATGCATCGACCTCTTTGATTGAATACTAAACTGATACTGACAAATATGCGAGAGTGGAAAACTCTAACCAAGATGCGACCATGTGATACTGACTACGTGACTAATTTCAAATTATCACTGTTTTACCCCCCCCCCCCTCAACCACCCAGACTTATCAGCGATTTCTTTGCAATTTGCTTGGGAGAAAGTGACCTCGGTAGATCTTATGAAATTAGAAATTGTTTGCTACCAGTAGCGTAGCAATATTTGGATAAATTTCTTACAGAAATCACTTGGATAAATTTCTTACAGAAATTGAATTCGTGATTGTAATCATTATTAAAGAAATTGAATTCGTGATTGTAATCTGAATAAAATATGAGGGTTTGTCTCATATTAATTTGATGTGATGTTCTATATTTCCTTCTAGGTTGCTGGTATGCCAAGAAATTGCGGGTAAGGTAACATGTGTGATATTATCAGTTCTTCCTTGAGGTAATAACCCCTTTGCTCTTCTAATATTTCCTTGGAAAGGTATTCCTTCTTTGAGTTTAAATAAATGAAAACCCTTTAAATTGAATTTTCACTAGATTTTATTGAGAGAAACTGAAAATGTTTAAGTTCGGAATAGTTTTACAAAAAAATGCAGGTTAGATAGTTCGATTCTTGATGTAAGTTCATTTGGTCACGTAAACAGATGAGAACTTGTCACTTAAACCTCACTTTTGCACTTAAAAGTCTTTTACGACGCACTTTATACAGCTATTTACAAAACTTTGATGAAAAACACGTTGAAACCATTACTTGTTATATAAGAAAAAATGTTTAAAAGATATACGACCACATGTTAGCCGTTTATGAATGTTTAATTCCACTCGTACGTAAAAAAAAAACAAAAACCAACAAAATACTACGAGTGGAGATGTGTACAGTGTTAAGATTGGAACGCTACTCTCTGCTCTCTATGCGCCCACGCTGAAGGAGCCGACAACGAGTTTCCGGGTCATAGCTAACGAACCCAAAAGCCGAAATGAGTATCCGGATCATAGCTAACGCAACCCAAGTGACGTCAAGCTGAACCGGCATTTTTCGAATATACAGGTCCGGCATTGGAATTTTATAATGATAATGTTCTGGTTAAATGTTATGAAATTTAACCATATTGGGGGGCGGCGCAAGAGAGTGAATGATTATTAATAATAAATAGAAATAAGTTTTGATTAAAGTTAACAAACTAAATAAGATTCGGAGTGTTTAAAAACAAACAGAAAATGAAAGATTTTCTCTGGGACTCGAAGGACCAGCACTTATGTGCAATTTGATAATTTGATAGGTGTGTAGCTACTATCAACTCAGAAATACTGACAGTCAGAAAACTAATGATTACTGATGTTACACTGAAAGTAGTGCAACATGAAGGTTTAAAACAAAAACAACAAATGATTCTTCGCTTGTGTGATCATTACTAAACTAAGTAGTAATAAAAAGAATAGAATAAAATAAAAAAATAAAAAAAACGAAAGAAATTTTTTTTTTTTTTTTTGATATTTGATAAAAGAGCGAAGAATGAAATATTAAACTTATTAAATATGTACAAAATGATGAATAATAAGACCGGAATACCCACATCATGTTATTCGACACTGGGTAATGGTACTAACTTAACGATTGGACGGATATAAGTGCCATCTTGAGTTTTTGATTTTGACTGCTCTGGACTTATTATCCTTTCCTGGTATTAGTTCTATTATTCTCGCCAATGGCCATTTCAAGGGTGGCGTATCATCTTCCCTTAAAAGGACTAAGTCGTCTACTTTCATTTCTAGTTGAGGTTCCATCCATTTGGGCCTATTTTGTAAACGGTTCAGATATTTCTACTGACCACCTTTTCCAAAAGTGTGTTGAATTTGAGTGCAGATGTTCCAAAATTTTAATCTGTTTAGTGGAACCTCAGAAATATCCGTTCTGGAAACGCGGTTAAGGGACAACCTATCAGAAAATGCCCTGGAGTTAGAGCTGAAAAATCGGACGGGTCATTAGATGATGGACAAAGTGGTCTACTGTTCATGATTGCTTCGATTTGGCAAAAGATAGTTGCAAGTTGTTCAAAAGTTAATGTGAGCCCTCCGACCATTCGTATGAGATGATATTTCGCACTTTTAATGGCGGATTCCCAAATTCCACCCCAATGGGGAGAATGAGGGGGAATGAATTTCCATGTGATTTTTGTTTCAAGTAAGTATGATTTGATAAAGTCAAGATTAGTTTGATTTTTTAAGAAAAGATATAAATCGTGCAATTGATTTTTTTGATCCTTGAAAATTGGTGGCATTGTCACTATATATGATAGTGGGACAGCCCCTTCTGGAAATGAAAACGTTTTAATGATGCTAAAAAGGCTTCGGTAGTTAAGTCTGAGACTAATTCTAGATGAACGGCTTTAGTCGCCATGCAGACAAATAAAGCTAAATAACATTTGGTGATGACGACTTTTCTAAGTTTTGAAGCTGATTTGATGGAAAACGGACCACCAAAATCGAGTCCTACGTTTTGGAAGGCCCGAGATGGTGTGATTCTCTCTTTTGGTAAATCAGCCATGATTTGATTTGGTCGTTGAGCATTAAATTTGTAGCAGATGTGACATTTTGATGTGATACGTTTGATTTCTCTAAGGCCATTTAATGGCCAGTACTGCAACCTTACATTGGATAAAACATTTTGAGGACCACTGTGCCCCAACCTGTTATGTTCTGCTTTAAGTAATAAAGAAGTAAATTTACATTTACTAGGCAATAGAATGGGATGCTTTTGATCATAGAAAGGTCGGAGTGCTTCAACCGTCCCCCTACTCTGATAATTTGTTTTTCGTCAAGCAATGGGTTGAGAGTTAAAATTTGCTTGTTATAAATGTGTTCATTATTTTTGAGACATTTTAGTTCGTTTGAGAAAAATTTGTTTTGAATTTTAGAAACTATAAATTGTGCAGAATGTTCTAGTTCTTCAGTGGTCAATAGACCTACCCTTTTGACTGGTGATCTGACATTATGTAAGAATCTAAAAAAGTATGCAAAAGTTCTTATTAATTTAGTGTAGCTATTGAAAGTGTCAAAAATAGTAACCCATGGATCATCGAGTTGCTGAATTACGTTCAAAGAAGTTTCTTTGTTTCAGGTGGAGATTCCACTATTCTGAACGTATCCAAATCGTCAAAATTTTCCTGGGGTTCATTTAAGAATTTTGGTCCATTAAACCAGAATGCATGTTTGTTTTGAGGGAACTGTCCTCTAGATAGCAGATCGGCTGGGTTTTGCCCTGATCTTATGTGTCTCCACTTGTGATCTTTAGTTAGTTCTTGGATTTGTACAACCCTGTTGCTGACAAACACTGACCACCTCGAGGGGTGACCACGTACCCATGACAACGCAATGTGCGAGTCTGTCCACAGATTGATTGATTTGAAAGTAAAGTTGTTTTGTAGAATTCCTAGCACTCTATCCAAAGTTTCGATATTAAAACCATAGCTGAAAGTTCAAGTTTGGGGATTGTTAATGGTTTGCTAATTGGAGCCACTCGTGATTTCGAAGTTAATAACGAACAATGAATGGATCCATCCGTGAAAACTGATCTTATATAAATGTTTCCCCCGTATGCAACTGAGCTTGCATCGCAGAAAGCATGGACTTCACAATGTGATATTTGTTTGTTTAATGTTATGAGTCTTGATATGGATAGATTTTTTAACATTGTTAAATGTGTGGAAAATGTGAGCCATTCTTTAATAATTGTTTGATCGGTGATTATGTCGTCCCAGCCTAATTTTAATAACCACAATTTTTGCATGATTAGTTTTCCCTTAGCTATCAGCGGATTAGCCAGTCCCAATGGATCAAAACAGCTAGAGATTATAGAAAGAATTATTCTTTTTGTTAATTGAGTGGTTGGGAGACAAGAAGGAGCAGATATTTGAAGGGAGTCACTTGTAGGATCCCATTTTAATCCGAGAATTTTACAAGGCATATCCTCTAGATTAAGATCTTTAACGTTTGATTTTTGTTGAGATGATTCTGTTGTTAAATTGGAAGCAAACTTATGTAGTTGAAAACCATGAGGATTTAAACTTTGATTGAGTTCAGTTTGTAATTGTTCAATCTGCGCAGGTTCATTTACACCCGCCAGAATGTCGTCTAAATAAGTTTGATTCAGTATTGCTGCAGATGCTAATTTTAAATGAGGATTTCGATAAGCTATTTCATTAAGTACCCTACAAGCAACATAAGGAGCACTTTTTTGTCCGAAACTGACTGTAGTTAATTCTGTGCATTGCAAAGGATCGTTAGGAGAATTTCTCCATAGAATGTTTTGTAGAAAGTTAAGTTGAGGATTCATGATCACCTGCCTATACATTTTAGTGATGTCAGCAGTTAAAACGTACTTAAATGATCTAAAACGGCATAAAATGTCAAATAGCTCAGGTTGAACTCTTGGTCCTGTTAGAAGAATTTCATTTAAGGAAAGTTTGGAGGTTGTTCGGCAAGAAAAGTCGAACACCACCCTTAGTTTTGTTGAAACACTTTGTTCTCTGATCACACCCAGATGTGGTACAAAATATTTTTGATCATTGTTGATTGTTTTAAGTTCTAAGGGAATGATCTGCGCATGCCCTAGTTGCAAATATTCATCAATGAATTTTTTATATTCACCAAGTAACCCAGGATTGTTATGCAATTTATTCTCTAATGATAGAAAACGATGTTTTGCGATTTGAAAAGAATCCCCTAACTGTGAGTGAGCTGTCGGTGATGTAAGGGGAAGATCTACTTGGAATCTTCCACTTGGTAATAGAACAGTAGTATCCTTGAAAATTCGTTCGGCTAACTCATCGTCTTCTGATGATGCATTTTCTGTAAATCACTTCTTCTTGGATCCAGAATCTTTCAATAGATGTTTCCATGGCGTTGTAGCAATGAAATAGTGGTAAGACTTCTTCCCAAACAATAGTTGATTCCATTGGTGTACCGAAGTTTGTTGATAAGTTAGTTTGGAAAAGTTTTTTAAATGGGCTGTTTGGTGAAATGTTATTGATCTCATAAGATTGATTAAGAGAACTGTGATCAGAGAACTCATTTTTTAGTTTGATATGTTTGTGTTCTGAGCTATTTGCCTCAGAAGGAAATTGATCCAATTCATGAGGTGTTTCTGAGCTGATTGATTTAGTTTGATAAAGATCGTTAGATAGTTCTAGCTTATCAAGATCAGAATGATTGTGATGTGTTTGATTAGTATTTTTTGATAATTCTGGCTTATTGGGCTCAGAATGAGTTTGATAAGTTTGATAAAGTTTTGTTTGATAACTCTGGCATCTTAGGCTCAGAATCAGTTTGATAAGTTTGATCTTCTGAGGAGGTTGACTCAGACAGACAATTTTTTGATCTGTTTGGATCAGAAAGAACTTTGTGATTAAGATATTCTGAGGGGTTCACCTCAGATAGAAAATTGATAATTTTCTGATCTGTTTGGATCAGAAACAAAGTTATGTTTAAGAATATTCTAAGGGTTTTACCTCAGATAGAGATTGATACTTTTCTGATCTAGTTGGGCCAGAAACAAAGTTATGATTACGATATTCTGAAGTGGTTGCCTCAGCTGGAAATTGATACTTTTCTAATCCAGTCAGATCAGAAACAAAGCTATGTTTATGATATTCTGAGGGGTTCACCTCAGATAGAGCTTGATAATTTTCTGATCTTTTTGAATCAGAAGCAAACTTACGTTTCAGACATTCTGAGGGGTCTGCCTCAGAACAAGATTGATAGTTAAGATATTCTGAGTTAGTAGCCTCAGATGGATATTGATAATTTTCTGATCTAGATGGATCAGAAGCCGCGTTATGATTGTTTGAAGAGTAAAAGATATCACTAGATGCAGTGTGGTTGATTTTCGGAATGTTTACAGCCCTGGCAGGGAATTTTCCTGAAATTACCCAGCCAAGATGTGTATTGTTAAGAGTGGGCAGTTGAAAACCTAATTTGCACACTCCTGGTTTGATAATTTCGCTAGTGATTTCTGCACCTAATAAAACATGCACTTGAGAAGGGATATTAAAATTCTTTATCTGCTAGATTTGATTGTATGTGCTGAGGAATTTTTAATGAATTTTTATTCAAGTGAATTTGAGGCAAATGTGAAGTTATTTCCTCAACTACAGCAAAGGTTGTTGTGAAAAACATCGCAGGTTCCTGATTAGATTGAAATGTAAGATCTATAAACTCGTTAATTGCCTTGTTAGATTGACAAATACCTGCGACATTACACTTTTTGAAATAAGATTGAATGTTTAACTGATTTAATAATGATTTAGTTATAAAAGAAATTTGGCTTCCACTGTCCAAAAGTGCTTTAACTATGACTGCATGATTTTGAATTGATTTGAATTGAACTTGAGCTGTAGCTAGCAGTACATAGCTGTGTGTAGCAGTGGAGTTAGCAGATAAAGAATGTTCTAATTGTCAACATGTTTGATTAAAAGTTAATGTTTGATTTGCCCTTTGATTTTGATCCATCTTAGGCGGAGAGATTGAACAATTGGATTCAAGCTGTGCACTTGTTTGCTGCATTAACGGAGAATCCTGAGTAGCATTTGATAAAGATGATTCGTGTAATAATGAATTATGTCTTTTATTACAATAAGAACAATTTGATCTAGATAAACAGGTTGTGGCCGCATGATTTCGACCTAAACAATTAATGCATAATCTGTTTTGATTGATGTATGTTTGTCTATCGATTATGGACAATGATAAAAATTTAGGGCATGAATTAATCCTATGAGTAGATTCGCTGCACATCGCACAAGTTACTTTTTTACCTGGTGAATTGTTGATAGATTGATTGTTTATGTTTGATTGTTGGCTGTTGTTTGATTGATAGTTTCTGTTAGATTGATGGTTTGTGTTTGATAGTTGATTAGCAGTATGCAAAGACACTTTGGGTAAACTAGACTTTGTTGGTGAAGTCCTACTTTGTTTAAATTTCCTCTCATGATGTGGGCTTCCCGGTTGTACCTCTGTTTGTACCGCTTCCAATACCGTACAACGTCTATTTAAAAAATCAAAAAGTTGAGCTGGGGTACTAAGAGAGTTTGGTGTTGCTTGCTCTTCGAAAGCTTTTCGCGATTGAAAATCTAGTTTAGAAGTTAGTATTTGAGTAATTAAAGCCTCAAAGAGCGTGTCTTGTTGATGACCCAAAGTGAGTAATGATTCATAGATAGATTGTGTATTTGTAATAAATGGTTTCAAACGTGCTTAGGGAAGTTTTGGTTATTTCAGGTGCCCTCAACAGTTGCTGAAAATGGTTTGATAAAACTTGTCTGATATTGTTGTATTTTGAATCTAAAAATTCAATGCAACTGTGAATTGTCATCTGAAATCTCCAAATTCTCAATCAGTTTGAGAGCTTCCCCACTTAAATGTGATCTCAGATAAAAAAGTTTCTCCGAAGGTGACCCCAGATTAGAATTGTTCGTGATTAAAGCATTGAAAAGATTGATAAAGGATTTGTATTCTAGATTATCCCCTGAAAACTTGGGAATTTGAATCTCCGGAAGTTTCAGACGTGAAGCTATAGCTGTAGTCTGAGACTTGGGAGTTGAAGTTACTATAGGAGCAGTTAGTTTAGAAAAAATCGAGTCTAAAGTTGAAAATAACGTGAAATACTTGGTTTCTGTAATTTCTCTGTCATTGTCTTTAGGATCAAGATACTCAATTTCATCTTGAGCTTCACAATATTTGATGAAATATGTTTTTAAAGTTTCCAATTTTGATACTATTTGAATCTTATCAGTGCAATTTACGTTAGCTTTGATCCAATTTTCGACCCTGGTGAATTGTGACTTTGAAATGGATCTGATTTTCTTAAATTCATCGATTGATGCCATATTTAATATTTGTTACTGCTTTAATATCCTGGAGTCAACTTAGGAGTGAAAAACAAAAATGGTTGATAATGTTTTTTTTTTGAAAATCGCTCTAAGTTAAAATATCAAAAAAAATTGGCGATACGGTCCCCTAGAACATTGTATTTCAATTTGCTAAGGAACAAAAAACTTTTTGAAAATTTTAAATAAATTTTTAACAAAATCTAAGTTCCACAAATGCATAAAAAAATGTTTGACATGCAAATTCCTAGCAAATTGTGTTTAAATTTGCGATGTTTTACATAAAAAATGTTAAAAGATGTTTTACAAAAAAGAACACTTGTTTAAAAAGCAAAAAACAATCTTAATTGTTCCACTTATGTTAGTTTAAAGATTATACATTTAAAATTGTAACATACAAAAATTTGCCAAGTTACTATAGTACATTCTCGATGTTAAAATCCACAAAAAAAAGTTTGATATAAAAAAATGTTTATGATTCTAAACTCACAAAAAATTGATAAAAAATGTTTATGATTCGAAGAAGGCAAAGTTTATTTGAAGAAACACTAATAGTTTGTTAAAAAATGCTTGTACAGTACCTCAAACGAAAGTTCCGCTTTCCTTGACATCAAGAAGTCGATCCGGCTCGAAGCTGACCATGAATAAAATATGAGGGTTTGTCTCATATTAATTTGATGTGATGTTCTATATTTCCTTCTAGGTTGCTGGTATGCCAAGAAAGTAGAAAGGGATGCACTATACTCCACTTTGACCTTTGACCCCTGACGTCACAAGCACCGTCCGCTCACTGGTCACGTCCCGCGATGACGTCATGAACGCTAACCCGCGCCCCGTCATGACGCTCAGCCTACGAGGCCAATCGGTCATTTGGTAGGTGTCAATAGGTATAAAAAAAGTATTTATCAAAGGTGTGTAACGGCCATTTGTCATGGTTAGAACGGGATATACGAAGCAATGTGTCGATATAAAGTGTAAATACAAACCGCAGAGAATAACGCAAAAGCGAATAGTAATGTCAAGGTTGTCGATATGGGTATTGCAAACATATATTTTTATTTAAACTTGTGTGTTAAAGAAATCCGCAAACTCAAAGTGCGATAAAGAGAAACTACTTTTAATCAAGTATTTAAAATATGAAAAATTACGAATGTATTTACAAATTAGCAAATATTACAGATATCACCGATGTAGAAAGCCGCAAAATATTATTTTTATTAAAAGGCGAATAGCAGAAAAACATGTGAAATTGATAAACTTGTAAGCAGGTTGCGATATCGCCAAAACCGCAAACTGTTATCTAGGTGTAGAACAACAGCGAAGACTTCATCGTTTCATTTGAAATAATATTTTTCAAAGAAATGTGTGTTAAATATAAAAAGCCGCAAACATAAAGTACGATAAAGAGAAACTATTTTTAACAAAAACAGTTTTTAGTTGTAAAGAATTATGTTTTGAATCGAGTATCTAATTCGGTTATTTACAAATTAGTAAAGATTAGGTTAAATATCAGTGTTGCAGAAGACCGCAAAAGTTCTGTGGTATCGTAAGCGTAATATAAACAAATAGTTCATAATAACCCAATGCACATATTCGGAATGCAATAATTATTTATGAAAAGTAGAAAATTATAGGTGACATGTTATTTAATAAAGAGTTCAAAATAAATAGTAATAACTAAAGTAAATATACTTAATGGTAAAAACTTACGATCTATGCATCTGTGTGTATGTTTAAAAAATTCAGCCACAACGCCAAAGGGTCCAGTAACAGGTCATGCTCTTTTAAAATTTTCAAACACAGCGTAAGGAATCCATTAGTGGCAGGCGATTCACACCTTTCCATGCCTAAAACTGAAGCGTCTTGTGAGCAAGACCTCAGTATGTATATTCCAAACAAAATAATATTTTCTCAAAAAAGGAATTCCAAGAAAGAGGCGATAGATTTACTATATAATTTCTTTATTATTATTATTATACGCTGCACACATTAGTCATATAGGAAAACACATAATAGACCCTAACCGTCAAATATTACTGAAAAAAAATATACACGACAGGAAGGCGGGAAAAAGGAGCAGTGGTTAAGGAACAGGTAAATAGGTATTCCCACCAACCACCCGTGCCAGTTAAACCGACACTACAACATCTCGTACAAAATAGGTTAAATATAGGATCAAAAACAATTAACAAAAAACCGGTATAAGAATCAAATTTAAAACTCGATGATTATACTTAGTAATGGTACAGCTGAAAGTAAAAAACCGTTGAAACCCCTCTCACAAATACCAAATATGTTTGTCTGCTTTACAGGACTGTTTAAAGAAAACAAATCTATTTCCCTAACAATCACGATCGTTTTTCCATAAAAAAAGATATTAAAATATAAGGCATTGTCCCACTTAGGAAGAACGCGTAGCACTTTGGCTAGTTTGCAAAACTGAACGCAGGATGGCAATACAAAAAAATCATACAACCAAGCCCTTAAGCTAAAGACGGTCCTGAAAACAACAAGGTACAAAAAGCCCTCTTCAAAGGTAGATAAAAACATTAAGAAACCAACTAAAAGGCGAGCAGAAGAAGGAGGGTGGCTTCATGCCTACTACGCAGACTGCAAAGCATAGAATACAATGAGATGTCGAGAGAAACTAACTTAAAAATTAGTAAAATTATTATAAGAATACGCCAGGTTGGGTTAAGGAAAAGGTAACAGGTCCAGGAAATGGATCATGGGTATACCCGCCATCCAACCCGTGCCAGATAAACCGACACTACAACATCTCGTTCAGTATAGGGTTAAAGTAATTGGTTCTAAAAACACGACATAAAACGCTAACACACGCCATGGTTTTAACAAAGATACATAGAGTATTAAAATTCATTTTCAATAATGATTAAGCAGCGATACAAAAAAAAGAATACGACAGGTAGGCTCTAAAGCAGAATGACATTTCAATAAACTTATATTACCTAAAAAAAGATAAACATTTTACGCCCCTCCCAACTTATTTGACAAAAGAAAAGAAGGATCAACATATTAACTTATTATTAATACAAGATAAATACGATTATGCACAAGGTTGTATTAGATATCCTTACGTTTGGATAAAAAATTTATCACGTCTCCTTTCTAAGCAGCTTAGCAAAGAAAAGAAAACAAAATATTTCTGTAATGCTTGTCTTCACTATTTTAGAACTGATGAAAAATTAAATATTCATAAGGCATGCTGCAAAGGGCGATCAAATCATAATACGCGATAGATGCCTACAACCATTTTCATCATCTACTCAGCTTGAAGCCCACACCAAGGATTGCATAAAAATTAATGAAACAGCCGTTAAAATGCCTGAGAACCGTAATAAAATGCTTAGATTTAAGAATTTCCGTAATAAGATTAATACCCCCTATTTGTTGGTAATGGCCTGTTTCTCGATATTTTGAATTATATCCCGGCCCCTTGACCGGTTTTCCCTACAAATTTTGGTCTGCACGAATTAAAGAAAGGGTATTTTCCACATTATTTCAATGTGCCTGAGAACCAACACTATGTTGGGGGTTTAACCTACCCTAAATACTATGGCCCCAACACTATGAAAGAGAAACAACGAACAGCTTTCCTCGAATGGTATGAGGCCCATAAAAACGATGAGTTTGATTTTCAGAGGGATCTACATGTCTATTGCGACTCAGATGCTCCTCGCCCTCCTTTAAAGTAACGTCTATTAATTTATCTATTCTGTAAACATAAATGTCTGATAGTATAAATATCAGTATTCATTAAAATTTACTTACTCTTCGTTACAGTCTAAACCATCAAGCCTGAAACAAAAGCCACCGCAAAGACAGAGAAAAAGCTGACCAAGGCGTAAAAAGGTAAAAGGCGTACCTTCTCTGGCAGACTATGGAAATCTAGAGTAATGGTGGCCAAACAGCGAGTTCTTCTTCTAAATTCAACTCTAACAAAACCTTGAAAGCATCACTTGAAATGGTGATGAATGGATATGAATATGCAACTACAAAAACTATTAGATATACTACATCCTTAAAACCTTATAAATAACATCAAAAAACAACACGACAGTATGATAAGGAGAAAGGAGCAATGGTAAAGGAGACAGGAAAACAGGTATTCCCACCAACCACCCGTGCCAGTTAAACCGACACTGCAACATCTCGTACAAAAAAAAAATAGGTAAAATAGGGTAACAAATATCCAGCAAAATAAGTGTACAATTTCTGTATAGACGCTAAAACAAAAGGCATCGCTAACGGTCAAATATTTCGTACAATGATATTTAAAGAATACCCGCCACAAAAATAGTTATAAACATGAAAACAGGGCTACATATTAGAAAGAGTATAAGCATAACACTACCTATAGAAAGTAATACCATTCTACACGAAGTAGGTAAAACAAATGGTGATAACCCTCTTCACTTCACACTTCATGCAACACGAAGTAAACGAACAGAAAATAGTAAAGTAACAAAGAAGTATTTACGAAGCAAATATTGTTCAATATATATAGCCAGCTATATCGGTTCTGAAAAGCCCAACACAAATGGAGCAACTGTTTGTCATATTTGTGGCAAACGCTTTTTGGCTACAGATAACGTTTTAGACAACGCTAAGAACCACTGGAATAGAGACGATAGATTTTACTATATAATTTCTTTATTATTATAAGTTGTATACTTTAGTCATATAGGAAAAACATAAGAGGTCTAACTTCAATGATTACGGAAAAAATTTACAATCGTCAGGAAGGTGGAAACAAAGGAGCAATGGTAAAGGAGACAGGAAAACAGGTATTCCCACCAACCACCCGTGCCAGTTAAACCGACACTGCAACATCTCGTACAAAAATAGGTAAAATAGGTAACAAATGTCCAGCAAAATAAGTGTACAATTTCTGTATAGACGCTAAAACAAAAGGCGTCGCTAAAGGTCAAATATTTCGTACAATGATATTTAAAGAATACCCGCCACAAAAATAGTTATAAACATGAAAATAGGGTTACATACAAGAAAGAGGATAGCATAACACTACCTATATAGAAGTAATACCATTCTACACGAAGTAGGTAAAACAAATGGTGATAACCCTCTTCACTTCACACTTCATGCAGTACGAGGTAAACGACCAGAAAATAGCAAAATTAAAACAAGTATTTACGAAACATAAATATTGTTCAATATATAGTCAGCTATAGACAATTCTAAGAACCGTAGGAAAAGAGACGATAGATTTACTATATAATTTCCTTATTATACGGCGTATCCATTAGTCTTATAGGACAAAAAAACATCGTAATAGACACTAACCGTCAAAGATTACTGAAAAAATATACACACGACAGAAAGTCGTTATCTGCAGTGTACAGTTCAATACAGTGGGTTTTTAACGGTCCATATTGAGGAGACCTGTTTGTTTGTGTGAGTAGCCATGCATATAAAACGAGTGACCTTATCTAGGTTCTCGTTAAACAGTTTTGACCAAAAAAAAATATTTGTCTATAAAAATATATAGCTTGTAGACAACTATTATATATACTTAAAACCGTGACAATAAATCTGACGCATAAGGATGTAGGAATGTTTTTGGATGATACGGATATTGTTTGTAGTAGAAAACCTCATATACTTTAAATATGTCGTAACCATCGTAGTAAAAAAAATAAATCTTTATAAAAAACACACATATAATTCAACCATTAAACCCCTGTTGAATTAAATAACAACTTACGAACAACAGACAGAAGTAGCTTTGAAAAGAACCTTTTTAAGTTAATGAATAATGCAGTGTTTGGTAAAAATAACCATCTTCTACGAACACTTCCATCTGTCCATCTATAGAAAACTGTAATGGAAGCAAGTCACACACACCATAATTATTGCCTACCCATATCTCACCACTGAAGACGAAATTATTATTGCGAACGTAATCATCACAAAGTCAAGATCTTGTGTGAATTGAATCAGATTTAAATCGATGAACAATGCAGTGTTCGGTAAAAATAACCATCTTCTGCATAAAAAATCATAACCGTACTAAAAAAAAGGACACGTAAAAAGAAAATTGCACATGGTTTAGTTCTGAAAAAGATACATAGAGTATTAAAATTTAAACAGGCTCCATGGTTAAAGAGTTACATAGACATGAACACAGATCTTCGAAAAAAGGCAAAGAATGAGTTTGAAAAAAACCTTTTTTAAGCTCGTGAATAATACTGTGTTTGTTATAGACGTTGGACGCGAAATTCTCCGTTAGGTTTTTCCACACAGATCTCAACATTTACAACTAATGGACTACATGATGTATATTTAAGTTACATCCAGAACTACGTAGAGTGTTTAGATAACTTTACGACAAAGACGGCCACACAGAATCTAATACAGTCAGATAAGCACCATGTTTATACCATAACACAAAACAAGGTTTTGTCATCGATATTTTGATACCTCAGACTAACGTTAAGACAATATTTATGGTATCCCTCAGGTTAACAAGAAGGTATTGGGTATGATGAAAGATGAGAATGAAGGCCGAATAATGACCGACTATATAGGTCTTCGATCGAAATTGTACACTACAAAAGTATCCATCACAGATGATGAAATTGAAAAAAATGAGGGGGGAGTTGGAAGAACAGCAGTATGAGGATGACTATCGAAAGTATTTACCAACAGAAGTACAAACGCCTGTTTCCACTATTAAACAGATGACAAGGGTAAAGACATTAATGACAATAGATCAATTTTTTATTTTTAAGTAAGCGTGTATAAATAATAATAAGTAAATAAGAAGTAAGTATAGAACAGAAAGCTTTAAAACATCAATCAATTCCTTTAAATTAGTAGTAAACAGTAAAGAGTTTAAGTAATATTTATAAGTAGACATAGTCACGTATAAAAAGTCATGTACAAAATAAAAAAAAGAAATATTATTTTGCTTAGAATATACATACCTGGAGGTATCGTGTTGGTGCTTCAGGTTGTAGACACTAAATAGTACTCAATGCTCTCGAGCAGGCTTTTTATAGTATGTATATGGTGGGGTAGTATCAAGGCTTGGTCTTAAGACTTGTTTTTCTAAAAACGTATATCTAACCACAGAATCTGTTGTTGATCGGGTTATGCAAGCTTCTGCATTGATTAAACCTACCAAAGCGGAAAAACAATAGTGATAACTGAAACAGTTTTATAACGACTTAACCAATTATTTATCAAAGTATTGATACACAACCGCAGATAATACGGAAAAGTGCAACAAACAAATGCAAGGAAATTACGATAACGAAAACGTTCCCGCAGTTTGAAAAATTGTTTAAAAGATTTTTGTAACACCTTAACCACTTATTTATCAAAGTATTGATTTATCTTCATATTAATAGGAAAATGCAGCAAACAAATGCATGGTTAGGACGATACCAAAACCAAGATTGTTTTTCGTAAAATACACAATAACAAAAATATTAGTGGTTTACTCCAATGTATATAAGGCCTACCAAGCTGTTACACAACCATACAAAATGTTCTGCTATAAATGCAAATGTTTATTTTGTTTTTGTCAAGAGACACTAGAGTAAGTTACTATATAAATTCTATTTTATTAGTTATTATTGTTTATTATTTATTATTTTATAGTTATTACACAAAAAATGGGGTTCTGGTACAGCCTCATTGTGGCGGAAGACCTAAAGAAAACGAAGAGTAAGTAAATTTTAATGAATACTGATATTTATACTAACAGACATTTATGTTTACAGAATAGATAAATTAATAGACGGTACTTTAAAGGAGGGCGAGGAGCAGGGGGAGGCAGCTGCTGAAGAGTATGTATATACCACATTTTATTACATATAGAATTATTGTTTTATTGATTTACAGAGACATCCTGGATATTTTTGGAGAGGAGCCTTTGTATGAGTAAGTATTAAACGTGTTGCAATATGTATAATATAATGCGGCTTTTGTTTCAGGCTTGATGGTTTAGAATGTAACGAAGAGTAAGTAAATTTTAATGAATACTGATATTTATACTAACAGACATTTATGTTTACAGAATAGATAAATTAATAGACGGTACTTTAAAGGAGGGCGAGGAGCAGGGGGAGGCAGCTGCTGAAGAGTATGTATATACCACATTTTATTACATATAGAATTATTGTTTTATTGATTTACAGAGCCATCCTGGATATTTTAGGCGAGGAGTCTTTGTACGAGTAAGTATTAAACGTGATGCAATATGTATAATATAATGTGGCTTTTGTTTCAGGCTTGATGGTAAGGACAGTAGCGAAGAGGAGGATCAAACAACAACGCCACCACCCCCCAAAAAAAAAAAAGACATTTAAATAAAAATTTTAAAAAATTTCATGTGTTTATTATTTTACACTTTTACAGTAAAAACTACATATAATAGAACCATTAAATCATTAGAGAATCATTATAGCATTACTGGTAGTAGGTGTGAAAACAATGTACACAGTGCCAAAGGTAAAATAACCATCTTCTAACGAATACTTCCATCGGTTTCACCCTCGTTCACATACAAGTTCTCGATGTAAAATATCTGTCCATCTATAGAAAACTGCAATTGAAGCAAGTCGCCCTCACCATAAATTATTACCTAGCCATATCTCACCACTGTAGACGAAATTATTTATTGCGAACGTAATCAACACAAAGTCAAGATCTTGTGTGAATTGAACCAAATTTAAGTTGATAAATTGAAAATTTTTCAGATAAAATGTTAATTTGAACAAGAAACTCGCACTCAGCCATGTTCAAGCAACCAATAAAGATAAAAGAATATCAAAGACTGTTACATTTTCAGGTGCGAAATTCGAAATTTATATCTTTATGTAGAAACAAACAAGAAACCGCAGTCATTTTGTAAAGGATATCAGATAAGAATGGTATTGTTTAAAAGAAAAATCATAAAAGAGAATCAAATAAAGTGTTAATAGGCCAATGTCTATATACTAACAGATGGATGCAGACTTACACAGAGACACACAGAGTGTAACAGAGTTTGCAGAACATAGCAGGCGCCATCAGTGGCACGCTAACAGTTCAGACGCCGTCAGCGACATGCAAGCAGAGGGTAGAAGAGGGTAACAGAGGGTAGCAGAGGGTAACAGAGGGTAACAGAGCGTACCAGAGGGTAGCAGAGGGTAGCAGAGGGTAACAGAGGGTAACAGAGCGTACCAGAGGGTAACAGAGCGTACCAGAGGGTAGCAGAGGGTAGCAAGGGTAACAGAGGGTAACAGAGCGTACCAGAGGGTAGCAGAGGGTAGCAGAGGGTAACAGAGGGTAACAGAGCGTACCAGAGGGTAGCAGAGGGTAGCAGAGGGTAACAGAGGGTAGCAGAGCGTACCAGAGGGTAGCAGAGGGTAACAGAGGGTAGCAGAGGGTAACAGAGGGTAACAGAGCGTACCAGAGGGTAACAGAGGGTAGCAGAGACACACCGAGGGTAGCAGAGACCATATAACAGAGCGTAACAGAGGGTAGCAGAGGGTACCAGAGGGTAGCAGAGAGTAACAGAGACACACCGTGGGTAGCAGAGACCATATAACAGAGCGTAACAGAGCGTAACAGAGGGTAGCAGAGGGTACCAGAGGGTAGCAGAGGGTACCAGAGGGTATCAGAGGGTAACAGAGGGTAACAGAGCGTACCAGAGGTAGCAGAGGGTAACAGAGGGTAGCAGAGGGTAGCAGAGGGTACCAGAGGGTAGCAGAGGGTACCAGAGGTATCAGAGGGTAACAGAGGGTAACAGAGCGTACCAGAGGGTAGCAGAGGGTAACAGAGGGTAGCAGAGGGTAGCAGAGGGTACCAGAGGGTAGCAGAGGGTATAAATACAGGAGATGAAAACTATGACATCATTTGTTAAGATGTCGTCAAACAGAGCAGTTCAAGTAAAAAGACTCGCCGCAATTGTGAGGGCAAAGTATAATGATCTCAAAAGGATGCAAATTGATCAAAAAGAGCTACTAGAATCGACGTTAAAACCAGTAACTACACCTCTTAATGAAATACTCAACTACACAAATGAAACCAACACTAATAAAACACCCGATCTCGAAGAAGACGAAGCACAAAATATTCAAACAAAACACCTCACTTCCGAGGAAGTTCGACGTACTCAAGCCGTGAAGGGTAATGATGCCTACCCTTATCTTAAAAAAATATATCCAAGATGTGGGGAACATCGACCAAGTATACGGTCCGAGATTTAATTGGTCTACCGGTGACTGGAAGTTTGGAACTCATCCCATTGATTTTGATAAAGATAACATTCAAATGGATTCACACATTTTTAAAGCTACACCTGGTTTATACGAATTGCTTTTTTCCAAAAACCCTCTACAATACACACTAGCCGATCAAAAAATCTACAAATCTCTGCTAGATATATCAGGTGCCCACAAGGACGGACGAGGCAGGCTACGTCATCAATCTCACACCGTTAAATACGAAAAAAATTATTAAGCCCATGTATCCAGCTAAAAGAAAAAAACCACAGACTTTACATTCTAACGTAAGAAATGACGAATCACGTGACCACGCTGCATCGGAACACCTGTGTAAAAGAAGACCACAGACCGTAAATGGTATTACAAGAAAGGTCGAAATACATGACCACGATGCGTCAATGTCAGTACATCAAAAGTCTAAAAGACACAACAATGTTCAAGATACACCAGACATACAGCAGGAAAATAAAATTCGTATTGAGGATCTGAGTGCTGTCGACAAACAGTTACTTGACGAAGTGGAAAAAATATGGACCCTCTATAACGAAAATAACGATCCAAATATACTTGTAGAAGGCCTCAAAATTCTTTCGAAAAACGATGCTCTACAAGGAAAAGAAGCAGAAGACATAATAAGTGAATTGCGTTATCTAGAGCTTATTCATTAATTGTCTCCATCTAGTGGCTACTAAGAAAAACGGAATACTTCAGAAGTCATCATCCCACTAACCGATGCCTTCCTTCAAGAATATCATGTAATATGTATTAATTTAACAAATAAAATAATATGGAATTTAGCATGCCTTTTTATTTTTCTACATAACCAAAACGCCGCGCCCGCGTCATTACCTAAAAATATCAATGACATCACCTATCTTAACCGTTTGACATAATACCTTGATAAAACACAACAAGTATGTTTTGCACACGGCACTATCTTTGCCTAAAAGTAGCGATGACGTAATTCTCGTCGACAGGTAAATCTTGTTAATTTTGCAAAGATTTTTCTAGCCGAAGTGCTACGAGTTCTCCCGAAGCGGGACAACGCCCTAAATTTTAATATCATTTTCTGAAAAAATGATCGTTGTTTTTGGCAAAATAGATTTTGTTTTGTTCTAATAATTAATTATAAATGTACATACTTTTATTATTTTGAATAAACTCGGTTTTAATTGCTTTATCACAATATGATAATAGCTAGCCGCAACTCGAAAATATAGATAATTTACAACCGGGATTTCGTAAAAAGACTAACTGATATGTTTTAAATACTTTATACAGCTGTTTTTATGTAAAATTGAAATAAACACCCCTGTTTTTCTCAAACAGTATTACCCTTTTCCTTATCATAGAGTGTCACGTGACCTAGGGTGAAAACGTATAAAAGGCCCGCAAAAGATGATTTACTCTCATTTCTTATCAGTCAGCCCTGGCGTTAAGACGTGCTCTCTCTCTTATCAGCTCTTGCTCTTATCAACCTTTACAGTAAGTGTGCATTTTTTTTTGAAAAATAGATATTACATTTTGAATTTTTAGTTTTTTTAAAAAATTGTAAAGTTTTTTTGATTTTTAAATTTCTAATTTTGATAATTTTCGAAATGGTTCAAAATTGGTCATTGAAGGTTTTAGCGCGTAGATTCATAACTACATTTTGTGCGTACCTACATAGTTTTCAGCTCTCTTGCGAGCAGCATACAGGGGGTTCTCCTAGCCGCGGCGAAGAGAACATGAAAGCTCTGTTGGAGGATGCGCTGAATGATGCAAAGAAACAGGGTGGCTACAAAAAAGGGGATAAAATCCGTATTGTGGCTTTAAATGACAAGTTCAATCACCCTATATCGACAAAAGTGACCGCAGAAGACAATATGGATAATTTATTACAACAAGTTGAAAACATATTAACATCTAACGATACTGTTCTTTTGGGTGACACGAAATTCGATATTCAAATTTTCAAGATGCCTAGGGGTAGCGGTCGTCGTAGAATGATAAATTTGTCAGAGGATCGTCGAACCAAAAAGAGCATTACACGGATTGTTAATACTGATAATCTTTGTGGGCTTAGAGCAATCGTAACGGCTCTTACATACATCACAAACGAGATTTTGGGTCACAAATTGATCAAAAGTGATGTTCATAACATACGTATAGGTCGAACATTACAGACTGTTTTGGCGGAAAAACTTTGTGGTCTATTGGGTGGCTGCTATGTCGACGGCTTTACTTTGGATGATTTTAAGAAGGCCGAAGAACTGTTGAATGTGCAAATTAAGATCATCTGCGCTGAAAATTTCAACACAATCATATACGAGGGTCCCGAAAAAACAAACAAAATTTATCTATATAAAAACGGTAACCACTTCGATGTAATCAACAGGTTAAAAGGGTTGTATGGCACCAATTTTTACTGTACAAAGTGCGATACACCTTATCAAAGCAAGCACAAGTGCAAGAAAGCACCTCTGTGTACAATCTGCAAGCAGCCAGAACACGAGTTTGTCGACGCACACAAAGATCCTTTGCGAATTATGTAACCGCTTCTGCTTTAATATTGAATGCCTGCATAATCACGAAGCAATGTGCAAAGAAGTATTTAAATGTGAAAAGTGCAATAAAGTATGTAAAAGAGCCAATGAGCATGTGTGTGGCTACTCGATGTGCAGGAATTGTAACACATTCGTAGAGATAGCTACGCATCATTGCTATATGATGAAAAAACCCTCCAAAGGAGGAATTTGCGAAGTACCGTGTGTATGTAATAATCGTAGTAATGAAGAAAATATGGGTTGTCGGAAGCATTATAAAACAACTGTTACATGTAAATATCCATGTCAATGCAACGGCCTCTCTAACACACCCATAAATCGTTGCACATATACAGAAAAATATTTATTTTTTCGATTACGAAGCAATGCAAGACACAGGTTATACACATACCGAACTTGGTGATAGCCCACGATTTTAATGGTAATAAATTTGTTTTCAAGGACAATGAAGAATTTTGTAAATGGTTAATTTCTGAGAAACACAGGGGCTATACAGCAATTGCCCATAACGGAAAGTTACGACTCGTATTTTATTTTGAAATATTGTGTAGAAAACACGATAAAACCGTACACCATCTACAACGGGTCAAAACTGATGCTGCTAGAAGTACCTGCTATTAAATTAAAAATAATTGATAGTTCGAATTTCGTGAGCGGTCCTCTGGCAGAATTCCCAAAACGTTTGGATTGACAGAGTTGAAGAAGGGGTATTTTTCCTCACTTTTTTAACGTGCCTGAGAACCAGCAATATGTTGGGGCTTTACCAAGCCCTAAATATTATGGTCCCAATACCATGAAAGAGAAGCAACGTACAGCTTTCCTCGAATGGTATGAGGACCATAAAAACGACGAATTTAATTTTCAGAGGGAGCTACATACCTACTGCGATTCAGATGTAGATATTCTACGAAGAGGTTGTTTGGAATTTCGTAAAGAATTTTTGGGGATCGCTAACATAGACCCGTTCCAATATCTGACCATTGCTAGTGTTTGTATGGCTATATATAGGGCCAAATATCTGCAACCAAATACTATTGGGGTTGTAAAACAGGATCTTAAGGATACGTACAGTGAAGCATCCATAAAGTGGCTCAGTCAGTTTCCAGACGTACAACATGCTCTTAATGGAGGCGAAATTACGATCTGTGGTGCAAAAGTGGATGGCTATGATGTCTGTACAAATACTGTGTACCAGTACCACGGTTGTTTCTGGCATGGCCACCCCGAGTGTTTTGCACCCAACACAATTAATCATGTCAACAATGAGTCAATGAGCGACTTGTACGAACGAACACTGAGGAGAGCCACACAAATAAAAGAAGCTGGTTACAAACTAGTAGAAATGTGGGAATGTGAATGGTTAAAATCAAAAGAATGTAAAAATGCACCGAGCCCTCAAATTGTTGAATCCTTAAAGCCTCGTGAAGCATTCTTTGGAGGACGAACAAACGCCATAAAAACTAAATGTGACCGGTAAAAAGCTTAGATATATAGATATTGTATCGCTTTACCCTACTGTACAGTATTATGACCGCTACCCCATTGGCCACCCTGTTAAAATACATACACCTGAATCATACGACCCCTCATGGTTTGGCCTAGTACATTGTCAAATACTACCACCTACCAACTTATATCACCCAGTCCTACCTGTCAAAACTGACAAATTAATGTTTCCTTTGTGTAATCAATGCGCCTTGGAAGATTGCGAACATTGTGATCATGATGACTCAGAACGTGCGTTAAAAGGTACGTGGACGACTCTAGAGATCGATAAAGCCCTAGAAAAGGGGTATAAAATGTTGAAAGTGTACGAGGTGTGGAATTTTGAACAAACTTCGACGGATTTATTTAAGGGCTATGTCAAAGATTTTATGAAAATAAAATTAGAAACTAGTCCACATACATATGCCTCAAACGAAGAATACGCTCGGGTTGTAAAAGAACAAATGGACATAGACTTAGACTTGGAGAAGATATCTCCAAATCTTGGTAAACGAGCAGTCGCTAAACTATGCTTGAATAGTCTATGGGGCAAGTTTGGGCAAAGAATGAATATGAAACAGACAGAGTATGTTGTGGACCTCAAAAGATGGTATGAGCTCTTGATGGATGATAAGATTAACATAACTAATGTGATATTTGTTAACGATCATATAGCCCAAGTCTCATATGATTACAAGGACGTATTTGTAGAAGACCCCACATCTACAAATATTTTTGTGGCTTTATTTACGACAAGTAACGCTCGTCTGAGACTGTACGATATGATTGATAGGCTAGGAGAGGCCGTAGCTTATTTCGACACAGACTCCGTTGTTTATATTGATGATGGCCTAAACACTGTCGAAACAGGTGAAATGTTGGGCGATTGGAGCGATGAGCTTGGGTCAGATGATTATATTGTAGAATGGCAGGCTACTGGACCAAAAAGTTATTACTACAAAACAGTCGAGGGCAAAGAGGTGACTAAAATCAAAGGCTTTACTCTAAACTACGAGAATAGCCTAGTACTCAATACCTCAGCGATGAATGATATCATACACGATCCCACCAAACAAATCAAGCTCACATATGACCAAATATGCCGCGATGTCCACACTAAAGACATAGTGACGAAAAAAAGGGTATCGAAGACATTCAAGATGGACTACAAAAAACGAAAAATTGTACATAATGATGAGTGTATGGATACCCTGCCTCTAGGCTACAAGGCCTCTTAGATTGCTGTTAATAGTGTGTGTCACATGTCAAAATCTCTTCATTCACAGTTGAACACTCGTAGAGTACACACGTATCAAAATGTGGTCTGTAAATATTATAAATCAACGAGAAATTAAAAAATTCAATGCTCATCAGTGCACTTTCCAACTATGCTGTGAAAACTATGTAGGTGGTGGTCTTAATCAAGACTCTTTGAAAAAGAAATTAGACTCTGCTCTTAACGATATAAAAAAACAAATTGGTTACAAAAAGGGTGACAGAATCCGTATTGTGGCTTTAAATGACAATTTCAATCATCCTATTTCGACAACAACTAGTGCAGATGTCAATATGTCAAAAATGTTAGAACAAATTGAAAATGTAGCCAGTTTCCAATGCTTACATACAACTTAAAGACACTAAATTCGACATTCAAATCTTAAAAATGCCTCGCTAATTACTTTTTTATGTAAAATGATTTGTTTTGAAAATTATCATTCAATTTAAAAAACATCAACAATATTCAAAATTTCAGAATGTTATCTTATTTTCAATGTTAAAAAATGCTATCTACCATTTTTAAAAAAATATTTAAGAGCTACTGTACTTTTTTTGCATAGGTTATATTTTGACATTATCCACGCTTTGTTTATGAAGAATATCTACATATTTAAGTGTAAAAACCTTTTAGCTTTAATCCCTGATAACCTTCCCAAGAGTCAGTACTATTTAGTCAGTGGTAGACTACCCCAAAGTAGTAGCCGTTGAACTAAGGTCTGACCACACCTCTGTATAATAAAAAATCTTAAAAGATGCTCAGATAAATCACCAAAAGATATCTGTTATGAGTCACTGGCTACTTAATGAACCTGTCTGGTTAACTCCGGAGCTATGTGTTTGTTAACGGCCTGATACCCAAAAGATACTCTGCACAGATCACTAAAAGATATTTACTGGGCCTTACACTACTTATATGTGATTTCTACATAAGCAAAGCATGGATGGGCCCAAATACCGTAGGCCTGTCTTATGTCTTTCTATGCTCTGTATATTGAGACATATGGCGGGGAATCTTAACGAGGCCGTAAGCATCTCCAATACTTCAATATTCTTTGATATATCCACGAATATGTCATATAATGTTGACGTATTGCCTCCTGGGTAGGCCTTGGAAAGAGATGTAACATTACTTAGGGCTATTATATTTACTTAAGTTTTATAAACACCCTGTACAAGAACATTTTGGTTAAACCTATATGTAAAATCTTCATTTTATCCGCCCTGTATAATAATTTTTGTTATTTATCTATTATTTATAATCTCTTTATTCTTAATGTAAAAACAATTACTAAACATTTGGTATTTCTTTTAATTATTATTGTAAAATAAATTGATGCTATTAGAAGATCGGCAATTCTCAAACAAACAACAGGAAATTGTTATCTAACCGGTGAAAACGATAAATTTATTATTTTGTCCGCATATTGCACAAACTTATGACTTCTGATACTTACAACAATCAAATTTTACATATTTTTATATTCTTTTCTTTAAAGCAAAAATTTACAATCATTTGCTTACCCTTAGTTATTCAGCGTCTAACGTTGTCAATTGTTGTTGTTGATTTCCAAATATTAATTACGGAGGGCACTGGTGCTTCATGTTCGGCTTCTCATCTAAAATTATAAGTTTACATAATTTGTACAATGCTTGTACTGTGTAATATTTTTTCTAGGTACTCGTGTATTCTTTCTTTTACATTTAAAAACATTTTTTATTAAACAAATAGCGTGACTTTGTTGCGCATGCTCATTAGACATTTGGGACATCTGCGTATTGGACATTTTGCAAAAAAAAAACCTTCGTAGACATTTTATTTACGTGCTTGTTAAAAACCAGACACATTTATGGTATTTGTTAAAAAAATAGGCATGTTTAATGCAGAATAACAATATCTTACCTTAGTATCTGTATACTTCGTCTATTCCTGTCGGTCTTTACGCCTTAGTTTTTGTCAATTTAGAACTTTATGGGCTTTTTATCCCTTTGGTATACTCTGTAAGCAAAAGTAAAACTGTTTTAATCTCTTAATTATTTTACCACGTTTTGAAATATTTTGCCGGTACAACCGCCATTTTGTACATGTGTATTAAATCTACATTTTTTACAAAATACATGCTAGCGCTTTTTACCTTCCTTACGTTTTTGAATCGTTTTAGACACCAGTCATTGAATAATAATAATAGTTCTTATTACTTACCTCTGTTTTCTTCTGTTAATCCTTGTTCTTGGTAGGTCTTTACAGACATATAAATGTATATTTACATATTTTTTCACAAAATTTTTACATTTTGCCACATTTTTCTGATTTTTTACACTATAATCCATAACACGCACATTTCTTTGAAAAATATTATTTAAAATGAAACGATGAAGTCTTCGCTGTTGTTCTACACCTAGATAACAGTTTGCGGTTTTGGCGATATCGCAACCTGCTTACAAGTTTATCAATTTCACATGTTTTTCTGCTATTCGCCTTTTAATAAAAATAATATTTTGCGGCTTTCTACATCGGTGATATCTGTAATATTTGCTAATTTGTAAATACATTCGTAATTTTTCATATTTTAAATACTTGATTAAAAGTAGTTTCTCTTTATCGCACTTTGAGTTTGCGGATTTCTTTAACACACAAGTTTAAATAAAAATATATGTTTGCAATACCCATATCGACAACCTTGACATTACTATTCGCTTTTGCGTTATTCTCTGCGGTTTGTATTTACACTTTATATCGACACATTGCTTCGTATATCCCGTTCTAACCATGACAAATGGCCGTTACACCTTTGATAAATACTTTTTTTATACCTATTGACACCTACCAAATGACCGATTGGCCTCGTAGGCTGAGCGTCATGACGGGGCGCGGGTTAGCGTTCATGACGTCATCGCGGGACGTGACCAGTGAGCGGACGGTGCTTGTGACGTCAGGGGTCAAAGGTCAAAGTGGAGTATAGTGCATCCCTTTCTACTCAAGAAATTGCGGGTAAGGTAACATGTGTGATATTATCAGGTTCTTCCTTGAGGTAATAACCCCTTTGCTCTTCTAATATTTCCTTGGAAAGGTATTCCTTCTTTGAGTTTAAATAAATGAAAACCCTTTAAATTGAATTTTCACTAGATTTTATTGAGAGAAACTGAAAATGTTTAAGTTCGGAATAGTTTTACAAAAAAATGCAGGTTAGATAGTTCGATTCTTGATGTAAGTTCATTTGGTCACGTAAACAGATGAGAACTTGTCACTTAAACCTCACTGTTGCACTTAAAAGTCTTTTACGAAGCACTTTATACAGCTATTTACAAAACATTGATGAAAAACACGTTGAAACCATTACTTGTTATATAAGAAAAAATGTTTTAAAAGATATACGACCACATGTTAGCCGTTTATGAACGTTTAATTCCACCCGTACGTAATAAAAAACAAAAACCAACAAAATACTACGAGTGGAGATGTGTACAGTGTTAAGATTGGAACGCTACTCTCTGCTCTCTATGCGCCCACGCTGAAGGAGCCGACAACGAGTTTTCCGGGTCATAGCTAACGAACCCAAAAGCCGAAATGAGTATCCGGATCATAGCTAACGCAACCCAAGTGACGTCAAGCTGAACCGGCATTTTTCGAATATACAGGTCCGGCATTGGAATTTTATAATGATAATGTTCTGGTTAAATGTTATGAAATTTAACCAGTAATCATTATTACATTTTAATTCTTATATTGTTCTGGGTGGGACATGATGCTGATAGAAAAGGCATTCAGGCATCAAACGTTTAAAAACCTTTTCAGGCCATAATAATACAAAGACCTCTCCACTGTAATACGAATTTTACTGAAATTATGGCATCTTCTGCGGTAAAATGTTCCGGAAGCAAACTGAGCCTCCAACCGGATTTCCGGGTAGGACTCGTCCACCCATTATACACCATTATACGTTAGAAAAATTGAGATAGGGTTTTGGAATTTTGGAAGTCTTACAGGTAAGAGTGTGGAGTTATTAGATGCGCTTAAAAAAAGGATGGTACAAATTACTTGCATTAAAGAGACTAGGTGGTAAGGAAAAGAGCGAAAGAACTAGGTGAACGATACAAATTGTGGCAGAATCAATTAGGACATAGACTGAATGATATTCCATTAGATAAGGCAGTTATAGTAGCAGGTGATTTTGATGTATATGTAGGCCAATCAAATATAGGATATGAAGCAATATATGGAGGACTAGACTTTGAAATTAAATCTCACAATAGGAGAATACAAATTCATCAGTTGGCGCTACAGCCTTTCGTGAGAAAACAATATTTCAGCCTTCCCTGTTGAGTGTCCGTTTTCTCTACCCCCTTACTCGAATCTTTCTTACATCGTCCCGCACATCGTCCAGATATCCGAGTTTAGGTCACCTCCTTCTTCTTCCGACCAGTCTATTTAGCATGGTTATTTTAGCAGGATCACTTACATCCATCCTCATAATGTGTCCCAACCATTTTAGGCGGTTTATTTTGATGATGTTCACGATATCTGCATCACCAAAAAGTCTATAGAGTTCGAAATTATATCGCCTTCTCCACAATCCCTGTTCGTTGACTCCGCAATATATGGTCCTTAATACTTTTCTTTCAAATATTCGCAGTAATTCTTCATCTTGGATCATTATTGTCCAGGTATCCGATCTGTAAGTGAGCACTGTAAGTATTATTGTTTTATAAAGTTTGCACTTTGTTGCTCTTGACATATTTGCGTACAACATTGAGGCGTAAAAAACAGAAAAAAATTCTTCGGCAGTTTCAACCATCTTATCCGCAAACCTGATGTCAATCAGGTCTGATCATATTGATTCAAGGCTTCGTTAAATATCTCCTCTTTTTTGAACGAACATTTTGTGGGAATATTTTTATGGGGCTACCTAAAATTTATTCGAAAAGTCACGAAATAAATTTAAACCATAGTATCGAGGATCTGAAATAAGCAATAATTAATACCGTAAATGACCACAAGACCCTGTAACAATAATAATGAAATATTTTTAAAATTAATTATTAATTATAATAACGTCATTAATATAGTATTATTTATTAAACGTATTGTTTCAAGAACAAAATATGAATGAAATGTCAAATGGTGGTAGTTCAGATTTATTTCCTAGATGGCTAGATGGCCTCGTTATATATATATATATATATATATATATATATATATATATATATATATATATATATATATATAACGAGGCCATCTAGCCATCTAGGAAATAAATCTGAACTACCAGTTCAGTCGTTACATATATAAAATATAAAGTCGTTTATATATATAAAATCTAAATAAGAGCTAAGATTAATACTATTATAAAAAAATATTAAACTCACCACTCTTCCGGGTTGAACCGCGTAGATATCCATTGCGACGAGTTTTCGACATCCTCTCGGATGTCTTCTTTAGGGTTCCCGAGGTGTAAGTCTCCCGAGCCCCGAAACACTACTGCACTGATCATTATTCACTTCACTACTACGACTGGGAACAGAGGACGGTTCATTTATACCGTCGATG